>CM042010.1:70944393-71414393 GCA_023525715.1 Cichorium intybus
GGTTCTCGAGAAATACATTGGAAGCCCTTCTGATTTCAGAAGCCCTGAAAAATAACTTAGTGGATTTGTCTTGGGATCGGTAGACAATGCTAAGGATTGGATCTTTTGTTGCACCAAGAGTCCATTCAGTTCTTCCATTTGGCATGGACAGATCCAGTGTCTTAGCAAATTCCTCGTGAATTTCGGTGCGAACGAGCTTGTTTAATTCCCCATCGTAAAACATAAATTCAAGCAAGAGTTGTTCAAGAAACTTTCTTGCTACCAAATACGCTTCTTTGGTTTCTTTCTTCTGTTCAATTTTCGGACCCAGCCTCATCACAATAGAATAGAAGTCAGTCAGATTCATCTTTCTGAAGTCCGCTTCAGTAATGGTAGATTCAACATTATTTCGGACGATTTGGTATTCATAAAAATCTGACTTTTCAAATCTTCTCTATTTCAGACTGGAAATTGAGGTAATGGGCTCTGTTGACCAAACACTTGATAAAGGTTGAGTGTGTTTGACAAGAAATCTATGGACTTTTCTTCTAAGTTCTACATTCAAGTGCATAGATGGAAGACCTGAAAAAGTATAAGCAAATTTTTCGCCATTTGGGGATCGTGGCACATCCCAGATGTGAACAACTGATTTTGGAGAGTCATATGAGTGGATACGTCGGAAATCAGTGTCGATTAGTGGTCGGAGGGCGAAGAAGTTGTTTAGGAATGGGCGATTTTCTATTTTGGCTGCCTCTTCTGCTTTGAGCTCTTTATCCACTTGATCAGCAAAAATTGCTGCAAGTTCGTCATAGTGAGCGTTTTCAGAGCTTTTACCTCAGGAGGATCTGAGTCCTTGATTGGAGAGTACTTGCAAGCTTCATGGATGATTGGAGAATTGGGCAGAGAATTTTGTTTCGGAGGTGTTGGAGGAGGAGTGTTCTTTTCCGGGGGAGTTGGAGGAGGAGATCCTCTATCTTCTGACCCAGTCACTGACATGTCACCGTTGTCATATTTGTTATCATCATTGTCATTGTCATTTTCATTTTCATCTCCTTTGTTTCCTTTTGAATGAGATTTGTCTTCTCCAAACGGTCCTGTTCCTGAAGGACCAGCTCCGGAAGGTTCGGCTCCGGAATGTCCTGCTCCAGAAGGACATGTTGGCACCTTTCCCCCTCCTGGGGCTCCTTCAGCAGTAGGGGTCACATGTCGGTGCCTTGACAAATCTTCAAGCTTTTCAAAAATTTTATCTGCAATCTCCTTGAGTTCCTTGGAGATGGATTCAGATGTTTTAGATGAGAGTTGATTCAATGTTGGGATAAGCTCATCAATGTGATCGGCTGCAAGTTTGAGATTTCCCACTGGAACTCGTACAGATTCAGCAATGTTTTCCAGTGTAACAGACAAAAGACGCATCAGGAGAATGTTGGTATTCCTGAGAGATTGATTCTCCGAAAAGACACCATTGATATGTTTCTTCACATCATTGAACATAGTGGCAAAGGAGCTGTAGAGTTGGACTTCATTAAACAATTTCACAAAGGTGTTCATTAACTTGGTGGCTTCCTGATACTCGCCATGGCATCTGATTGACGATCGGTGTCAATCTTCTAAAGACCCTCAGATATGGCCTTTTGGACAGATTCATCAAGGGTGATGTCCTTTTTCTCAAGTGTCTCGACCTTCTGACGGAGCTTAGAGAGTTCCTTGAGTATGGCCTCAGAAGACTGGGAAGAATTGAGAGCAGTGACCATACTCAGAAGGGAGTCAAGCTTCTAATTCATATCAGGAGTATCCTTTTTCGGAGGAGATGGAACAATTGTTTCATTTCGGCAATCAGAAGCGGAGATGACTCTTCAACATGAATGTCTAACTTGGGGTGAGGAGGGCGATGCACCTCATCATCGTTTCTGAAGAAATGCATAGTTTTTTTATCATGTTTCAGAAAGGACTATTTGGGCGCCAAATTCAACGGAGTGTTGGGGAGATGGAGGCTTTGTGATCTTGGGCTTGTTCTTCTCGTTCAATCTCTTCATAAAAACTTCATTTGACAAGGGAACAATGTATTGAGCGAGAGTTTCCCACTTCTTCTCAGCAGCATTAAACACAAACTGTGAACTTGACATTCGAGAGAGCTCGAATTCTAACCACTTGTTGATATCATCAATTTCGGTTTGAAGTTTAGCTGTTTTTAGCTGAATCTCTTATGTATCAAAATCGGACGATTCACCTAAGGCTCGCAGTTGTAATAATCGAGTGTTACGAACATTGAACTGTTGCTCCATCTGAGCAACTAAACGTTTCTGATCGCCAACTGCTATTCGGAATCGCACAGCATGGATAGTACCTGGAGTTGGAGTTGGAGTTGGAGTTTGGAATTGGTGTGCCTCTTTTTCTTTTTCGGCATCTTATTTAGCTTATCACAAAGATAAGAAATTCATGACCAAAAAACTTATTTTGGATTCCCAAAAATCATTGATTTTTGTTACTCAATTTGTTTTGATACAACAGTTCAAACAATTAGACCTAATATTACTGAATAGATGATAGGATTTCCAGAATACTAATAACGATAATCAATAAATTGATAACAGGGCATTCTGTTATGACTTATAGGAAAATAAGTGAAGTATGAACCTTGGTAGATACTGAGATACATCGTTCCGAAATAGGGTGTGCCGAAAACTAATGTTCCAAAAATAAATATTCCGAAAGGATTTTTCAGAAAGTGAGGATTCAAAAAGAGGTGTTCCGAAAAGGTTTGTTCAGAGAATGGAAGTTCCGAAAATGTTTTTCAGAGAAGAAAGTGCCGAAAATGTTTGTTCAGAGTTTGACAGATATCAGATGAAAGTGAAACATAAGGAATTGAGAAATGTACCTTGGTTTTCTTCAGAGGTTTGGATCGAGTTCTTTTTGCAGGAGAGGACTTAACGGGCTTCTTGCCTTTGCTCTTGGGAGCATATTCATTTAACAATGGTGCAGGAGGGTAAGGAGTAACATTTTCGGTGTCCGACAAGTGTTTGAGAAGTATTGCGTTTGTAGAATCACCAAGATTGTAAAACGCTTCTGGAAGTCTCCGAATTGGATAAAAAATCGAGTCAGTTTTCGGAGTGTAAGGGGCGTTTGGATCCATCTCCAGTAATTTGTCGTCTTCTTCTACTGGGATCGGAACTTTGTTGATGTTGTACAAGAACTCAATGCACATAGCCCAATACCTGACTGAGTGCAATCGCCTGGGTGTTTTCTGATAGACAGTGACATAGGACAAGAAATGTTCAAAGAGTATGCCAGCATAGTCAACTGGTCTGCCTGTGTACAGACTCCATAACAACTCGAGCATTCGTCTGCTCATCTGGTCTGTACCGCCTGTCTTTCATGTTAAGCTGCAAACGCAATAATGCATGATGCACTGCCAAAGAGGTGACAAGCAGCTTTTTTGAGAGAGGAAAGATTGTCAAGGATGTATTTGTATCCCATTTGGTACTATATTGTGATAAGCTCAGACTGAGTTGGTTACGTTTCCGCCACCAATAGAACCGCCACTTTTCGAGGATGTTGCCATGTTAACACTGAACTAACAAGATCAAAAGGCAAAACACACTGAAAAGTTCATACTTTTGACAAGAACAATGAAGAACAATTATGAGTATGAAAAGATTTTTCTACGTTATCAGTCTAGGCATACGATTATTTTTTATGCAACAGAGATATTTCTAGAAATTATTTAAACCAAGGTTTACCAGAAACATCAAGAACACATTCAAGAACACAAACATAGAGCGTTTTTGCAGAAGATACGAAGGTAGAAGATTATGAAAGCTTACCTTTAGCGAAGAAGATGATCAGAATGATTAAGTAGAAGAGGTGATAGACACGTAGACACTGTAGCATATGCTGCTTCGCCGAAGGGTTTAAACATGAACCCTAGAGGCGATGAAGTGGTTTGATGCGGCAATGGTGAGTAGAAATTAGGGTTTGACGATCGAGAGAAAGTGGGAATGCGGAGAGATTGAAGAAGATGAATTGGGGGAAAGAGAAAGAGGGGGAACGGTTGTAATGTTTTGAATTTCGTGGAAACCCAAAGGATGGGAATGAAGGGACATTTGATAAGACGTGTCAGAAAAAGTGTTGGCTTGGCATTTAATGCCAAGGAATGATGAAACGGTATGGCCCAGTAAGAACATGACACGTCGTACACAGATATCTAAACCGTATGATATTCTGAATATTAAATACTAATTATTTGATATTAAATGTAACACTATTTAATTCACATTCTTCTTGCATTTAATTGGTCGTTTTTTATTTCGGAACATAAGAGGTAAAGAAGTGTAGTAGTGAAGAAAATGTGTACCTAGATTGCTGAATTATTCAGAGGGGGGACTTTTTCGAGAGGTAGTGTGTTCCTAAAATGGGTGGATTTAGAAATCAGTTATATTCTGAAGTTAAGTTGCGAAAACCGTTTCTTAGAAAATAAGAGTTCCGAAAAAGGTTTATGAAGTAGAAGTTTCCAAAAGTATTGCATTTCAGAAGTGAGAGTTCAGAAAGCATTTTAAAGACTGATTTTTCTGAAAAAGAGGTTCCTTAGAAAATATAAAACTCTGAAAACCTATTTTGAATTGAGGTTCCTCAGAAGATTAAGACTTCAAAAGTTCATGAAATCAGAAATTTGAAAGGTTCAGAAGATAACTCTGAAACGAGGTTCCTCAGAACATTTGAAAAATTCAGAAGTTTAAAACTAAACGAGGTTGTTCAGAATTTGAAAAAGTTCAGAAGGTGGATTTTAAATGATGTTCTTGACAGGATCAGAAAATTATTTTGAAACGAGGCTCCTCAGAAAGTTAAAATTCAGAGTATCCAAAATTCAGAAGAGCATTTTTAAACGAGGTTGGTTAAAAACAACTTCAGAAAATTTCGAAGTTCCGAAGTTTGAAAATCTTGAGGTTCGGAAGTTTGAAAATTCAGAAGCTTAAAACGAAACGAGGTTCCTCAGAGATTAAGAAAATTTTCAGAAATTTATTTGTATAACAAGGCTCTTCGGAGGTTTGAGAGTTCAAAAATTAGATTTGATTGATTCGGAAGACAGATAAGAGAGTTTGGAAATAATTTGTAGTTCTGAAAGAGAAAGGGGGGGGGGGGGTTCCGAAGTGATGATTAGAAAATTTTTCAGAGAAACTTGTATGAGCTTTGAAAGTTACTATCTGAAGAAATCAAGATCTGGATTTAACATACCTAGCATATCTAAAAAGTTGTTGAATTTCACTGTGTCCAAATGCTTTGGTAAAGACATCAGCCAGTTGTTCTTCAGTAGGAATGAAATATAGTTCAATGTTACCTTGGAGGATCTGATCCTTAATGATGTGATACCAAAGGTCAATATGCTTGGTCATGGAACGCTGAATTGGATTGTGTGAAATTACAATAGTACTTTTGGAATCACAATAGATTGGTACCTGTAGAAACCGATATCCATAATCACGGAGTTGAGTCTTCATCCAGAGGACTTGTGAGCAACAAGTAGAAGCAACAACATATTCTGCTTCTGCTAAAGATAAAGCAACACAATTTTGCTTCTTTGAAGACCAGCTTACAAGCCTTCCACCTAAGAATTGACAGCCTCCGGAAGTGCTTTTCATGTCCAACTTGCATCCAGTATGATCTGCATTAGTGAATGCTTGAAGTTTGAATTTATCTCCGACGGGATACTAGAGACCCATTGCCTTTGTGCCTTTAAGATATTTGAAAATTTGTTTCACATCAGTCAGATGTGATTACTTCGGAGCTGCTTGATATCTCGCACAAATGCATGTGGCAAACATAATATCTGGTCTACTTGCTGTTAAGTAGAGAAGAGATCCTATCATGCCACGGTAAATTTTTTGATTCACTGGGTCGCCATCAGTATCTACAAAAATCTTATGATTGGTTGACATGGGGACTTTCGAGGTAGAGGAATTTTCAAGAGAAAACTTCTTCAGTAATTCATTCGTATATTTTTCCTGGTGAATGAATATTCCTCTATTTGTTTGTTTAATCTGAAGACCCAAAAAGAAATTCATTTCCCTGTTCATGCTCATGTGAAATTTGTCAGTCATAATCTTGGCAAATTCATCAAATCGTTTGATCTGTTGAACCGAAAATGATATCATCCATATATATGTGTCATCCATATATACGTGTACAATCATGATATGTTTCTGATGTGATCGTATAAAGAATGTGGGATCAATAGTTCCTCATCGGTATCCAGATTTGACTAAGAAATTAAACAGAGTCTCATACCATGCCGTTGGAGATTGCTTTAACCCATAAACAACCTTGTTCAGTCGATAAACGTGATTGGGACGAGACATATCTTCAAAGCCCAGAGGTTGCTGAAGATAGATAACTTCTTGAAGATCACCTTGCAGAAACGTACTTTTCACATCCATTTGATGAACAATAATGTTCTTGTGAGCAGCATAGGCTAAGAAGATTCTGATTGCTTCTAGCCTTGCCACAGGTGCGTATGTCTCGTCATAATCAATCCCTTTTACTGACTGTACCCTTTTGCTACAAGTCTGGCTTTGTTTCGGAATACAGTACCCATATCATCCAGCTTATTTTGGAAAACCCATCTTGTGCGAACAACAGTTTGATTGGCTAGTCGGGGCACAAGATCCCATACCTTGTTTCTTTTGAATTATTCTAACTCTTCCTGCATGGCTTTGATCCAGTCATCATCATCCAGACCATCGAAGATGGTCTTTGGTTCAAATTTGCTAATATAAGCAGCAAAGTGACATTCATCCTGGATAGATTTCTTGGATCTAGTATGAATTCCGGAAGAAGGATTTCCGATGATTTGATTTGGAGGATGGTTCCGAGTCCACTTGTGGAGTCTTGGAATCTGGGCTGGATCTGACTCAGGAGGTGCCATGTCCTGGATGAATTCCGGATCTTCAGGAGTGATATTCTGAACATGCGATTTCTCAGCAGAGATTTCTTCATCTTCTTCAAATGTAAAGAGTAGTACATCATTGGATGCATCAGCTGAGGAGTTGTTCCTGTCCTCTCTGGAATGTTGATGGTCCCCCTCAGATTGTGGGATACCATCAACATGGGTTGGGAGCGGGAGCTCCCCCTGGACATGAGCCGGGAGCGAAGGCTCCCCCCGAACCTGTTGAACCTGTGAAGGGAGCGAAGGCTCCCCCTCAACTGTTGCATTAATATTTGAAATTCTAACCTGATTTGTCGGAATAGTAGATTCAGTAGTTGTAGAGGTTGATGGACCAGAAGCTGTTGTGATCTGCTGAATTGCTTTAGGAGAGCGAATGATTTCAGCATGAGTTGCAGTTTCTCGCGGATCAAAGAGAAGATTATAGTCTATTTCAATTGTCGGAATAGGTTGATGACCTTCTGGAATATCAGCCTCCATGACATATATAATGCCTTGTGCTGGTTTTCGCCATAGGTATTGATCATCAAGTTCTATGTCAAAGCTCTCTTCAATAACTCGCGTTCTTCTGTTCAGCACACGGTAAGCAACATATTTAGATGAATACCCCACAAATATTGCTTCATCACTTTTAGGTACAAATTTTCCCAAGTGATCTTTGTTGTTTTTGATGAAGTAACGACATCCAAAAATATGAAAGAATTTGACATTTGGTTATCTCCCATTTAAAACTTTATCATGTATCATCAAGAGTCGCTTGTTAATGATTGATCGGTTCTGAACGAAGCATGCTCTTGCTACAGCTTCTGCCTAGAAGGACAATGGACGATTGGCAAAGTTTAACATCGATCTGACTGCTTCAACTAAGGTTCGATTTCTTCGTTCCACCACACCATTTTGCTGAGGTGTGTAGGGAGCTGAGAAGTTGTGTTTGATTCCCTTTGAAGCAAGAAATTCTTCTATCTGCCGATTGTTAAATTCAGTTCCGTTATCACTTCCGATCTTTTTGACTGGTAGTTGCACCTTGAGCTCAATTGATGTGATGAAATTTCGGAGTTCTAAGAAGGTGCCAGATTTTAACCTCAAGAAAAATACCCACGTGAAGCGAGTGAAATCATCCACAATCACCAGAATATATTTATTGTGATTCAGATTTGCAACTGTTGATGGGCCACAGAGGTCGATATGGAGAAGTTCTAAAGGGTGAGAGATGCTTTTATCTGTGATGGACTTGTGAGGTTTCTTCTTCTATTTTCCTAGAACACACGCTGCACACATGTTTTCGTTGTCGAACTTCAGAAGGGGCATTCCTCGAAGCATTTCTCATGTGACCAGCTGATTCATGTATCAAAAGTTGAGATGATCCAACTTCGATGCCATGGCCAGCTAACTTCGGAATGTGCCTTAGACAAGAGGCAAATACGAGGTCTTCCCAGAAAGAGGGAAATATCAAGAGGAAACATGTTGAGATGCCTTAGAGATCTCACTAAACATTTGTCTCTGGTCTTGGTCATGATGTAGCTGAATTCATTATCAAATTCTACCCTGAGACCGGTACATACGAGTTGCCCAACACTCACAAGATTGTGTTTGAGACTTAGAACATAGGCAACTCTCTAAATTGTAAAGTTTCCATTCGTCAGAACCCCATATCCCTTGATTATTCCATTTGCATCATTTCCAAATGTTACATATCCTCCATTGTTGACTTCTCGATAATCCCTCAAAAATTCCAATCTCCCGGTCATGTGCATTGAGCAGGCACTGTCAATAAGCCATTCGTCATCCTGCTCTTCGGCACTGAATGCCTGAAAATTAAATAGTTAGTTTGGGGCCAATTTTTTTCTAGAATTGGGAGATGCAGACTTTTTCTTGATTGTTCTGTTGGTAGAAGTTTCAATTTCTGAAGCATAATTGGTTGAGTCCGAAGATTTTTGTTCAGAGGTTGGAATTTTTACAACCCATTTTTGAACAGTCTTTGTTGGAAATTTTTGAAAGTGATTTTTTCTTTGATAGTTGAAATTCTTTGGTTTATAGTTGACCGAAGGAGTAAAAAATGATGGTTTTGAAATGTTACAACAGTGACAACAAGTATTGGTTTGTTGACGTTTTAAAATTTTCGGAACTGTTTGTGTTTGAAAAGTATTAGATCTTTCAACTTTTTGAAAATTTGAAGTAGTGTTTCCTTTTTGAAAGTTGTTTTTTTTTGGTTCTGAAAATATTTTGCTGTTGATTGTTTTTCCTTGTAGTTTCTGAAGAATTGATTGATTTTGAAGAGCTTGGTTTGCTGGACTCAGTGTTATGCTTTCCTGGACTTTGCTGTGCTCGCAACATAGGCGACTTTGAGAAACTCAGAATGATAATCTAAGCAATTTGTAATTTAACGATAATGTACACGTTTGGTGCTTGGGTTCGGAAGTAACCCCTTGTGAATGTATTTTCCTGGTACCAAAGGAACGAGTTTCGGAGCATATTTCAGAGTGATGAAAGAGAATTTAGAGTTTGATTTTATTTGATTGTAGAAGTGATTTTTTTGTTCAACTTTTGCATGGGATCGGGGAGATCGAAGATCATTTCAGTTGAGTGTTGGTTTTACCCTGTTGTTTGTTAAATTCTGTCTTTTTCCTTTTTGAAAATTTCTCTAGGTGAGGAAGAGTCAGATAAAGAATCATTTAATGTGTTTGACTTTTCCTGATTGGTCTTAAGTTTTTCGAAAGAGATGTTTTTATCCGAAGTTGGAGTTTTTGAAAGATTGTTTTGTAAGACATCTATATATGACTTTGTGCCTGATCCAGATGGTTCCGAAGTCACATTTGATGTGTTATCAACAATGGGACTCTTGATCGTAATTTTATTGAAATCCGTTCTGATGATAACTTTGTTTGGACATTCCTTCATTTTAATTTCTTCATCAACTATTTCTTCTTTTGAATTTTCCATATTGGTAAGATATGGATTGAATTCTTCAGCAACACAGTTGCTTTGTAAATTTGAGAAGAATGAATGTTGGTGAGAGGTTGAAAGATAATCATTCGGGACCGAGGTCAAGTGTCGTGGCACAAACGGGACCAAAGTTGTTGACAATTTACTGCTTTTAGCAGTGTCAACTTCCGAAAAATAAGAGAATGGAATTTTAGCTCCTTTAGTTGAAGTGGAGGTTGCAGCCTGTGAGTCAACTTGGTGGAGTTTCGGATAAACTTTTGGTCAGGTCCTCGTCATTTTTATCATCATATTCGTTTGAAGGATATCTAAAGAATGGACCTTGTTTGGAATAAACAGGATAATTTTTATTTTTTGCTTTTCTAGCCCAACCCCAATTGAAAGTATTTTCGAAAGAATTAGTATTTGCAGGAGATTTGAAAACTTTAGTTGCATGATACAAATGATCTATTAAACGATTACGACATACATTGTCACTTCGGGATATCTCCCTCTGTAATGACAAAAGCTGATTTGAGTTTTCTAACAAAATCCTAGATGTTTTCTCGATTTTCAAATCAGCATCAAGTTTATCATACAAAAGTTTCTTATCCTCTAATCTACTCCTTACTTTCATCACTTCTTCATATCCATCGTCCCTTTCCTCCAGAACCCGTTGGTAAGCTACTAAGGCATCTGTGCAAGTATTAGAAATTCTTTCCAACGCAGGTTCTAAATCAATAGATTAATATGATCTGAGTGAAGCATTTGACGTACCTGTTCAATGATGCTTATTCCATTGCAGTTTTGTGATTGACCATGAATGCATAATTCTTCAGAATAGAAGTAGCTTCATCAACGCCATTAACCTGCTTGACGTTCCCCAGACCGGGTATTGGAATTTCGGAGGTTCCCTGGACGATCATACACTCACTAAAAACTTTCCCATGTTTGCGCTTGTTTTTATAGGCTTCTTCAGCTTCATCTCCGGAGGACCAAACTTCAATATTTATTGAGGTAGCTACAAAAGATTTTACCTTATCATCATCTTTTTCCTTATGAAAGTTTCGAGGGGCTCTGTAGTCAGCTGCATAGTGCCACAGTCCGCCACAGTTGTGACACTTTATCACATCCGTTTCATTTTTAATTGGTGTTCGGATGTGATTGCAACTGGCAGCTGGTGCAGGAGCATTTTTGGTTTTTTTCTGGACTCTGTTCTCGATAACTTGATGATGTTGGTTCTAATTTGATTGGTGCGGATTCTGAGTTGATTGGTACTGGCCTCTCTGATAATTGTTGTTCTGGTTTCTGGATAGATAACCTGCACGTTGGTTAGTTTTTCTAAAATTTTTCTTTGGACTGGTATAAGATGGTATCCGATTGAATTTCTAGCTGATCAAGACAATTTCCTATTGGTAAGCTGCTTCTTCCTCTTCATCATATTCCGAATAGCACGATTCCGAAGGTGGAGCCGGAAGTGCTAGTGTCAGAGCATTGATGGATTGCTTGGAAACAGGAGGGTGGTACTGGATCTAAGGTACTTGATAGTTAGAAGGGTAGGAAATTAGCGGAGCTGATGGATGATAGCATGGGATAAGATTGGGTTGGTAAGAGATCTGACTAACTTCCTGTTGTTGCATCCGGTGGTTGGTGGGCAAGAGGTATGTTGGGTTTTGAGCAACTTGGTGATATTGCACAAGATGCTGTGGAGAATTTCCCAACACTGACAGATTGCGTTCCGCCATCAAAGCCAGAAGCCCTCCCATCTATGACTGGTAGCTCTTCACATCATTCTCCTGACCTAAAAGATTGTTGTAAAGCCTGTACATGTTAAATGTTTTAAGCTTGCCAGAATCCTGAAGTACCATTTTAACCATCATCCATTCCTTCCCTAAACCTTCTCTAGTGGTGTCAATCGAGGTTGAGGAGCTCCTCAGAGGGCACCTTCAGCAGTGTCCACTCGGGGAATATAAACAGGAACATGTGGTCCTTCCTCAATGGATCTCCAAATATCCTTCCCTTGCCTCCACATATAATTCTCAACCATGTCGCCTAGCCATTGTATTCGGTTAGAACAAGTATTGGGGCTCGGTTAGAGCTCCCAACACTGTTTGCGACATTCAGAGAATAATTCATTTGCATAGTGAAAAAGGAGTTTTTGAACTGTTTGAAAAACAAAAGTTTAAGAACGTGACCTTTGTAGCATGCATGGTTTGTAGAGGATCCAACGGTTGTTGCTTAAGCTTGCGTAAGCGAACTGATCACTATGGACCTTGCAAACAACTACACAGGCTCTAATACCAATTGTTGGAACCTAAAATCTAAGTAATGTTGCGGAATGAAATATAGAGTCCGAAACGGGAGACTTTCGGAAAGGAAGGACAAGTTCGAAGACTTGAATGGATTATGTGGAAATATGGAAAAGTTCAGAAACTTGATGTTTTACTTAGATGGATCTTAAGAGCTCAATAATAACATAAGTGTACACACAGTTAACGAAATAGAAAGATAAAGACAGGAAGATTGAAATACTTGAATTAAGACAAGTAAAGTAAGAACACATATGAACAAGACGAGATTTGATGGAATGAGAGGATTTTATATATCAATGAAGAATCGTTACAAATCAGCTGTCAAAACATAAGGACTAAGTGAAGACTTGGTCCACCTTTTATAGTGCAAGGGAAGACCTCTGGACAATATCCTAAGGACTGAAGAGTAGACAACACGTCACTCTTCAGTCAGACAAGATGGTTCTAATTAATATAAAAATGTAGTGTCAGACTAGGGTGGCTTATCTAAAATATAATTATACAAATAGTACACTCGACATGCTTCTAAAAGACCATGCCTAATCTAGTCTAATCATTCCATATAACTTGAAGCTCTTATCTTTTGTCCTATCTTCATCTTCAATGACGTCAATAGTAGATTGTTGAACATAATAGCCTTCCTGATTCACTTGAGTTGCTGAACCAAAATCCTAAGTGGATTTCGGTGTCTTGTCTTCTCCGAGCTTTGTATCTTCCTAGCTTTGATCTTCCGAACTCGAGAGTATTCTGACCTTGGTGTCTTCGGAACATGGGCATCCGAATCAGGCGGTCTTCTGAACTTCATGTATTCTAAGTTTGGTATTCCAATCTGTCTTCATGTGCTGATGTCTTCTATGTTGTGAGGTTCCGATATCCAAGACTGGATTTCAGTATATGTTTTCGAACATAACAAAGACAATCACAAGCAAGTATGTTTATTGATAATCAAGTAAACTCGGAACACATAATCAGAAGTAAGACTATTGTTTTCAACAATTAAGACTTTTTGAAACATTACATTCATTCGTAATCAAC
Source organism: Cichorium intybus (assembly GCA_023525715.1). Taxonomy (NCBI): domain Eukaryota; kingdom Viridiplantae; phylum Streptophyta; class Magnoliopsida; order Asterales; family Asteraceae; genus Cichorium; species Cichorium intybus. Next base: position 70,957,573 of record CM042010.1, read on the forward strand.
ACAAACATAACCAAACATTCCATCAAAATATTGTTCAAGTACCACCAAATAAACATTCAAATCTTCATACAAACTCCGGGTTGGTCAATGACCCGCTCTGACTTTAACACTATGATATTATTCAAAAAATATTGTGTAAAAAAATTGCATTCATAACACATAGAATAAATAATAAACATTCATCTAAAGAATATAAATTCATAACACATTGAAACTTAATATATTTAGGATATAACTATATAACTAGATTAACTCGAAATGTATATAATCAAAATTGAAACAAATTAAATGATATAGAAATATACAAAAAAATATTAAAATCTTATGTGTTGGTTTAAGTCAGTCTCTTGGCTCACTTTTGCACATCCACACTTCAGAGAGACAAAAGAGAATGAATGTCTAGAGGCAGCGAACTTGAAGTTGAAGGAGAAACATGAAAGATTGTTGGAGAATTTAAGGATTCATCACTAGTTACTTGGTTTTGTAGGTAAGTTCTTAATCTCTTTGATATATTATATTTTTTAGTTAAATTGGTGAGAATTTATGAACCCTAGATGTTGAATATCTATGTGTATTATGAACTTGAGGTATGAGGAAGAAAAAGAGGTAAATAACATATTTTCAAGATGATTGAGTTGAAATTATAATTGATGAATGAATTTGGGATTTTTTTCACAAACCCTAAGTTGGGAAAACCGTCAGATTGATGATATTGAGTTTACAACTTGATGAATTAAAGTTTATGAATGGATTATACATGAAGTATAATTAGTTTGGATGGTGGTATTAAGACTTGTGATTAAGTCATGTATAAATGATTTGTGGTCAAAATATATTTTTGATGAATTGGTCACTATGAAAAAAGTTAGACTTTCGTCTTAATAGATTAAGACATATGTATAACTAAAATATGATATAGTGGTTTGTATAGTTGATTGATATGAACTTAATGGAAGTATTAAGTTAGGTTTCTAATTAAGTGAATGGTACTTGAGTTGTAGCACTCAAGAATTGTATGTTATTTTGACAGGTTTTAAGATAAGGGAAGAAAGGGATTGAATCGTTGAGATTCTAACATCTAGACCATTCCCAATGTGAGTAATATTGTGTACCTTGATGATGGGTAATCCTAATATTAGTTAATTATGTGTTGATGATTGAATTCTATTTGAATGTTAGTGAAACATAGATAATAGTTGAATGAATTTAAACGGTCATAGCAGATTATAACAATATGTTGATTTAACAGGTCATAGTTGATTTTGACTGAAAGAGTTAACAAGTCATAGTGAATTATTGATGATATAGTTAATTCAAATAGTCATTGGTGATTAGGACTTGCTGATTATGACCAAAAGTTAATTAAATAGTCATAGATGATTATGACCGGTAGAGTTGAGTAGCTGAGAATAAGACTGAAAATTCTAACATGGCGTTTAGTTGTTGTTGCTTATATTTACATGTTGTTAGACTAAGGGGAGTGGTCGCCACTCATACTTCATTCCCCTAAGTGCCATGTAGGCATCCCATCACACTCCACTCACTAACCCCTCATTCCCTTAAATCTAGGAAATCACATCACACTCCACTCACTAACCCCTCATTCCTTTAAATCTAGGAAATGAGTATCCTCATTGCCATTCACCATTTGAAAACTAATTAAATATAAGTAATTAAATTTTTAAAAAATAGTTTAAATAAATAATAAAAGTAGTAAAAAGGAGAAATACTTCATCATTAAACTAAATTAAAAGCTTATTTAAAATAAAATAACAAAATACATCTAAAACATAAATTAAAAAAAAACAACCCTAGTTATATTTATTTATAATTTTCTCCTTGTATTTTAGCACTATTTTGCGTTTTTTTTCGTCGACATTGTCCATCGGTATGAGCAAAAACTTCATATCTTTGAGTTGTTGTTTTTCAGCCCGTGCCTTTTGTTTTACTTCATGCGCTCGTTTTTTTCATCCCGAGCTCATTCATCCAACTTCATTCGTGCGTTGAGGTTGATATTGTATTGTTGGAACTCCATTCTCATTAGTGAAATCTCGTCACTTTTTTGCAAATCCGACGCAATAGACGAAAACGCTTGTCCTTTCTATCTTTCCTTATCTCTCCCTATCAGCCAAACTAATTCCGTAAAAGCAAGCTCTTCTTCATCCTCATTCAAATCTATGTTGATACGAGCATCTAAGGGCGTCTTCTAGCTTGTGTGAGATGTCTCTATGTTCTTTTGCTATTCGTGGCCACCGACTCCAACTTTTTCACATCATGTCATTTTTGGCATGGCTCAACGACCTTCCAAAACTCCATATTCTTGAAAGGTCTTATATGACTCTCATCCCGGTATATTTCAAGCGCCCATTGATATACATTTTCATATGTTTGCCCACTTTTTCTATTGGGTTTTTAGGTTGTGCTACAAGCCATTTGTAACATACCATACTTTATAGTAAATTAAAAAATTTTAAGAAAACATTTCCACTAAATAAACCTCACATTTAATATAAATATTTGAAACTCAACATCTCTATTTAACCAGAAACATTCATATCAAATCAATCCATCAGTAGAAGTGAAACTAGATAAAGTCAACTCAAAATAAATGTCCAAAAGAAGTAGCATCAGTTTGTATGTGTCACGCCTTGCCATCCTTCATACCCTAAGTACCTGTAAAAAGTTGTTTGGAAAGGAAAAGGTAAGCACAAAGCTTAGTGAATTCAACACAACACGGCATATTTTGAGGGCAAAGACCACAGCCCCCAACTCTAGATCATGAGTCGGATAGTTTGCCTCGTGAGGCTTCAGTTGCCTTGATGCATAAGCGATCACCCGTCCTCGCTGCATCAGCACTTGACCCAGTCCGGAGATATGCATCACAATATACCACCAAATCATCCAGGTCCTTAGGCAGTGTCAAAACGGCAGTGTCAAAACAAGAGCCTCACACAATTTCCACCTCAAAGTCTCGAATACCGCCTGTTGCTCCTCACCCACCAACACGAGACATTCTTCTTCGTTAATCGGGTCAAACGCACCGCTATCTTGGAGAAATCCTAAATAAAACTCAGGTAGTATCCCGCCAAACCTAGAAAACTCTTTATCTCGGAGGGAGTCTTCAGTACTTCCCACTGTATCATCGCCTTTACTTTGGTCGGGTCAATCAAAATGCTCTCCTGGTTAACAAGATAGCTGAGGAACTGAACCTCCCTCAACCAAAACTTGCACTTTGTGAACTTAGCATACAACTTCTCCCTCCTTAACATCTCTAAGACCTCTCTAAGATGAGCCTCGTGCTGCTCCTTGCTCCGCGAGTAAATCAGGATATCGTCAATAAACACGATGACCAACCAATCTAGCATGGGCATGCACACCCTATTCATCAAATCCATAAATGTTGTGGGTGCATTAATGAGTCCAAAAGGCATCACTACGAACTCATAATGGTCATATGTGGTTCGAAATGTTGTTTTCTACACATCTTCGTCCCTACCTCTCATGTGATGATACCTAGAGCACAAATTAATCATGGAGATCCACGAAGCCCCCTATAGCTGGTCAAATAGGTCATCACTCCTAGGCAATGAGTATCTATTATTTATTGTAAGCTTATTCATCTCTCTGTAATCAATGCACATCCGATGGGACCCATCCTTTTTCTTTACAAACAAGATCGATGCTCCCCAGGGCGAACTGCTAGGCCAAATGAAGCCTTTGTGGAACAGCTCTTGAAGCTGAGTATATAACTCCTGCATACGGTATGGTGTCTTGGCTATCGAAGCCTCACGAGGAATCAAGTTGATTCGAAACTCAACCTGCCTATCCGGAGGTAAGCTAGGCAATTCCTCGGGAAATACATCGAGGAACTCACGAACAACCGACACAATGTCCATCGTCTTCTTCTCGGCCTCTCGAGTATCAATCACATAAGCCAAGAATCTCGCGCCCCCATTCTAGAAATGTCTTCGTGCTCTGGCAGCCGAGCAGAAGGTAGCACTGCACTTCCTTCCATCAACAATGATGACTAGTTCTCCCCTACTTGGGGTTCGAACCAACGTTCGTTCTCATAATCGATCCATGCCCCGTGCCGACTCATCCAATCCATGCCAACAATTATTCTTGTATCATTCAACGAGATAGGGATAAGGTTTATCGAAAAACTCACCCCGTAGATCTCCAGGACGCAATTACGAAACACCCGAGTCGCTTTAACCATATGGTAGTCTGCTATTTCTACCTCCAACAGGTGGTCTAAAGCATCAAACGAACTCCAAGGCTCTTGCCGAATGTAATCGACACAAAAGAATGACTCACCCTCGAGTCAGACAATATAAGTGTAGGAGGAGAGTTGACTAGGAACGTACCCATAACAACGTCCGGCATAGTCCGCTCCTCCTAGGCGGTGATCTGGAACGCTCATCCTTTAGCCTTTAGGGCCTCTACCTTTTTCTGGCAGCCATCCGTAATCCGCAAAGTAGTAGGTTCTGGTGCTTGGACGGGCCCCTGTTTCAGTCTGGGATATTCAATCTTAACATGACCAACCTGATTACAATGGTAGCAAAATCTCAACGCCTGGGGACAGTCCCTTCTAAAATGACTCTCGTTGCCACAACAGTGTCATGATGTCGATAGACACGACCCATTGTGCCATTTCTTACACTTGCCACATGGCCCCTTCCCCTTTCTTCCTCCCGATCTTTGGTCGCTACCCTTAAACTTCTTGGTTGCTGATGATGTTGGAGCGGCGTCCGCCTCTCCTGCTCGAGCTGAATCTCCAGCTCAAGCTTATGTGCCCTCGTCACCGAAATCATGTCTGATAGGGTCTGGTGACGGACGACCCAAAAAAACTCGTGGATCTCCATTCGCAGCATGAATAAGTAGCGGGACATCCGTATATTCTTTGTCATGGCATATTCTGGATAAAACAATGCTCACTCCATGAAGAGTTTGGTGATTTCATTCACGGACTCAGTTTTTTGCATCATCATCATGTACTCATGTGCAAGGCGCTGTATCTCAATCAACGGAACATACTCCTCTCGAAAACTAGAGGTGAACTGCGCCAACGTTATCGCCTCCTGCTCCTTCGGGATAGGGGGCTTGACAAGGATGACCCACCAATCCTTAGCCCCGTCCCGTAACAAATTCACTGCAAATCGCACCTTCGACCCCTCAGTCAAAGGTCAACAGTTAAAGTCAAGGTCAAGGTCACACTTAGCATCGTTACCAGGCAGTGGTAGTGCCGCTAAATGCTCCTGAACTACGGGTTTCTACCAACGCTAGTGTCTTTATCTCACATTATTAGCGACGCTAACCCTGCAGATCCTACCTTCTTTCATAACCACTTAATACCATAAGTCGGTGGCCAATAACTTCCAGAACTGATCCATTTAATCCATAGACTTGTAAAAATACAAATTGTATGGTCATGCATGCCCATTCTTGAGTTATTGGTCAAAAGAGGGGTCTAAAAGCTTAAACAAGCTTGTATAAGCTCAAAGGGACTAGGCATGGAGCATCTCAAGTGCTCAAATGCTCCAGAAAGGGGAGTAGTTCGTCATAAAGTCCTAGAATTCCCCAAACTCCAAGAACTTATTAACTATGGACCTAAAAATGACCAAAACTACACTTATACTCATATTCACATGAAGGAAGACCATAAAGTAGATGTTTTTATTACTTACAATAGTACTTAACAAAATAACCAGGTAGATCTTCCTTGAAACCACCTTCTTGAGCACCAAACTTCACTCCTTCTTTCTCAAGCAAGCTTCCAAGACCCAACAATGGAGTTAAATCACAAGAGAAGGTTACGGTTTTCGAGCTAGGGTTTAACAAAGTAGGAGAGGGTAATATGAGACGGCCTCCTAGGGTTTGGTGCTTTAAATAGAGCTCAAGGCCTGAAATCTAGGGCTTTGAAATTGCGGCGATTAGCGCCTCTAACCTCAGGGGTTAGCGTCGCTAACTATGACCATCTCACATCCCCTTAAACCCTCCTTAGCGCCGCTATCACCTTAAATTAATATTGAAAAATTTACCTAAGCTTTAAAATTTATTACCTAGAAATGTGTCTTACAAGTGTCTTGGTCGTGAATTCAGCGGAACTGTCACTAAGTTGCAAAAAATATGAAATCTACTTAAGTTGTATGTTGTATGTTATTAACATTACCTTATCCAGCTCAAAGTTTGTCCTAGTCAATAGCCTTGGGATAGACTAAAAACATTAATAATTTTTGTGTTGGGACTCATATTTTGTTATTTGTATAAAAGGTAGAAACAAATTTCTTTTTTCAAACCCCATTGAATTGTAAGGTTTAAGGCTTATTTCCCAATGTTTATTGCTCATAAGAATGTGTATCATTACAGAACCATGTTTATCAATTAAAATTCATTTCATTTTTTTCCTTTGTCTTAAGGAATCATGTATATCAGGTTAGGTGACACGCCTAGGTCATTATGCGGTCAAAAATAAGAAAAATAACCTCACAGACTCACTAGTATAGCGGTAGCAAGGATCGATCCACGGGAGTTTGGTGGTCAATATAGGACGATAGCTTACCAATTATAGTGTCACGCTACAGCCAAAGGGACTAGTTCTACTTTTCCAAAAACCAACTAAAAACACAATTCCAAAACCAATTCTAAAAACTAAATCAAGCATGAACTAAATTAAACCAAACCAAATCCTAGACTAAAGTTACTTACTGAAATCAGAAGCTATCTTCAGAATCCACAAGCAAACAAACAATCCAAAATAATCAAAACACATCCAAACATCAATTAATACTAAAAAGTGTAAATAAACCATAAACCGAATGATTACTTTAATTAAAAACCAAACCCAAAGCTCCAAGGTACTGAAATCCGAAAATAATTGTTGGGTGTTTAATTCAATCAAATAAGGAATAATGACAAGTATTCTTTCAAGATGAATTAAGCTAAATGATTCACACAAGCAAATATGAGTAAGAACAATGAAGAACACAATGAGAATTGGATAACATGTGCCGAATGCTTTGATTTCACTTTTAGGGTTTTACAATTGAGGGTGGATTAATCTCACACTCGACACGGATAGTATCACTGATATTTATACATAATCACGATACGTATAGTACAAAAGATGTCATAGAATATTCCTACAGTGTACTAGCCAATAGGAATGACTTATTATGCAACACGTAGTCCGTCAACTACGCGTGCACCTAAACAGTTATTACAGATAAGCCTTCGGATCCTCTAGGATAAACTCTTCGGAGTCTTCAGCCTTCAGTGTCTTCTATTCAGAGTTCGAAGCTTTCTCACTTGGTCTTCAGGTCTTCGGATGGTTCTGCACGTCAGCACAAATATACTCAACAATCTCCCCCTTTGTGTGAAGTGCATCCGAATCCTATTTTGGAAAATTCCTCTTGAATCCCTGCCTTAAGGCATATCTCACTGCAAGCCACCATTTGAGATGTTCCCTTACCTTCTTCTTCTCCTGCCAATGGTTGACGAAACAGTTGTTTACTAATGTTAGAATATTGGTGATGGAAGGCGAATGGTAAAGACCCTTATAATCAATTTCAAAGAATTTTGCCACAACTGTTTCTTCTTCTTTTAAAAGCCCCTTGAACACCACTCCCAGGGCTTTCCCACAATCTGCCCTTGCTTAAGATGGTCAAAGTTTTCAACTGTATAGGGAGGAGGAGCGAGAGATTTTCCGAAGAGGTCTGCAATCTCCAAATCAAACTTTGCAAACCTCAGCAGATAATTGCGAAAGAAGGATAGGACGTGCGTCTTCGCAGTCCTGAAGATCGTTATGGTTTCAGCTTCATTGCCTGCGGAGTTATTCATCAAGTCTAGGAGAACAATGAAATCATGAGGATTCATGATTGGAAAGTCTGTAATCGTGAACCTTGATTCCTCATCTTTTGAGCCCCGAAGTACGAAGTATTCATAGTTCTGAAATCCTTCGTACTATTCCACTGGCTTGATGGATATTATTTTCACTATCCTCTTCTCACTCCATACATAGTTCGGAGCCTTGATGTATTTTACGTGGAAGGCTATCTTTTTGGCTTTGAAGGCAGGCAACTCATTCGGAGGAATGTTTCTCACGAATTGATAGAAGGCGAAGGTCTTCGGATTATATAGCAGGTCAAGCTATTGATCAACCGAAGTTTTTATATCATAGCTGCTTAAAGGGAGTCTGTTGAACACCTTAAAATCATCAAAACCGATAGTAGTAATGGTTTCTGCTGTCCAGGTCCTGTTTTCGGTGATGATGGTGTTGATTTGAAGCATTTTGTTGTACTCCTCTTCCCTTTCTCTATGGACTTGCTCCATGTGGGGAGCAATCATGATCTCTCTGTTTGTAGGGGCTGAGCTTGAACCCCCTGCTTCGGTTGATGTGAGTGTGGAAAAGGAAGGACCAGCCTTTGACACAATCGTTTGAATAAATGTAGGTCTGCCAAGGGAGAGAGCCTGGTATGTTGTTGTTGTTGTTTCTGCTATTGTTGTTGTTGTTATTTTGGCTTGAGATGAAGGACCACTTTGTAATACCGTAATATTAAATAGTAGTGAGATTTCGTTGATTTAGTGTAAATAAGATTAAATAAGTTTTCATAAGGGTTAAGAGGGTTAGAAACTTATTTGGAAGAAGTTGAAGTTTAAAAAGATGAGTTTTAGAATCACACGGGTCGTGTAGATTCTACACGGGTCGTGTAGATTCATGCAGTGAGCTAAAAGAAGAGTTTTAAAATCACACGGGTCGTGTAGATTCTACACGGGTCGTGTAGAATCAGGCAGTAAGCAAAGAGTTGAGCACCAGACTTACACGGGTCGTGCCAGATTCACACGGGTCGTGCCAGGTTATCACACGGGGTCGTGCCAGATTCCACACGGGTCGTGTAGAATCCGGCAGTTTCCATTTCATTGAGGCGGTGGATCCACACGGGTCGTGTGGATTTTCACACGAGTCATGTGTCGCAGCAGGGCATTTTTAAAAGGAAATTTTCTTTCATTTGGGAATAAAACCCATTTCGTCCAAAACTTCTTTTAACCCTAAAAACTTGATTCCAACCTTCCAAAGTCGAGATTAAGGCTTATTGATCACGAATTGAAGCTAGAGATTTATCCTTTGAGTTTGAAAGGTAATCCTCCTTGATTTTTATCTTATTCCAACGGTTGAATCATTGGATTTGAGATGGTTCCTTGTGGTTTTGATGAGCCACTTTCAACTAGCACGAATTAGAGTGAGCTTATTTGGATTAGGTTGTGTATGTGAGTTCTAATTCGAGATCCAGGCTAAAGGAATGTTGATTGTTGCATTTCTAGGGTTACATGTGTTTAAGTGATGAAATTGAAAGCTACAACTTTGATATTATTGCTATCCTTTGATTATAACTTGCTTCAATGATACAAGTTTCTTGATTGTGATGAATATTGAGTGTGGTTAAGATTATTCTTCATTTGAGTAATGAAAATGAGTTGTTATGCTACAGCTAAGGCTAGGCAGGAGCATACACGAGGTGCAGGAGTTCCACATATCGATTCCACAACAGGTGAGTAGTTATTTATTGATGATTATGCTTTGATCTGATGTTGTTTTCAGATATGAAGTAGGCTATGATTTGATTTGGTTGAGAATAACCAAACTTTGAGTATATGAAATAAAGAGGTAAAGTGAGTATACTAAGAGTTATAGTGTGTATATCACACTCGGAACTGAGATAGTCCGTTGAGTTTGAGTAAAACCTGATAATGAATGATACAAACAAAGTAACCTTAAATTACTCACTGAGCTTTCATAGCTCATATATCGTTTGTTATTGTTGTTTGTATTAGGTTCTGGTAGTGGTGACCGTGGGAAGTAGAACATGGATGGATAGCTAGACTTGGACTTGGACTTTGACGTAGATTTTACTTTTGTTATCTATATATATATAAAGAAACCCGGTTGTGTTTAATAGTCGTAAACCTTTTGATGTAAATAGCTTAGAACTTAAACTATGCTGTTGATAACAATCTTGTGAAACTTGTTACTCTTTTGGGATTATACCTTTGATAATATATGTGTTTGACTAAATAAATTGGTATATCCTAAATTTGAGGAACCGGGTGTTACAAGTTGGTATCAGAGCCGTGGTTTAAGGGAATTAAACCTTGAGATGGGTTTAGACTTAAACCAATGAGATAGAGAAGTCCCAAAGAGTCCCGAGTAGCTATCCTCCGCTGTGTATTATAAATGAGTTGATTATACACCATATTGAGTATTATGGTGATATACAATTGAGTTGATTATACACTATATTGAGTATTATAGTGATATACAATTGAGTTGATTACACATCATATTGAGTATTATGGTGGTGATTACTAAATGAGTTGATTTTCTTTTTCAGTTAAAATGAGTGCTGGAAAAGAAAAAGAGCGAGGTGATCCACCAAGAGATAAATCGGGATCACGAGATTCGGGTAAAGAGCATCAACCCGAGGGAGAGCGACCTCCCAAGATACAGAGTAACATGCAGGTAATGATTGCAGCTGAGGTAGCGAAAGCAATCAAAGATATATTACCAACTTATTTGAAGCCTCAAACAGAGACTACAACTGGAGGTACTTCGGGACCCATCCCGATCCAGTCTGAGCAGAGAGAGGATCGTGGAGAGATTTTTACTGAGGCGAGTGGAGCTAGAGTGCCCGAGAAAGCGAGAAGGTGCACTTACGATGTTTTTCAAAAATGTAAACCATATGATTTTTATGGGAAGGATGATCCCATAGCAGCCAAGAATTGGTTAACACATGTTGAAAAGATGTTCCGCACCAGTAAATGTGACGAGGCGGATAAAGTGGAGTTTCCAACAAACTTGTTAAAGGAGGATGCACAGTTTTGGTGGGAGAATACTTGTATGGAGATTGGAGAGAGCTTGGCGTATACATTGAACTGGGAACAATTCAAGTTGAAGTTCACTGAATACTACTGTTCTAATAATGCTATGAAGGGAATAGAAGAAGAGTTTTTGAAGCTACAACAAGGGTCGAGAACAGTGCAACAATACACACTGGATTTCAATGAGAAGGCAAGATTTGCACAACATCAAGTTGATACGGAGGAGCGTAAGATGGATCGTTACTTGTGGGGTTTAAAAACCCAGATCCGAGAGTGTTTTCCGAGTTCCAGATATACTACCTTTCAACAGGTTGCCGAAGCAGCAAGATCGAGAGAAAGGGAGTTGCAAAGACCAGAGGAGGAGAGAAGAACCGAAAGAGAAGTTGGAGGATTTAAGAGAAAGTGGGAAGGTAAGGCTGTAGATACTTCTCAGAGATCCATTACCACGGGTTCTCAAATCCGTGGTGAAACCAAGAAGAATGAAGAGAAATGGTGTAAGAAGTGTAGGCGAAAACACATGGGAGAATGTGATCCCCGAAACCCTCCATCAGTTTGTTTCCAGTGTGGAAAGACGGGACATATGGCTCGCCAGTGTACCGAGAGTCGCCCCGTTTGTTTCAATTGTGGGGAGAGCAGGCATATTCGTCCAAATTGCCCAAAGATGAAATCTGAGTCACAAAGAGATTTTCAAAAGATTGGCCAAGGAGGAGGTCGAGATCGAGATGATCGAAGAGATAGGGGTGGTGGTCATGTGAAAACGCGAGCTTTTCAATTAACTGTCGACGAGGCTAGAGATCGGACCGATGTTATCACAGGTATCTTTAGCTTGAACTCTTTTCAAGCAAGAGTACTTTTTGATTCGGGTGCATCTGTGTCTTTTATATCAGAGTCTTTTGCTTCTAAACTAGATATTCCATTAGCTGATTTATATGAGAAAATAATAGTAGATGTAGCATATGGGAGATGTGTTTTTGTAAAGAGTCATTATAAACAGTGTCGGCTTGAAATCTATAGGATTGCGTACCCTATAGATCTGAAGCCGATCACTAATCATGAGTTTGATGTGATAGTCGGGATGGATTGGATGGATGATAATAGAGGTCAAATGGATTGTCATGAGAAAACACTTTCCATAAAGACACCGAGTGGTTCCCGAATTTTGATACGAGGTGAACGACGTTCTCGAAAAGTACCGATAGTGTCACTTGCAACGGCTAGGAGATATATGGAAAGAGGGGGTGAATTGATTATGGCACATGTGATTAGTGCCGAGTCAAAACATTCCAAAATAGAAGAAGTAGAAGTGGTTTGTGATTATCCTGATGTATTTCTTGAAGATCTTCCAGGCTTACCACCAAGTAGACAAGTTGAGTTTGTGATTGATGTGATACCAGGGGCGAAACCGGTAGCTCGACCACCGTATCGATTGGCACCTTCTGAGATGGAGGAATTAAAGAGACATTTACAAGAGTTATTGGAACTTGGGTTTATTCGTCCGAGTTCGTCTCCGTGGGGTGCGCCTATACTCTTTGTGAAAAAGAAAGATGGATCTATGAGAATGTGTATAGATTATCGAGAGCTCAACAGGATCACTATAAAGAATCGTTACCCGTTGCCGAGGATCGATGATTTATTTGATCAACTGCATGGGGCCACGTATTTTTCAAAAATTGATTTGAGATCCGGCTATCATCAGTTGAGGGTTCAAGAAGCTGATGTTCCGAAAATAGCTTTTCGCACGAGGTATGGTCATTATGAGTTCTTAGTCATGCCATTTGGTTTGACTAATGCTCCAGCCGTTTTCATGGATTTGATGAATCAGGTTTGTCGTCCTTTTCTTGATAAATTCGTAATAGTGTTTATTGACGACATCCTGATTTATTCAAAGAGTCTAGATGAGCACATATTTCATTTGCAACAAGTACTAGATCTTCTTCGAGACGAGAAATTATATGCAAAATTTTCAAAATGCGAGTTCTGGTTGCGGGAGATTCAATTTCTTAGCCATGTGATAAATGAAGACGGTATAAAGGTAGATCCAGCAAAGATCGAAGCCGTAATGCGTTGGGAGCCGCCAAAGAGTCCAATGGAGGTCCGTAGTTTCTTGGGGCTAGCGGGTTATTATCGACGATTTGTAGAAAACTTTTCTCGTATAGCTATACCCTTAACCAAATTGACTAAGAAGACGGAGAAATTTAGTTGGACTGAGGCACAACAATCAGCCTTTGAACAACTACGAGATGGCTTATGCAAGGCTCCAGTATTGGCGTTACCGCAAGGAGGGGAGGACTTTGTTCTTTACAGCGATGCCTCCTTAAGTGGTCTTGGATGCGTGTTGATGCAAAGAGGACGAGTGATAGCGTATGCCTCTCGACAACTGAAACCATATGAAAAAGCTTACCCAGTACATGATTTAGAATTAGCGGCAATAATTTTTGCATTAAAGATCTGGCGACATTATCTTTATGGAGTGCGATTTAAGATCTATACAGATCATAAAAGTCTGAAATACCTGTTTGATCAGAAAGAGTTAAACATGAGGCAAGTACGGTGGATGGATCTACTAAAAGATTATGATTGTGAGATACTTTACCATCCTGGTAAAGCAAATGTAGTGGCGGATGCATTGAGCCGAAAAGAATCACCTATTCAAGTTATGTCGGCTCGGATGGGAGTTGTGAGTAAACTGCCAGAGATGATACGCAGGTGCCAAAGCGAGGCAAATGATTTAAAGAAAGAAAGGATGATTGGTTATATAGAGAAACTGATGGAGAATACATAAGGAATCAAGACTTTTCAAGGGCGAGTTTGGGTTCCAAGGCATGGCGAGGTGAGACAATTATTGCTAAATGATGCTCATTGTACTAGATATTCGGTTCACCCTGGTAGTACACGAATGTATCATACCTTAAAACCGTACTATTGGTGGCCGGGTATGAAGCGAGATGTAAGACGCTTTGTGGAGAACTGCTTGACGTGTCTTCAAGTAAAAGCCAATCATCAAAAGCCATATGGAGCAATACAACCGTTACCTGTACCAAAGAAGAAATGGGATGAAATCACTATGGATTTCATCACAAAGTTGCCTCGGACTCCTCGAGGATATGATTCTATATGGGTGATTGTTGACAGGTTAACAAAGTCGGCTCATTTTATTCCAATTCAAGAGAATTTTAAAGTATCAAAGCTAGCTGAGATATATACGAAAGAAATTGTGAGACGACATGGAGTGCCAACTTCAATAATTTCTGATAGAGATAATCGGTTCAATTCACATTTCTGGAAGAGTTTTCAAAAGCATTTTGGTACAAAAGCCTTATTGAGTACTGCGTATCACCCCCAGACGGATGGACAATCGGAAAGAACAATACAAACACTTGAAGATATGCTACGAGCCTGCATCATTGATTTTGGAGGCAGTTGGGAAGATCATCTGCCTTTGGTAGAGTTTGCCTATAACAACACTTACCACTCCAGTATACTGATGGCACCTTTTGAAGCTTTATATGGTGTACCGTGTCGGACCCCGACTTGTTGGACTGAAATTGGAGAGAAACCATTGGTGGGACCAGAAATTATAGCTGAAACCGAAGAGAAAATACAAAGCATTCGTGAGCATATGCAGGTAGCCCAAAACCGCCAAAAGAAATATGCAGATAAAAGAAGAAAGCTGTTAGAGTTCAATGTTGGGGACAGGGTAATGTTGAAAGTGTCCCCATGGAAGGGAATAATTCGATTTGGCAAAAGATGTAAATTGAGCCCACGTTTTATTGGACCCTTTCAAGTTTTGGAGAAAATTGGAGCGGTTGCGTATAAGCTAAAGCTTCCAGAGGAATTACAGGGTATCCACAATGTTTTTCATGTATCACACCTTAGAAAAACATTGTATGACCAATCCACTTGGGTACCCTTAGCTGAAGTTCAACTAGATGAGAAATTAAGATATCAAGAGATGCCAGAACAGATTTTGGATAAAAAGATCAAGAAGTTACGAAACAAAGAGGTTGGATTAGTGAAAGTGCAGTGGCGACATCATAGGGGTACAGATGTCACTTGGGAAGCCGAAGAGGAAATGCGGTCAAAATAACCCTTTTTGTTTTGAGGGATTCCGAGGACGGAATCTTTTGAAGGGGGTAAGAACTTGTAATACCGTAATATTAAATAGTAGTGAGATTTCGTTGATATAGTGTAAATAAGATTAAATAAGTTTTCATAAGGGTTAAGAGGGTTAGAAACTTATTTGGAAGAAGTTAAAGTTTAAAAAGATGAGTTTTAGAATCACACGGGTCGTGTAGATTCTACACGGGTCGTGTAGATTCATGCAGTGAGCTAAAAGAAGAGTTTTAAAATCACACGGGTCGTGTAGATTCTACACGGGTCGTGTAGAATCAGGCAGTAAGCAAAGCGTTGAGCACCAGACTTACACGGGTCGTGCCAGATTCACACGGGTCGTGCCAGGTTATCACACGGGGTCGTGCCAGATTCCACACGGGTCGTGTAGAATCCGGCAGTTTCCATTTCATTGAGGCGGTGGATCCACACGGGTCGTGTGGATTTTCACACGAGTCGTGTGTCGCAGCAGGGCATTTTTAAAAGGAAATTTTCTATCATTTGGGAATAAAACCCATTTCGTCCAAAACTTCTTTTAACCCTAAAAAATTGATTCCAACCTTCCAAAGTCGAGATTAAGGCTTATTGATCACGAATTGAAGCTAGAGATTTATCCTTTGAGTTTGAAAGGTAATCCTCCTTGATTTTTATCTTATTCCAAAGGTTGAATCATTGGATTTGAGATGGTTCCTTGTGGTTTTGATGAGCCACTTTCAACTAGCACGAATTAGAGTGAGCTTATTTGGATTAGGTTGTGTATGTGAGTTCTAATTCGAGATCTAGGCTAAAGGAATGTTGATTGTTGCATTTCTAGGGTTACATGTGTTTAAGTGATGAAATTGAAAGCTACAACTTTGATATTATTAATATCCTTTGATTATAACTTGCTTCAATGATACAAGTTTCTTGATTGTGATGAATATTGAGTGTGGTTAAGATTATTCTTCATTTGAGTAATGAAAATGAGTTGTTATGCTACAGCTAAGGCTAGGCAGGAGCATACACGAGGTGCAGGAGTTCCACATATCGATTCCACAACAGGTGAGTAGTTATTTATTGATGATTATGCTTTTATCTGATGTTGTTTTCAGATATGAAGTAGGCTATGATTTGATTTGGTTGAGAATAACCAAACTTTGAGTATATGAAATAAAGAGTTAAAGTGAGTATACTAAGAGTTATAGTGTGTATATCACACTCGGAACTGAGATAGTCCGTTGAGTTTGAGTAAAACCTGATAATGAATGATACAAACAAATTAACCTTAAATTACTCACTGAGCTTTCATAGCTCATATATCGTTTGTTATTGTTGTTTGTATTAGGTTCTGGTAGCGGTGACCGTGGGAAGTAGAACATGGATGGATAGCTAGACTTGGACTTGGACTTTGACGTAGATTTTACTTTTGTTATCTATATATATATAAAGAAACCCGGTTGTGTTTAATAGTCGTAAACCTTTTGATGTAAATAGCTTAGAACTTAAACTATGTTGTTGATAACAATCTTGTGAAACTTGTTACTCTTTTGGGATTATACCTTTGATAATATATGTGTTTGACTAAATAAATTGGTATATCCTAAATTTGAGGAACCGGGTGTTACACACTTGATTCTCCCCCTTATGAAGGTTGAACCGAAGGGTTAGACTGAGCACACATGCATGGTCTGGATGTCTCAGTCTGATGTCTCACTATCTTGAGTGACATGTTGATCTGCGGTTGAAGGGTTAACTTCAGCTTTTCAATCACATCAGAAGTGATTTCGAAGTTTGTTTTCTCAATTCTTCAGCAAAACTTACCACTACGGACACATACTGTGCAGCAGTCAGTTCTTTGATTTTCTTGTGAGCCTCCTCGAGCTGTTTTTCCAACCCAGTTTGGTACTGAGTTTGAAAGGCTTTGGTCTCAGTCCGAAGATCAGTTAAGGCCTTGGACAACTCAGAGTTGGAAGACTTAATTTTTCCAACCAAATCAGCAATCTTCTTATCAGTCTGCTCCTTTAGGAGCCTGTGCCTTTCTTCTACCTGCTCAACAGCAGTATTCAACTTTCCTTCAAGGATACTCTGGATCCTAACCTGCTGATTCAAGATCCTTTTCTTTGAATCCTTGAAAATTATTTCAACTTTTTCTGTCAAGGACTTCTGAGCTTCAGCAATTGCTCACCAATACTACCCTGTGGCTTCTTCAAGGGATCATACCCAGTTTATGCTTGAAGAAGAGCATCAAGCTTTCTGTTGAGGGTTCTGTATTGCTTGATAAAAACAAAGTCACCATTATCTAGATTTTCATCTTCGTTTTCATCAATGGTGATTGGAGTCATGTGGTAAGCAGCAAAGGTTTCATCTAAAGTTGGAGGTTTTGATGAGAAGGCTGATTCGAGACCAAATCCTTCTTGTAAAGGAAAGTCAGGGAGTGACGTATCCAGACTAGAGGAAGGGATGTTTAAAAAGGGATCTGTTGAAGTTATAATGGGTTCGGTTGTTTGAGTGGAAGAGACTGGAGGTGTTTCTATGGAGGTGGAGATAGGAGGAGTATCCGAAGTGGTGGTATGTATCGTGGAGGAGAGAGGAAGGGTAGTGGTTATTGGTTCAGTGGTGATGGTGGAGGTTTGTGGAGCTGTAGTTGGTGGTGGGGAAGGTGGTCCTGTATCTTTGATTGGTGAGGATTATTGTTCTTCCTATTCTTCTTCTTGGATGGTTGCTGAGGGAGTTCTTTCAGACTCCAGAGACTCATCCACTATCGTCTGTTTCTTTGTACACTTCGGTTAGGTGCATTTGACAGGGGTCTGTTCTGAAGCTTTCCTTTTCCTCACAACCTTCTGACCGCTTGGTCCACCAGTCACTTTCTTTTTCCCTTTTGATTTTGCTGGGGCTTTTGGTTTGAACGGCTTGAGTAATTTGACAAACAGGGTATGGCATGGTTAATTTGGAGCGATAGACGTTTACTTCATCCACATCCAAGGAGACTTTTACTAGAATGATATGAGGGATTTGGGCACAGAATGCAGTCGAACTTTCATCCACAGCAGGAACTGCAATGTATGTGTATCTCATTTCAGGAAGAGCAGTGTCATAGACAATACCTGCTCGTTGGTAGTGTTCGTGAACAACCATGGCCCAAAACCTAGCATTGGAGATTTCAGTCCCCTTTGTTGAATGATTGATGTGTGAGTAGAAATCAGCCCACAAGATCGAAGCGAAATTGACCTGAACATCATGATAGACTCCATACACAAGGCTCAAGAAGGTTTGGCTAGCTGAATCTTGTCCTGATGTCCTCCCAGAAAGACATCACAAAAACACAACAAAGAAATACCTCCACAGATCAGGAAAATGTTTCTTCTTAAAGGTGCTGATGCTTTGAAGTGGTGGTTCATAGCCCATTTTATTGAACATGTCAACGAGTTGCTCAGCAGTCGGGACAACTATGTCCTTTGAATCAACGATTGGAAGTTGTAGGGCACGTGCGAATTTGGCCTTTGTCAGTTGAACTCTCTTGATGCTGCCTTTGGCATCAACAACTTCATAGTGGACCGATTTGACGTTGTTTTCAGTGTCGAACAGAGCATTAGAGGTGTAGTGTGCTCTGTCAACAAGAGTAGTATGAATGGAAGGTGTATAGATTAGAGCATGACCAAGAATCGATTGCTTGAGGCACTCGACCAAGGCATCGATGGGTTGGGGATAAAGTTTGAGATCTGTGCGAAGGAATAGGTTAGCTGATTGGTTTTTGAGTATTGGAATCAACATTTATTCAGTGTTTTGGGAAGATCCTTCAGTCGCCATTGATGGTTGATCGAAGGAGTTGATGAAGACGATGAACAGTTAGGGTTCGTTGAGAGAGAATTGCAGAGAGGAAGTCGATCGTTTGTGTGCGTAAAGATCTGAACAGACGGTGTGAGCAATATTTATACTGATTGTGGTCCCAAGGGTATTTAATGTTCAAGTTTGAATGGTCGAATGAGAATATGCCACATCAGCTTACAATGTTCCACTAACCCTCCAAAAATGGAATCGCCTAAGTGTCAGTCATTATGAATTTGAAAAAGCGTAATATACAAATGTCATATCATTTTAGTTATGATTTTTGCGAGATTTTATGTGACAAAGACGATTATTCCCTCGTACATTTATACCATGGAATGTTTGTCTTTGTGATACTCATAAATGTCCAAATCATTTAACATTTAATTGACTTTGGATCAATAAGAAAGGTTTGAACTTGTGTTGAACAAGGTTTGATGAGTGCTGATAAACATTCCGAAGTGTTTTAAGAATCCTTCGGATAAAGATGTTTGTGAAGAAATACATAAACACTCCGAAGTTCTGATGCTTTTGTTGAGAAATGAGTTCATTCCTTAGTAAGATGCTTTTTGACTTTTGACTTTAAACTTCCATGAGCATTATGAAATCAAGATTTTTCATTTTAGTATTCAGAATCATTCGGATCATGTTGGAAGTCCGTTTTTCACTCCGAAGTCCGTGTGATTTATCATCAATCAAGGAATGTCTAAGTCTAACCACCCTATGTTGAAGTTAATTTCGCATTCTGCAAAGTAGTTTGAAATTCAGTTTATGCTTCAAAATTTTCATGCAAGGTGATGTTGGCATCCACAGCTTTGTAATTTAAAACTAAGTACTTTTGAATTGAGCATCAGAAGATAAGATGAAGATTTGGATTGACATTGAAGATGCTTTTGAAAAGTTTATCCCATTTCATTAGTTGAGGTGTTTGGATATGTTTCTCTGATGACAAGCATTTGAGATTCATACACCGCCCCCAACAATGTCATTTAAGACAGACTACTTGAGATGTTCATATTCTCTACATGGTACTCGACTATGTTATAGGAGTTCCTTGTATTGTCATTTAAGACAGAAGAATAAGCCTTTGGGTGTGGATTTATCTTTGTTTTTGCACTTTATCATTTATCTTTTGCTTGTTTGTTGTCTTTGTTTCTTTTGACAATTGATTTTGTTCTTATCTTTTGAGTTTTTGAACAATTTTCATCTTGAAACATATTTTCAATTTTGGAGTTTCATATCCGAAGAGTTGAAAATGTCACCATGTGATGTCTTTTACTGGTGCTTTTGAGAATTTTGGTTCAATCTTTTGAGTTTAAAATGCTTCGTATAGTTCAATTTTGAAACAAGTGTGAAGAATTTTTGAATTCTTTTATCAGTCAATGCCGGTATCACTTATGAAGAAAACTTCGGAGCATGAAATTTATCCTGAGTAGTATAAGAACTACTTGATTAATTTTGACAATGAAGCGAGTTAAGTTCAACAGGGAGTTTAGAGATAAACATGATGTTAAGGATACCTAAAGCACACAAGACTTCGTATAGTAAAGCAGCCTTAACCTCACTTCGAAGTCTGTTTTCTTACCTTTGTTTCAATTCGATTCCCAAATACCTTTTAGTGCAATGATGTATGATTATCAGAATCTAAAATCAAAGTTTTTTCCTTTAATAAGGTTGTTCATGAAAAGTGGTCAAATTTTGTCATTAACGCATATAAGATTTGAATTGAACTTTTGAGGCCTTTACAAATGATTCATTTATCAAGAAAAACATTTTGTGCAAAACACTTCATCCTTATGAAACGAAGACAACTGTTGTTTCTATGATTTTTGACATTTATGAACTTTTATTAACTGAATTGTCTGTTCTGATGGACTCCGAAGGTTCGGAGTGCTTCGGGGTGAACAATTTCTTATTTTGTAATCGAAAAGGGTAAGGAAGGAAAAGCAAATCTGAGATTTATGTCAGAGTGGATCCATCAATCATGCCCAGTCCTCGAACTATTCGTGTGAATGACTCTTCATTGAAAGCTTTTGTGAAGATATCTGCCAGTTGTTCTGTTGTGTGAATAAAGTGCACTTCTATATTCCCCTCCTCAACGTGACTTTTGATGAAATGATAGCGAAGAGTTATGTTGAAAATTGCGATGATCGATCTCCACGAGTAAGGTTTTTAAGCCGATTACTGTGTGACAGATATGTATTTTAACTATAATATGCGGAATAAGATAAGAGTTGCGGAATAAAATAAAGCGGTAAATCTAAACTAGACAGTATTTAAATAGACAGAAAGCAGTAAATAAAGTAAATGTTAGAAGTTAGAGGTTAGTTGTAATAAACGCCATTATCAACGATAAAGTGTTTTTACAATAAATAAAAAGGTTAGAAGTTAGAAGTTAGAAGTTAGATGTCTCGGTTAAATACAGTCCTCATATGTTTTCGTTGTCAAGGTTCAATTCGGATGTATTGGATATTTGGTACAGTTGATTTATAACAGTTTGAATAAATCAATAACGACACAAATAATTTTAAAAGAACTTATCGATAGCAGATGAATATGACGATTTTCCTTGAAGCGTCGATTCTCGTTCTTTACGGTAGGATGAGGTTTGGTAGTTTTTGGTGTTTGGTGAAATGGGTTTTTGGTGTCGGTTTAATTGAGATGCACGGGGTTTTTGTGGTTTAGTTTTCGTGGTGTATGTATTTGGTAGAGGGTGTGTAGGTTTTGTAGTTTGGTATTCGGGTTGAGGTTGTTTAGTGTCGGGTAGAGGTTTTGTAGGTGTCGGGTAGAGGTTTTGTTTGGTGTTGGGTAGAGGTTTTGTAGGTGTCGGGTAGAGGTTTTGTTTGGTGTTGGGTAGAGGTTTTGTTTGGTGTCGGGTAGAGTATGGGTGTAGCGGTTTTGTTCGATGTTTGTTTGGACGTGGTTTTTCTTTGTTTGAAAAGAGTTTTCTTGAGCGTTTTGGCAGGTTTTCTTGCTCTTTGGACGTAGGATAATATTGGTGCTTGAATGGGTATGTGTGGTGTAAGTTATTTTCTGCACAAGAATGGCAAGAGGTTTGCATCTTATTTATAGTGCTGATGAACAGGGCTCGCGTCGCGACCATATGGTCCGTCGCGTCGCGAAGGTCCATAGCTGGTGGTCGGTGCGCTTTTTGTCGGGTCAGTGCGTCTTCGCTGGTATGTCGAGCTTTTCATCGCGTTGCTTTTGGTCGCGTTTGCTTTTGGTCGCGTCGCGAAGGTAGTGAGTTGGTAGTCTCGCGATTAGAAAGTTGGTGGTGTCACGTTGGAGCTTCGCGTTCAAGCTCTTCGCGTCGCGACCAGATCCTCCGTCGCGTCGCGATCGCTGGGCGATTTTTGGTCTTCTGTCTTTGTTTCTTCTTCAAGTCGCGACCATGCCTACTGTCTCGCGTTGAAGTCTTCGCGTCGCGACCAAGATGGTAGTCGCGTCGCGAGTGCTGTAGCACAGTGACATTTTTGTATTTTGCTCTTTGGTTTGAAGCGTTACTTCCTCAGGTTTGGATGTTTTCTCAAAGTTTCTCGGGTCTTGATTTATTCTTGTTTTTGATCTCGAATTCACACAATCTGAAATAAACTGATAATATTTGTTAGATAATAACAGTTCATCTTATTTCAGTGATTGTCACATACAAAAATATATTTTCAACAATTTCCCCCTATGTGATCATTACTGAAATAAGAACAGATAAAAAGGTAAGGTTGAAAATTCTTGTAATTTGGATAAAACATTTATAAAACCATATCACTTGTTTTGAAAAAGTGTGACTAGATTTTACTTATGTTTTGAAAAATGTTTGTCAAGAATATTTGTTTCTGAATCAAAGTTTCGTGTTCAATTATCAAAAGGTTTTTGTATATGTACTTTCATAATATTCCTTAAGATTTTATAACATTTATAAAGACGACAAGTGATCTTAATAGGTCGATTCAGATGAACTTCTCATAGGTATATCTCACACTTGACTGAGGTGTTTGTTTGTTCTGGATGCAGAACGGGTGTATAATCACTAAAGATGAGTGATATCTCTCAGTTTGAAGGTGTTGACTTATGCTTAATGTGGATTTATACCTATATACTTTAGTCACTTGGTCTTCATATTAGATAATCAATCACATAAGACTGGTTTCGGCATTACTCTGAGGGTTTCTTCATTCATGCCATTGATGTTCACTCTCTCTCCGTCGGGAAATACATGTAGAGGGGTTTAGAAATATTTATAGTGCAGTTTGCAACTAAGAATATCCAATTATGAAGGCTACAGTATCCCGGTAAATCTTCGGTTTTTGAGAATCTGTTTGTTTGGAAAGTTTAGAGAGATGTCTGTCTTTGATTGATTGTTGTTGTAAGTCTCCCTTTTCTTTGGTGAGGTGTTCACCTTTGTCTTTATCTTTTCTTGATTTGTGAAAAGATATCTGATGTGTTTACCAGTTGTGATTTGTTGACATCATTTGCGTTTTGAGATTTTGAGTTTTCTTTTGGTTTTCTTGGATACGACTTTGTCGTTTCTCCAAATGTCAGACTTGCTGTGCAAGATGAAATATCTTTTCTTGATGTGGCTTCATTGAGGATAGGGATAGGTGATATAATAGACAGTTTGTCTAATATATAAAGAAATGATTGTATCGTCCCTGGTCATTTTGATATCTAAGCAAAAATGAGACTAGCATCACGGTATAATAGTATAAATCCTATAAGTCATAATGAAAACACCTTTGCTCACAGGAATGAATTTCACTTAGCAGTTAAAGACGAGGCACAATTTCTCACATGGGTTTGGTTTTTCATCTGAATCTCCTGATCTTATGTCCCTTAATTGATAAAATCGTTATATTTGAAATAAATTCAAAGGGAATAGGAGAATGTACATGACATAAATGTTTGAAATTTGAACCTTCTCTTTAAATAAGAATCAATATTACTGAGAACATTCATCGAGCATAAGCATCTGAAAATTTAGTCAAGAAGATGTTAATCACATGGTTTTATAAAGATTTTAAAAGGATAAGACTTTATTCAATTTTTGTGATTTTTGATTATGTGGATGTTTTTTTTTTTTTTTTTTTAAAAATTTGGTTATTTGAATGTTTTTGGTAAATTTTGGTTTGGAGGTGAGAATGGGGTAACGAGAGTTCCCCCATAAATGATGCATTGGGATCATTTGGACAGGTGGATTGGGATGTTTTAGGAGGGTTATGGTTTTGGTGGTTCCCCCTCGACTGGATCCGCATCATTTTGGTTTGATTGTGAACTTTCTGCATCGGAGGTAGTGTGGGTTTGAAGTCTTGTAGAAGGCTCTGGTTTCCTGTCATATGCTTGGAACGGCCACTATCGATATACCATGTATCATCCTTGGGCTCTCCAGCACAAAGTACCTGCAATTAGACAGAAAGTTTAGGTACCCAAACCATGGTGGGTCCTGATTTGTTAATGGTTTTCGGTGATTTGAAATTATTATGGTTTCTTTTAATTGGACGAAGTGGTTGAGGCTTGATTTGACTTATCAGATTTTCCCAATTTAAGATTTGTTTTTGAAAACCTGTCATTTGAAACGATTTCTGATTGTGTGAAAGGTATCCTTTACGTAATGACTTGTTTGAAAATCTTTCTTTGTTTCTGGGATTTTGATGATTTTGAAAAACATTATGATGATGGAATGGAATTTGGTGAAATGATGGTTTCTGAAAATTCCTTGAGAGATTGAAGTTTATCTCTTGAAAGCGATTTTGAATTGGTTTTTGAAACGATTTTTGTTTTTGATTAAAGGTTTGTTTTTGTGGCAAGAAGGCTGGTTTTAATGGTTTCTTTTGGGTTTGGTGGGTTGAAGACCTATTAGTGAAAGATCTTTTGGAAACAGTGAAATCAGTATCATCTGGATTACAGTTGATAACTGTTTTGTCGTCTGAATTTTCTTCATTAACAGATGTGGATAGATCTGTTAGAGTTGATTCAGAGTTTTCACTGTTAGTCCTGGTTTCTTGTTTGGCTTGTTCGATTTCGAAGGATTCTCTTCCTAATCCAGGTCTGTAATTCGTATCGATTTTGCCAGATCCTAAGGATGTTGCTTTGATGAAAATATCATCACTTAGCTTTCTAGCAAGATTGATAGAATCCAGTTTTCCTTGAAATCTTTGGTTTTCGGATTCAAGAAGTTTGATTTGTTTTGAAAAATCATCTAATTTCAGAATCAAACTAGAGTTTATGTCAGTTAAATCTTGAATTTTTAGTTTTAATTGAAGGACTTCTATTTCTAAGGCATCTTTTATTTCAGATGGAAAAACAGATTGATTTTTTATTTCCAAGTCCTTTTTTTGTTTTAGAGCTTCATTTAATTGATCTAAGACGTGATTATATTCTTCTGATTTTCGTTCGACGTCTCTTTCAAGTTTGTCTCTAGTCTTTGTTGATTCTCCAAATCTGAGTTGCAAGGTTTGTAATTCAGATTTGTAGATATCAGATTTGACTATTGTGTCATGATATAGTTTGAGATCAGCTTTCAAACTGTTCTCAATCTTAGTCATGTGGGACTCAAATGGTGTTCTTGAAAGACCGATTTCTGAGATCATAGACCATACCTGATCGATGACATATGGAGCTCTTGAGTAGGTTGTGGAAGACATTTTTGGGTTGTTTTTTTTTTTTTTTTTTTTTTTTTAATTAAATTTTTTGTTTTTGAAAGGAATTTGAACAAGTGATATTAAAATGAAATTTTTAAGGAAAACTTATTGGTTGGTTATAAAAACGCTACACAAATAAAGTTTTCGACAAAAATTTCAGACTAAATCACACGATCTCTGATACCAATTGTTGAAAATTGCGATGATCGATCTCCACGAGTAAGGTTTTTAAGCCGATTACTGTGTGACAGATATGTATTTTAACTATAATATGCGGAATAAGATAAGAGTTGCGGAATAAAATAAAGCGGTAAATCTAAACTAGACAGTATTTAAATAGACAGAAAGCAGTAAATAAAGTAAATGTTAGAAGTTAGAGGTTAGTTGTAATAAACGCCATTATCAACGATAAAGTGTTTTTACAATAAATAAAAAGGTTAGAAGTTAGAAGTTAGAAGTTAGATGTCTCGGTTAAATACAGTCCTCATATGTTTTCGTTGTCAAGGTTCAATTCGGATGTATTGGATATTTGGTACAGTTGATTTATAACAGTTTGAATAAATCAATAACGACACAAATAATTTTAAAAGAACTTATCGATAGCAGATGAATATGACGATTTTCCTTGAAGCGTCGATTCTCGTTCTTTACGGTAGGATGAGGTTTGGTAGTTTTTGGTGTTTGGTGAAATGGGTTTTTGGTGTCGGTTTAATTGAGATGCACGGGGTTTTTGTGGTTTAGTTTTCGTGGTGTATGTATTTGGTAGAGGGTGTGTAGGTTTTGTAGTTTGGTATTCGGGTTGAGGTTGTTTAGTGTCGGGTAGAGGTTTTGTAGGTGTCGGGTAGAGGTTTTGTTTGGTGTTGGGTAGAGGTTTTGTAGGTGTCGGGTAGAGGTTTTGTTTGGTGTTGGGTAGAGGTTTTGTTTGGTGTCGGGTAGAGTATGGGTGTAGCGGTTTTGTTCGATGTTTGTTTGGACGTGGTTTTTCTTTGTTTGAAAAGAGTTTTCTTGAGCGTTTTGGCAGGTTTTCTTGCTCTTTGGACGTAGGATAATATTGGTGCTTGAATGGGTATGTGTGGTGTAAGTTATTTTCTGCACAAGAATGGCAAGAGGTTTGCATCTTATTTATAGTGCTGATGAACAGGGCTCGCGTCGCGACCATATGGTCCGTCGCGTCGC
This sequence comes from Cichorium intybus, assembly GCA_023525715.1. Lineage (NCBI taxonomy): Eukaryota > Viridiplantae > Streptophyta > Magnoliopsida > Asterales > Asteraceae > Cichorium > Cichorium intybus. The sequence goes on from CM042010.1 coordinate 70,984,170, forward strand.
GAAGGTCCATAGCTGGTGGTCGGTGCGCTTTTTGTCGGGTCAGTGCGTCTTCGCTGGTATGTCGAGCTTTTCATCGCGTTGCTTTTGGTCGCGTTTGCTTTTGGTCGCGTCGCGAAGGTAGTGAGTTGGTAGTCTCGCGATTAGAAAGTTGGTGGTGTCACGTTGGAGCTTCGCGTTCAAGCTCTTCGCGTCGCGACCAGATCCTCCGTCGCGTCGCGATCGCTGGGCGATTTTTGGTCTTCTGTCTTTGTTTCTTCTTCAAGTCGCGACCATGCCTACTGTCTCGCGTTGAAGTCTTCGCGTCGCGACCAAGATGGTAGTCGCGTCGCGAGTGCTGTAGCACAGTGACATTTTTGTATTTTGCTCTTTGGTTTGAAGCGTTACTTCCTCAGGTTTGGATGTTTTCTCAAAGTTTCTCGGGTCTTGATTTATTCTTGTTTTTGATCTCGAATTCACACAATCTGAAATAAACTGATAATATTTGTTAGATAATAACAGTTCATCTTATTTCAGTGATTGTCACATACAAAAATATATTTTCAACAAGCTATATGATTCGTCTTGGAATGTTGAACAGGATTATGACAAATCCGAATAGCACTTTGTGAGCCACAAAACAAAGGAATCTTTCTCATGTTGATGGCATAATCTCTTAGTTGGCTTTGAACCCAGATGATCTGTGATGTGCAAGCAGCAGCAGCTACATACTCAGCTTCAGCTGTGGATATTGATACACATGTTTTCTTCTTTGACTGCCAGCTGATGACTTTTCCATCTAGAAATTGGCAACCACCCAAAGTGCTTTTGCGATCAATTGAACATCCACCCAAGTCTGAATCTGAGTAAGTTTGTATGTAGAACCCTGAGTGGCTGGATACCATAAACCATACACAGGTGTATTGTTAAGATAGAGAAAGATTGTTTTCACCGCGGCCAAGTGTGGTTCGCGTGGATCAGCTTGATATCTTGCACAATTGCAAACTGCGAACATGATATCAGGACGACTGGCTGTGAGGTAAAGCAACGATCCTATTATGCTTCGGTACGTTTGAAGATCAGTTAGTCATTTGAGCAGTTAGTCATTTCGAAGCGTTCAAGTAAACTTTTTGTATATTTTTGTTGATTGATGAAAATCCCTTCTTTTGATTGTTTGATTTGTAGTCCAATGAAGAAATCGATTTTCCCCATCATACTCATTTGAAATTTTCTTTTCATCAGTTTTTCAAAATCTTTTGTGAGTTTTGGATCAGTGGATCCGAAGATTATGTCATTCACATAAATTTGGACTAACATTAAGTGAGAACCCTCTTTCTTTCGAAAAAGTGTTTGATCCACTGAACCTTGTTTGAAGTTTGACTCTTTTAAAAACTTTGTCAATGTTTCATACCAAGCTCTAGGAACTTGTCTTAAACCATAGACAGCTGTATCTAACAAATAGTAATGGTTAGGATTTTCTTTATCTACAAAGCCAGGTGGTTGTTCAACAAATACAGTTTCCTCGAGATCACCATTCAAAAATGCATATTTGACATCCATTTGATAGACATCAAATTTTTTGTGTGCAGCATAAGCCAAGAAGATCCAAACTTATTCAAGTCTGGCAACAGGAGCAAATGTTTCTTCGTAGTCAATCCCCTCCTGTTGACGATAACCTTTGACAACCAGCCTTGCTTTGTTTCTAACCACATTGCCTTCGGTGTCAAGTTTATTTCTGTACACCCATTTGAGACCAGCAATTGAAGCATTTGCAGGTTTTGGAATCAGTCTCCATACTTTATTTCTTTCAAATTCTTCTAATTCCAATTGCATTGCTTTAATCCAGTCTGGGTGATCAAATGCATCTTTAACGTTCTTTGGTTCAATTTTGGAAATGAAAACATTGAACATACACAACTCTGAAGTTCTATTTAATTCTTGTTGTTTTTTATGGAGTTGTGCAAGTGTAAGAACTTTATCATGAACGTTACCGATGACAAGAGATTGAGGATGATTTCTTGTCCACTTTTGCATTGGGGGAAAATTTGGATCAAATCTAGGTGGTCCTTCGGCATTGATTTCATTAGTATCCAAAGGATAACCCGAAGTGGATGGGAAATCATCAGATATTAAATTATTTACGTTATTAGAGTTTGAGATATTTGTAATAGGTGTGGAGTTATTGGTGGAAGGTGAAGTAGAGTTAAGAATATTCTCCCCCTCGACAGCAGTTGTTAGAGAGGTTGTTCTACCATTATCCGAAGAGATTGGAGTTGAGACTTCTGGCTCCCCCTGGAGAGAAGGATACAAGGACATGATGTGTGAAGTCTTATGTAGAGGGTGATTGAGACTTGAGTTGTTGTGCTCCCCCTCAGAACCAGAATTCTCTGTGGATTTGTTTGATGGCTCCCCCTCAACAGAATATGGTCTTCAAACACTGCTTATGGGTGAGTCTTCGGGGCCATCTGTGAGCTTGGACAGTTCGGATACATTATTATCTGGTGGCCTTGCTTCGGAGTCCACGGCTCTCACAGGAGGATCAAAGAGAAGATTGAAGTCAGCATCGAATGTGGTAATTGGTAATGCATCAATAGCTGGTTTAAGAAAGATAGATGACATTGGAAAGGGATGTAGAGATTTCTTGATATAGTAGTCATCGAATGAAAGGTTGAAGGTTTCTTCAATTTTGCGTGTCCTTTTATTCATGACTCTATATGTTTTTGAGTTTTGAGAGTAACCAAGAAATATCCCTTCCTCAGATTTATCATTGAATTTTGTCAAATGACCTTTCATGTTCAATATAAAGCACCTACAACCGAAGATGTGAAGAAACTTGACATTTGGCTTTCTTCGGTTGAGTACTTCATATGGTGTGATATGAAATCTCTTGTGAATGTATGATCTGTTTTGAGTGAAGCAGGCAGTAGAAATGGCTTCGGCCTAGCAGTACATGGGCAAGTTTGCAAAATTGAGCATAGTTCTAGCTGCTTTACATAGGGATCGATTATGTCTTTCAACAACACCATTTTGTTGAGGAGTATATGGTGCTGAGAAATTGTGACTAATTCTCTTTGTCTTCAGAAATCCATCAAGAGTTTGATTCTTGAACTCTGAACCATTGTCATTGTCCACAGTTCGGACTGTCTTGTTGAGCATTACTTCCATGTTCTTGATGAAATTGATGATTTATTGTGCAGCGTCTGACTTGTTTCTTAAGATTAAGACCCAGGTGAACCTTGAGTAATCATCAACAATCACCAAAATGTACTTCTTCTTCCTAATTGACTCCAATGCAGATGGACCACAAAGATCCATGTAAAGAAGTGAAACAGGTTCGGTGATTTGTGGATTAATCACAGTTGGATGCCTTTGTTTTGTTTGCTTGCCATGTTTACAAGCAGAACAAAGTGAGTCAATATCAAACTTTAGTGCAAGCATACCACGAACCAAATCCATAGCCACTAACTTGTTTATGTCTTTGAAGTTTAGGTGAGCAAGTCTTCGGTGCCATAATCAGCTGATGTTTCAATTTGCTTTAGATTGTAGAGATAGAGATTGCCCACCAGTTACAGGCTTTAGATTCAAAGAAAACATTGATCCCTTTCTTTCAAACTTTATCAATACTTCTTTTGTAGCTTCCTTCGTGATGACACTCCCTTGGTTGTTGAATGTAACAACATTTCCAGTTCCAACCACCAATTGAGAGATACTCACAAGATTGTGCTTTAAACCTTCAACAAATGCCACTATGTTTATTGTAAATTGCCCATTAGTGATTTTGACATAACCCCAAATAGGACACGTGTCATTGTTTCCAAAGCGAACGTTTCCTGCATCATCCAAAGTTCTGTAATCCCTGAGATACTCCCTCTTGCCGGTCATATGTCTAGAGCAGCCACTATCTATGTACCATTTAGTGTCATACCGCTCATTTGACATTACATGCAATCAATCAAGAAGAAGTTGGTATGCAATCAATATTGGGTCCTCAGGGTAAGCAAAGGATTCCTGAAGTGGTTTTTGTTAAAACTGATGAGTCTGAAGAGCTTGAAATTATGGAAACCTTCGGAACCCAAATTTGTTTGGATGATTTTGATTTGGTTGTTTTTGAAGTTTTCTTAGTTTTAGACGTTTTCAATGAGTTCAATGACCTAGAAGATTTTGATTTTTCAATTGGATTTTCTTTCAGGTCATTCCTTTTCCAGTTCGGTTTTTCATTTGTTGACTTCATTGATGTTAGTGCTAAAGTCAGATCGTTGACCAACTCGTCGCTTGATATGTTTGGATGTAGTGTTAATCTCTTTACTTTGATGGAATGTTAGACAAGTATTTTGTATGAATGCTTTAAGTAATGAACAAATAATTCTGTCTTGAATGTGATACTTAAATGTGCTTTATATCTATAATTATTGTTTTGGATGAGTTGTGTTCTGATAATCTTATAGACGTCCGAAATACAGTCTTGGATTTCGGAACTCCAAATTATATCAAGATCAGAAGGTACACTTCTCAGAAGACATAGTTCGGAAGTCCATACTCCGAACTAACTTAGAAGACCATTCAAGACCAACAAAGATCATATTCCCAAGATACTCTGATTCAGAAATGCCAGGACTCCGAAATCCTCTCAGGATTTTGGATTATCAATATGATCAACTTATAGGAACTATCATACTTAATCATTCTACAAAGAAGACTGAAGATCTGAAGATCATCTTGAAGATAAGGCAAAGGATAAGCACTTCAACGTATAGGATATGATTAGACTAGATCAGGCATGGCCTTTTAGAAGCATGTCGATTGTACTTAGTGTATTATTTTATTCTAGATAAGCCACCCTAGTCTGACATTGTATTATTATATTAGTTTTATCCTTCTTGTCTGACTGAAGAGAGACGTGTTGTCTACTCTTCAATCCATAGGTCTTTATCCAAAGGTCTTCCCTTATCCTATAAAAGGGAGACCACGTCCATCTTCAGTTCTCATGAGTTTGAGAGACCTTGTGTAACACTTCTACATTTATCAATATAATCTCTCATTCCATCAATTCTCCAATTCTTATCTGCATTACCTTCAGTCTTTATATTTCCTGCATCTCAAATTTCCTGTCTTTACATTTCTTATTACCTAACTGTTAATTTACTTTATGTATTGTTGAGCTATTGATCTATTCTAAGTACTTATTACATTCCGCAAATCAACTCAAGTCTTCGGACTTGTCCTCTCCGAAACTTCCCAGTTTCGGAACTTTACTTTCCGCAATCTTACTTTCCGCACTTACTTAGAATATTTGGCGACAACAATTGGTATCAGAGCCTGAATAGCCGTCTATAACATTCTAAGTGCCTAGTTTGCACAAAACCCTGGCTGTAGCAACAACCTTAGAATCCTCTGTGGATCATTGCATGCTATTATAGCTCAAACTCTGAAAATTCTCTCTCTTTCGTTTCAAAACAGTTCAGAAACTTCCCTTCTTACTCAAAATGCAGATGAATTACTCTTTAAATGTTGCAAACAGTGTCGGTGGTTCTAACAGAGCTCCTATACTCATCCCTACCGAGTATAATGGCTGGGCATCCAGAATGCGCAATTATCTCAAAACCAAGGGAAAATATATCTGGCGTTCTGTTGAGGAAGGACCTCACCTTCCAACGTATACCCCTAGACCCGACACCGCTGAAGAGGCTCTAGGTGGTACTTCTCAGCCAAGATTGACCCCTCTTGATATTGAAAAAATGGACAACGACCAAATTGCTTTCACCGAGATCCAATGTGGAATCCCCCCGGAACTATTTGATCTTATACAAAATTGCACAATAGCCCAACAAATTTGGGTTCTCTTACAAAATATGTTGTTAGGGACGGAGGAAGCAAAAGATCACAAAATGGTATCAAGTCTTTCAGAGTACACCCACTTCTCAACCTTTGCCGGATAATCACTGAGATAGGCGTTCACCCGATTCTTTATAATCGTCACAAGACTCCTAAGTTCATGAGCAGAGAGAACCAATCAAGAAATTAATCTCCGATTTCTTGAAGGACTCGGAAAAGATTGGGTGCTTGTTAAAATGATTCTTCAAGACTCAGGAAAGTTGAAAACCTTCAACATGTACCGACTCTACAATAATCTAGTTGGGCAAGAACATGACATAAAGGGCACTCAACTGCAATTGCAACTCGGAGGACCATTGGCCTTAGTTGCAGAACACAACTATCCGACGATGGGCAACACTCCTCAACAACTGGTACAGTACCAGCAAGAAACTCAGCAACTAATCAACCCAAACACTTCTACACCTTAGATTGTTTCCATTCAGAATCCACAACAAGTTCAACAAACAAATCCTATACCCTCGTATCACCCTTCTCAACCACAAATATCTTAACCTTCCTACTATCAAGCTCCGAAAGTTCAATACCAACCATCTCCAATTTCGTAACCCTCCATTCAATCTAAGACTCCAACCCTTGCTCTCCCTGCTCCAGTTCAAACTTCTGAATCATCCTATTCCGAATATGACGAAGCTGAAGAAGCTGCCTACCAACACGAAATTGCCATGATCAGTCAAAAATTTAACAGAATCCCCTCTTATTCTAATCCAAAGAAAATTTTCCGTTCCTCTAACCAGAACGGAGGACATCAATCAAAATACAACTATCAGAAAGGACACCATCAATCAGGACAAAATCGATATTATCCGAAACTTGAAGAACAGCATCAGGAGAAACCAAAAGTAGTTCCAGCCGTCAGCACCAACCAAGCTCATACCTCCAAAAAGAATGACTCGGAAGTAATCAAGTGTCACAATTGCAGAGGACTCTGGCACTATGCCGCAGACTGCAGAGCTCCGAGAAACTACCCGAAAGAAAAAGAAGAAGAAAATATTAAGGCGTTTGTTGCATCCGGAAACGTTGAAATCTGGTCTTCTGGGGATGAATACGAACACCTTGAGAACAAGCGAAAAAGAGGAAAAGGCTTCAGTGAATGCATGATGGTGCAAGCAAACCCATAAACTCCAATCCCTGGATTAGTAAGCTCCAAGCATCTCAAAGACGTTGCTGAATCCTCATCCTCCTACATGGCAAAGAACTATGCTTTCATGGTCAACCATAAACCTGGCAAAGGAATGAGTATCATCGAACATGTACGTAACATGCTTCATACACATCACACTTACTCTAATACTCTAGAACCTGCTCTAGAAAAAATATCTAACACATGTGCAGATGCCTTAGCTGCATATCAGCGGGTTCTGGAAGAAAGGGATGATGGGTATGACGAAGTGATAAAGTTGAAGAATAGGCTAGAGGATAAGAAGTTATTTAGTGATAAACTTACTGCTGATTTGAAAATCGAACAAACTTCTAGGACTTTGTTAGAAAATTCAAATCAGCTTTTGACATCGCAAAGGGATTTAGCCCGAAGTGATAATGTAAGACTAAAAAAATTAATAGATCAGTTGTATCATGCAACTGAAGTTTTCAAATCTCCAGCTAACACTAATTCTTCAGAAAATAGCTTTAATTGGGGATGGGCAAGAAAAACCACAAATAAAAATTATCCTATATACAACAAAGTCCATTCTTTCAGTACCCTTCAAACGAATATGATGATAGACACGATGAGGACGCAACCAAGAAATTTCCTAAAACTCCTGCCAATGAGTCAGAAAATGACCTTTCTGAGTCAAAGGAGGGAGTTAAAATTCCTTTCTCATATTTTTCGGAAGTAGACACTGCCGAAAGCAGTAAATTGTCCACAACTTCGGTCCCATTCATGCCTAGACACATGACACGGTCACAAATAATCCATCGTTAAGCTTTCAACAACACTCTTTCTTAGAAAATTTGCAAAGTAACTGTGTTACTGAAGAATTCAATCCATGTCTTAAGGACTTGGAAAATTCAAATAAAGAGAATGTTGATGAAGAAATAGAAATGGAGAAATGTCTAAGTAACATCATCATTAAAAACGATTTTAACAAAATAATAATCAGAAATCCTAATGTTGTTAACACATCTAATACGACTTCAGAACCATGTTGTTCCGGTACTAAGTCATACGAAGATGCATTACAACATAACTTTTCAAACAATTCAAATTCGGACAAAACTTCGCTCGAAAAACTTAAAGTTAATCATGAAGAGTCAGACTCTTTAAATGATTTTTTATCTGACTCTTCTCCAAGAGAGATCTTTCAAAGAGGAAAAAGAAAGAATCTAACCAGAAATGGGGTAAAACCTAACCTAAACCGAAAAGATCTCCGATCACCTCGATCTCATGCAAGGTTTGAGCAAATAAATTGCTTCTAGACTCAGAGAAAACCAAAAGCCAAATCAACTTTCAACAATCCAAGTCATACTCAGAAACCTGCTCCTTCAACATCACGAAAGTATATCCACAAGGGATTACTTCCGACTCCAAACATCAAACCAATTCAGTATCACCAAAATATCAACTACTCACATTATGACTCAGAATTTCCAAAGATAACAAAAAATACGAAAACAGCCCGAAATGTTACAGTAATCTCAAAGAAACCTGATACTGAGTTTTTGAAACCAAAAATTTCTTTCTCTAATAACATGAGTAGCAATAAGCAAAATCCAAGCACTATCGGAACCAAAAATCAGAACTCTGGTCATTCCCAAAAAACTCTAAAAATCTTGAGACGACAACAAAGTAATACTCTTTGTCATTGTTGCAGTCATAACCTAAAAACACCCGTTACTACCAAACCAAAGACCTTCAATCATCAAACGAAAAATGTCTTTCAGAAACCTTCAAAAAGATTTGTTCAAAAATGGGTTGTCAAATCATCCACTTCGGAACTAAAATCATTTTCTGAAACTGAAACTCTTACCAAACAAATAGTCAAAAATAAATATTCCATGTCTGGAAAAACAAATGGGTCCAAACAAGTTTGGGTGCCCAAACTAACTATCTAATTTTCAGGCACTTAGTGCGGAAGAGCAGGATGACGAATGGCTCATTGACAGCGCCTGCTCAATACGCATGACCGGAAGATTGGAGTTTCTGAGAGACTACAGAGAAGTTAACTTTGGAGGATACGTCACTTTCGAAAACGACGCAAACGACATAATCAAAGGTTACGATGTACTAACAAATGGAAATTTCACCATTCAGAAGGTTGCCTACGTTCTCGGACTCAAGCACAACCTAATAAGCGTGGGTCAACTGGTCAGCACCGGTCTCCGAGTAGAATTCGACAATGAATTTGGCTACATTATGACGGGTACCAGAGACAGGTGTTTAGTGAAATCTCCAAGACAAGTCAACATGTTTCCATTAGACATTTCCATGTTTCTCGGAAAACCGAGACTATGCTTGCTGTCGAAAGCTCATTCTGAGGTCAGCTGGTTATGGCATCGGAAACTAGCTCATCTCAACTTCCGATATATGAACCAATTGGTAACAGGAGAAATGGTCAGAGGTATGCCACTTCTGAAGTTCGATAACGAAAACCTATGTGTAGCATGTGCATGAGGCAAGCAGAAGAAGAAACCTTACAAGTCAATCACAGACTCAAGCATCACTCACCCTTTAGAAATTCTTCACATAGACCTCTGTGGTCCATCAACAGTTGCTAGTCTGAATCATAAGAAGTATATCCTGGTTATTGTGGACGATTACTCCAGCTTTACCTGGGTATTCTTTTTAAGATTAAAATCAGACACCTTCTTAGAACTCTGAAATTTCATTACATCAGTAGAGCTCAAGGTACAACTACCCGTAAGAAGAATCCGAAGCGACAATGGTACTGAGTTCAATAATGGACAAATCGAAGTATTTTTAGCCTCTAAAGGAATAGAGCACAACTTCTCAGCACCATATACACCTCAACAAAATGGTGTGGTGAAAGAAGAAACAGAACCCTATTGGAAGCTGCTCGTTCCATGCTGACCTTTGCAAATCTTCCTCTAACCTTCTGGGCAGAAGCCATCGCAACAACATGCTTTGTTTAGAATCGATCCATCATCAACAAACGACTTCAGATGACACCTTATGAAATCTTAAACGGGAGAAAACCCAATGTTAAATTTTTCCATATTTTTGGCTGTAGATGCTTCATTAAGAATAACAAAGATCACTTGGGCAAATTTGTACCCACAAGTGATGAAGCAATTTTCATGGGTTATTCACCTAAATCTGTTGCTTATCGTGTTCTAAACATGAGAACTCAAGTTATTGAAGAAAGTTTCGACATAGAATTCGACGATCAATATCAGTGGAGAAAGAAAAATCAAGATATTCTATACGTAATGGAAAATGATATTCCAGTAGGACATCGACGCATTCACACAGTTGAAATCGACTACGACTTACTCTTTGATCCTCCGGAAACCGCAAAAGATGCCGAGGTCATACACTCTCCTGAAGCAATTCAGCAAATCATTTCAGCCTCAGGACCGTCCACTTCATCGGAACCCATGTCATCCGATAATCATGCTGTACCTTCAAATAATGCTTCTACATTTGAGGGGGAGCCTTCGCCTCCTTCACAGATTCATCAGGTTCAGAAGGAACCTTCACTCCCAGCACATGATGAGGGGGAGCTCATGCTCCCCACTCATGTTGATGGGATATCACAATCCGAGGGGGACCATCAACCCTCACGAGATGTCTTATCAGCAGACGCTCCATCAAAAGATACTCTAATCAACTCTTCTGATGATGTATTCAATGATGCACCAGTCTTCACTTTTTAAGATGATGAAGACACTTCAGCTGAAGAATCACACATTCAAGATATATCTTCTGAAGACCCTAACTTCATTCAAGACATACCTCCTCCTGTCTCCGATCTAACTATGCTTCCGAGACTACACAAATGGACTTGGAATCACCCTCCGAACCAAATTATCGGAAACCCATCCACCGAAGTTCAGACAAGATCCAAGAAATCAATTCAGGATGAATGCCAATTTGCAGCATATATCAGTAAAATTGAGCCAAAAACAGTTCTTTATGCTCTAGACGACGATTGGATCAAAGCCATGCAAGAAGAACTAGCAGAATTCAAAAGAAACAAAGTATGGGATCTTGTTCCAAGACCTTCTAATCACAGAATAATCGGCACTAGATGGGTCTTCCGAAACAAGTTTGACGATATGGGACAGTAATCAGAAACAAAGCCAGATTAGTGGCAAAAGGGTATAGTCAGATCGAAGGACTTGACTATGATGAGACAAATGCACCTGTAGCAAGGCTAGAAGCCATTCGGATTTTTCTAGCCTATGCTGCACACAAAAACATTATTGTACATCAAATGGATGTAAAAAGTGCATTCCTTCAAGGTGACCTTCAAGAAGTGGGATACCTTCAACAACCTCCTGGTTTTGAAGATATGTCTCGACCCAACCATGTATATCGTCTGAATAAGGCAATATATGGATTAAAACAATCACCCAGAGCCTGGTATGAAACTTTATCAAACTTTATGGTGTCATCCGGATACAGAAGAGGAGTCATAGATCCTACATTCTTTGTTCGATCACGTCAAAATCACATCATGATCGTAGAAGTTTATGTAGATGATATCATTTTTGGTTCAACGAATCAATCGATGGTTGATGACTTTGCAAAGGTGATGATAGACAAATTCCACATGAGTATGAACAGGGAAATTAATTTCTTCTTAGGTCTTCAGATCAAACAAACCAAAAGAGGCATTTTCATTCATCAAGAAAAATATACAAGTGAACTACTGAAGAAATTTTCCCTTGAAAATTGTTCTACTGCCAAAGTTCCGATATCTACCAATCATAAATCTTTGCAGACCCAGAACGCGAACCCGTAGCTCACAAGTTGTATCAATTGTACTTAGTGTATTATGTTATTCTAGATAAGCCACCCTAGTCTGACATTGTATTATTATATTAGTTTTGTCCTTCTTGTCTGACTGAAGAGAGACGTGTTGTCTACTCTTCAATCCATAGGTCTTTATCCAAATGTCTTCCCTTATCCTATAAAAGGGAGACCACGTCCATCTTCAGTCCTCATGAGTTTGAGAGACCTCGTGTAACACTTTTACATTTATCAATATAATCTCTCATTCCATCAATTCTCCAATTCTTTTCTGCATTAGCTTCAGTCTTTATATTTCCTGCATCTCAAATTTCCTGTCTTTACATTTCTTATTACCTAACTGTTAATTTACTTTATGTATTATTGAGCTATTGATCTATTCTAAGTACTTATTACATTCCGCAAATCAACTCAAGTCTTCGGACTTGTCCTCTCCGAAACTTCCCAGTTTCGGAACTTTACTTTCCGCAATCTTACTTTCCGCACTTACTTAGAATATTTGGCGACAACAATTGATAATGAGCTACACAATGTGGAATTACACAAGTACTCCTCATATGCAAGCTTGAAATGATTCAATGATAGATTCTTATCTTTAAACAAATTCAAATTTTTGTCTAGCCAAGCATGGAATGTATCAATCAAATTATCTCCTTTTGAAAATGTTTTTCTTGAGGGTTTTTTAAACTTGGGATTTGGGAAGGTTGGTTTCGATGGTGCGAAGGATGGTTTGGAAAATTGATTTTTAACATTTGAATCCTTCGTATCCATTGGGTTTGTTCCAGATGTGGAAGCCTTCGTATTGGTTTGTTTTGAAGGTACGAATGGTGTTTTTCTTTTCACAAGGTTTGATGCTTGTTTGGCTTTCAATTTCATAGCAGTTGGTTTTTGGATTGGTCTTGTAATCACAATTGCTGGTTTTGTTTTGGAAGTTGATGCGAAGTTTTGAACTTGAGGACTTTTCAAAATTTGAGGTTTTTGTACCATAGGTTTGGAAATAACAATTTTGGGTTTTGTAATTTTGTTTTCAAAACTTTGAGTAAGAGGTACGCTTTCATTTGACTCCATTAACTAAAAAACATCCATCTTCGGAGTTATAGATTTATCCATAACTTGAATTTGTTTGTAATTTCTGTTAGTGTAAATGTGATTTTCATTTTTGTCGTTCAAAAGATGAGTCAAATTTTCTGGGATTTTGTTTTGTTCATAACACAGACGATTGTAAATGTTATGCCTATATAAATCTTGTTTTCGCACATTTATTTTAACTTCCATCTCACAAACAAATTAAATGCAAAAAGAACAAACATCTAAAAAGAGAAATACAAATTCTACAAATGAGGTTCGGATGACTGCGGCGCGTGATTGTAATGCGCGCGTCGCGGTAATTACGAGATATTCAAGTTTACGTCATGTTGGAAATGACCGCGACGCGTCCCATAGTGGTGTCGCGGCTCGGTAATTTCAGAATTTTAGCCCAATTCTAAACACTCATAAAACCTTTTCCAAAACACATTTACCTACATTTACTTCACTTTATTACTGCCCTTAGGCTTATTCACCATTCTAAACACTTGTATCGTAAATTTATCAACAAATTGTCCTAAAAATAAAACTAATCCTAAAAATGCCAAAAAATGAGAAAACATAATTATAAAGACCCCCTTTTTCAGCTATGAGCTGTGTCCGCCTCTTCTCCTTCTATTGGCTCCTCTTCCATTGGTTCGTCTTCTTCGTCCTCAATCAAAGGAGGTTGAGTACGCGTTACCTCACATTTGAAATCGTCGAAGAACTTTATGATGCATTCCGCGAGCCACAAGAGCTGGGTTTTGGATGTTTTGCGAACGACGATCCGTGTCCCGAACTTGCACCGATAGTGCATTATACTCTAGTTGATGGCTGTGTATTGTCCTGTGAACTGACTTTATTTCATCTGCCAAAAATCGCGAATCTAAAGTCGCGAGAGTGACGCGGACCAGCAAACTATCCGGTGCTCGTGGTCTTTTCCTTGATGTCGACGGCTCGTTGCCGAGAGCCGAAAATGGTGATCGGAGAACTGAAGTGACACCGTCGTCAATATATATAACCTCCCGCGAGGTCGTAGTCGGCGGACTGAATGGAACGGGAGGGATAGCCTCCAAGTGACTGGTGTTGTATGGTGTCAACAACCTGTAGGAGCGCGCTAATCGAGTGACAAAGTGCCCCCCGCCGACTGCGACATACTTCAAAGGTGCATCGGTGATCTGTTTGAAGTAGTCCACGATCATGTACGGTACGTTGCATGTCTCCAATTAGCTGCTCAATGCCCACATAAGGTAGAGATTGTGGGGCATGCCCCGGTCTGCGTCGGCGCGCGGCCAAAACATCATGGAGATCAACCGGTGAAGCATCCGGTGTGAAGGCAATTGCATCTGATTCTACGAGATCGTGTTTTCATGATATCGGGTGGATGAGATAGTCGCCCGGTAATCAGCATACGAGAACGAATCGTTTGGGGCATAATTTGCTCGTCGGTGAAATAGCTCGAACCCATAAGTCTCGGACTCCTCCTGCGTATACAATCCCTAACGGAACCCGAATTATCGTAAGCTGCAATTCCGGTTTGCATTTCCAAGGCGGAAATTGATGGCATTGCTGTCACACCCCGATCCTTGGCGGAATCGATCAAGGCGTGATATATTGTTCAAAGTCTCATGACAACTATGTTATGATATGATTAGATTCAATTAAGTACTAAGTATGCAAACAAAATCCACAACATACAAATACAAATCCAAATACAACAACATTTATTACATAAAAGTTAAATAGTCTTGTGGGTTTCTAAGGTACACCCTACTTTTCGTCAACTTCATTCTTCAAATCTGCATCATGGGTAAAAACAGGTCAACTACGAGAGTTGGTGAGTAATCTAGTTTTATTAAAGAAAATTGTGAGTTTGAAATATTTATAATTTGAAACTTGTTTTCTTTGGAAGTCGACAAGCAAGTATTATTGAGATAACGGTTTATAAATCAAAAATTGATTAACAAATGCTAACAACAACAACAATAAGTCCTCACCCTATATATACATATATATGTATATATATAGGATGGAGCATCTAATCATCATACACACTCAACCACGTGCGATCAATCACCTTAGCGTCCCAAGGCGGGGTGGTCAACCCAATAGCGCTATTATTGTCCATAACGTACCTCAAGAATACGGGCATAGTCATGGAGATTAGACTAAAAATGGTTATGCACTACAAGTACATGTAGCGTAAACAAACAATAATTATACAAATAATGATTCACATATAAATGTCCCAACAATGTCTCAATGGTGAAAAAATAATAAAATGAAGTTGGAACATATTAAAACCACATGATACACCCCAAAAGTATTGAAAATTATAAAATATGGGGTAGATTACTCACATTAGTCCAATAAGGAATACGCGTGTTTGTACGATAGACGGCTCGAGTCAAAATGTCGTAGAACCTAATATAATTAATAGTTTTGGCTTAGGAATCGATAAATGGGAATATAGTATTAATAAAAATAATTAGAAACATATTTTTATATTAGATGAATTAACAATTATCCAAATTTTGTTTTGAATATTAATGTATTTATATGTTAAATGAATTTTAAATTGAATTAATTACTTTGCTTAATTAATTTATATTTTCACTTTAGGCAAGATTTTAATAATTTCTTATAAAAATAATAACTAGTGAAATTATAAGTATTTACAGATTTTATATATTATAAACAATTATTTATATGAAATAATCATTAAAAATGCATTTTTACATGCTTAAATATTTAGGAAAATGGTTTTAAATACTAAACAGTAATGAAACATTCTGAAATTATCAGAAAATCATTATTTCATAAAATAGTAATTACTGTAAAACGTTCATATTTTTCTTAACTGCTTTAGTATTTATTTAGTATTTTAATAATTAAACCACAACAAAATTCGGGAAAAATAATAAATGATTCCCAAAAATTCTGGAATATTAACCATAGTTTTCTAACATTATTTTGAGCCTACTGTAAATATTATGGATATTTTGTACTATGGGAAGTATTTCTTATGTTTTTCATTATTAACTAATCAATAAAATCATAAATAATAGGAAAATATTAAGAGAAATTCATTAGACTTTTTATTTATGATTAACATGTTATATATGATATTCTGATAAGATTTTATAATTTTTGGACATGTGTATCTATTTATTATCAATTTAAACCATTAAATAATCATTAAATCAGGAAAAATAAGCAAACATTCTTACAAAACTCTGTAAATTTTGTCATGAAGTCTTTAAAATGTTAATAAGGTGCGAAAAATATAAAATCTAGTTTTTAACATACATAACTATACTTTGCGATTTATTTATCTGTAACAAAATAAAATACAAAATAAGCATCAAACAGTAATATAAATGCATGAAACTTTATAAATCCACTTTAATCAATATATGGGTTGTTCCAAAATGTTCCCAGAATTTATTGACTAAAAAAATATTTTATGTGAATTATTGCCCTATTTTATTGCAATAATTATATTAATTCAATAAAAATAAGTTATTTTCTGAAAATTTCCAGAACTTCTTATTTTATTGCTGGGATTCTGAGAAAAATCAGGTTTATATATAAAATGAGTTTTAGATATTTTGGTGGATTTAATTTGTTTCATTAATGAATTTGAAACTTTTAACAACATACCTTGATGAATGCTTCAAGATGGATGGAGATTTGAGTATGAGGGATTGTTCTTGGCTGGAAAATTGATATTTCTTGGAAGAATTTCGAGATTGAGAGTGAGAGAAAGAATAGAGAGGGTTTGAGTGGTGATGAGAATAATGTGTTGGGAGAAAAATGAAAGGAAAGATGATGGGAGGTGTGAGTGGGAGACCATGGGAATAACTTTTGGCTTTTGGTGGTCTTCATAATTTCCCACTAGCACAAGCATCTCTATGTAATACACTAATTAATATAAGAATTTTATAAAATTTAATGTAGAGTTTATAAAAATAGAGTTTTATAAAAAAAAATAGGTTATTATTTGATTATAACAATCTACTTTGATTTGAAGTTTAATTATAGCATTCAAGTTTGATTATTTTAATTTAATTAGAGCATCATACTTTGATTTAATTTTAATATGGTATCATAATTTAATTTGATTATAGTTATAACGTTATACTATGCTATATTGCTATTAACGTCAATTTATATCGTAGTGTATGGGTTTTGATCCTATTAGCGTCAAGTAATCTTGAGTAGGGTTTATTAAATTTCCAATTGGGTTGGGTTGACTCGAATTCATTTTAGGCGGATGTCACAGTCTCCCCTACTTTAGGAAATTTCGTCTCGAAATTTAAGGAAAGAGTACCTTAAGAGAAAAGTTGCAGGTATTTGGTACGCATTTGATCCTCACGCTCCCATGTATACTCGGGTCCACGTGCTGACTGCCACCTGACCTTGACCAGGGGAATGCGACTTCTTTTGAGTTGCTTTTCCTTTCGGTCGGCAATTTCCAAGGGTTTCTCGATAAATTGCATTGTCTCCTCGATTTGGATATCCTCGAGAGGAACATGAAGGTTCTCGTCTGCTAAACACTTCTTGAGGTTGGCTATATGAAATACTGGGTGAACTTTATTAAGCTCTATTGGTAGATCCAACTCGTAGGCTACTGGTCCGATCCTTTTCAGGATCTTAAACGGCCCTACGTAGCGGGGTGCCAATTTACCCTTGCGTCCAAATCGAACCACACCTTTCCATGGGGACACTTTTAACATGACCATGTCACCCACGGTAAATTCAAGCGGTTTGCATCGCTTGTCGGCGTAACTCTTTTGTCGGCTACGAGCTGTGAGAAGGTTATTGCGAATCTGAGTGATTTTGTCGGTTGTTTCCTGGATAAGCTCAGGACCAACGATTGGAGAATCCACTGTTGCGCGAATTAAGTGGGACTCGCCAATTTCATGCCAGCAAATAGGAGATCGGCATTTACGGCCATACAATGCCTCAAATGGTGGCATCCCGATGCTAGAATAATAACTGTTATTATAGGAGAATTCCACCAACGGTAAATGAGAGTCCCAGTTTCCTCCGAAATCTAAGACATACGCCCTCAACATATCTTCGAGTGTTTGAATTGTCCTCTCAGATTGACCATCGGTTTGAGGATGATAGGCGGTACTGAGATCGAGGCGGGTTCCCATGGCTTCTTGAAGTGATTGCCAGAACCGAGAGAGAAATCTCCCATCACGATCTGAAATGATGCTGAGAGGGATGCCATGCCGACTAACTATCTCGTCGATGTAAATCCGAGCAAGTTGTTCGACCTTGAAATGTTCACGGATGGGAAGGAAGTGAGCAGATATAAAAACGGTCAACGATTGCCCAAATGCTGTCATGTCCCTTTGTGGTACGAGGAAGTTTGGTTACGAAATCCATGGTGATCGCTTCCTATTTCCACTCGGGGATTACCGGTTGGACCAATAGTCCAGAGGGTCGTTGATGTTCTGCTTTGACCCTGGAACATGTAAGACATTTGGCTACGAATAAAGCAATATCCTTTTTCATTCCCGACCACCAATAATTGGTTCTCAAGCCATGATACATCTTGTCATCGCCCGGATGAATGGAATATCGAGTTTTATGGATTTCTTCCATCAGGAATGTACGAAGATTGTCGCGATCTGGGATCCAGATGCGATCTTGATAATAGAAAATACCATCAGATTTAGATTCCAACTCCCCATCAATTCCCGTGGGCATGTCATTTTCGGTAATTGCCGAGTGTTGGGCTCCTCGAATTCGGTCGCTGAGATTGGACAAGATAGGAGAACATATTAAATGAAATGCTTTGGCATGTTCTTTTCGGCTTAACGCGTCGGCTACGACGTTCGCCTTGCCCGGATGATAGCGTATTTCACACTCGTAATCATTTAGGAGTTCGACCCATCGTGTTTGCTTCATATTGAGTTCCTTTTGATTAAGAATATGTTGCAAGCTCTTATGGTCGGTGAAAATTACGCATTTAGTGCCGTAAAGGTAATGCCTCCAACTTTTAAGAGCGAAAACCACGGCACCAAGCTCCAAATCATGAGTCGTATAATTCCTTTCGTGGATTTTGAGTTGTCGCGATGCGTAAGCTATAACCTTTCCCCTTTGCATCAAAACACAACCTAGACCGAGATTGGAGGCATCGCAATATACCACGAAATCTTCGGATCCTTCAGGGAGTGTAAGAATCGGAGCGTCACACAACCTTTGTTTAAGGGTTTGGAAAGCGTCTTCCTGCTTGGGTCCCCAATCAAATGGCGTACCCTTGCAAGTGAGAGAAGTAAGCGGTAAAGCGATCTTTGAGAAATTTGAAATGAAACGCCGGTAATAGCCGGCTAAACCGAGGAAGGACCGAATTTCCTTGGGGGTACGTGGGGCTTTCCAATTCTTGACTGCTTCAACTTTTACGGGGTCGACTAAAATACCCTTGTCACTTACAATATGACCGAGGAATTGTACCTCATTTAACCAAAACTCGCATTTCGAAAATTTGGCGTAGAGCCGATTTCCTTGCAACGTTTGGAGAGTTAGGCGAAGGTGTCTTTCATTCTCTGCCTTTGTCTTGGAGTAAATGAGGATGTCATCAATAAAGACGATAACAAAACGGTCGAGATAAGGTTTAAATACCCGATTCATCAAGTCCATGAATGCGGCAGGGGCATTTGTTAGGCCGAAAGGCATAACGGTGAACTCGTAATGACCATAGCGGGTTCGGAAAGCAGTTTTGGGGATGTCTTCTTCCCGTACTCGAAGTTGGTGATAACCCGAGCGGAGGTCGATTTTTGAGAAGCATGAAGCTCCTTGAAGCTGATCAAAAAGGTCGTCGATCCGAGGTAACGGATATCGGTTCTTGATGGTCAATTTATTTAACTCCCGATAATCGATACACATACGAAACGAACCATCTTTCTTTTTGATGAAGAGAACCGGGGCTCCCCATGGTGAAGTACTAGGGCGGATAAATCCCTTATCAATTAATTCTTGGAGCTGACTTGCCAATTCTTGCATCTTGGTTGGAGCCAACCGATATGGAGACTTGGCTATGGGAGCAGCTTCAGGAACGAGATCGATGCGGAACTCTAGCTCACGTACTGGAGGGAGTCCAGATACGTCATCGGGAAAGATGTCGGGAAAGTCTCGTGTAATCGGAATATCTTCGATTTTCTTTTCTGTGACCTTTGTTTCCACCACATGGGCTAAGAAAGACATGTATTCTTTACGTAGATATGATCGAGCTTGAGTACATGACATAAGACTAAGCTTTTTCGAATGAGTCTCGCCATAAATACGAAGACTTTGACCGTCGGCAAGAGGAATACGAATGAACTTCTCGTAACATACTATTTCAGCATAGTTTTGGGATAGCCAATCCATTCCCACGATGATGTCGAAACTACCAAGTTCCATAGGAACTAAATTGACGGAAAATTTATGACCGCTAAAATCAAAAGTGCAATCTTGGATGACTGCATTGAGTGAAACGTATTTTCCATTGGCGACTTCTACGGTAAAGTACTCATCAAGAATCGTGCAAGGTGTGTGAAGTATGGGCTCAAATTCCAAAGACACAAAACTTTTATCGGCACCTGAATCAAAAAGTACTGAAGCGTAGCAGTCATTTATGAGAAACGTACCATTTACGACCTTGTTATCGGTCTGTGCTTGGGTTGCGGTAATGACAAATGCTCGGCCTTTGGAAGCTGGAACCTGCATTGTTGGATTTGCCTGGGCTTGAGTGTTAATGATATTGACAAGCCTAGGACACGTATTTCTGAAATGGGTGGGGTCAACACAGTTGAAGCATGTTCCAGTTGGATACCGAGTTTGTGTTTGCTGATTTGAGGGTAGAGCGAATGGTCGCTGAGTTTTTGGTGCACGGCATGTGTCCACCAAGTGGCCATAGCGACCACAAGTCGTACAAAGGCGACACGGGCTGGTGGACATATGGTGATAGTTACAATGGTTACAGAGGGGGTGAGGTCCGGTATATGGCTTTTTGTTTGGTTGGTTGACTTGGGTGATAGGAGTAGCAGGGGTAATAACAGCATGGTTGTGGTGATGGCTTTTCCGCTTCTTTTTGTCGTGTCGGTGTAAGGACTCGGACTTGACAATTAGGGGGAGTCTCAGGGGTCGGCTTTTCAGTTGTCATCTTTGAACCCTTGCGTGGGAGGACACCATCGTTCATATTATCCTCGTTGAGTTGACCTGCTATTTCAATAGCGGATTCCAGGGTAGATGGCCTGCTGCTGGTCACCGAATCACGGATCTGGCGCGGTAACCCTTTGATGTAGCGGCGTAATGCAGTTTTCATAGGTTGAACCATGTGAGGTAGGAGTCTCGAGAGATCATGGAATCTATTGGTATAGGTCGCGTTATCGCCACCCACCTGTTTCAGATTCCAAAATTCATCTTCGAGAGTTTGTAATTCGCTGTCAGGGCAGAACTTCTCCCTCATGCGTTCCTTTAGTTTTGGCCAGGTCATTCCCAATGCAACAGCCTCTCCCTTTGTCCATTTTTCTAGGTTCCACCATGTGAGAGCATGACCTTGGAGGCACCCTGTAGCATGACGGACCATCAGGTCCTCAGGGCACTCGCTGTGGATGAAAGTACTCACCATTTCTTCGATCTATGTGAGGAGTGCGGTGGCACCCTCGATGCCTTTGAAGTAAGGCAGATTACAGCTACAAAAGTGCTTAAACGAGCAACGATGAGTGGTTGCTGGAGCTTGCGGCTGAAGAGCTTGAAGATGGGTTGCAATTGTTGGGATGACATTTGCTACCTCCTTAGCGATAAGGGCGGCTAGCCTTCGGTTGTTACGAGCAGCGTATGGGGGTCGTAATGCCATCTATGAGAAACACGCATATGGACTTGTGAGTTATTTGTAAATTGATTATGGAAATTAAGTTTGTAGACATTGTTGGGTAAAATGATTGTAAAACACTTGTTGGGCCATGGTTAGGAGTGTTGGGCACCTTTTGGGCTTTCCATGGGTATTAAATGTGAAGCATGTAGCAATTGTGTGGGCCCCCACAATACTAAGTTTTCACATGTTTTTCCCATTTCAAGGCCCATTAGGGAACTTAATAGTCCAATGAGTTGGCCATTTTGGAGTGTATCCTTTCGGATACGTTTGATAAGGTCGGGTATTTTGATGGCTCAAAAGTAATGTGAATGACGCGCTTTGGCCTATAGGTTTGGGAACTCTCGCCTTTGGTCCCCAGGTAAGCAAACTGGTCCCTCGGTTGATTGGGATGTATACGAATGCTTACCTAGTCAGGACTTTCGGGCTACCGGCACCTCCCCCTTCCAGTTACTACGCGTCCATTACTTTGATCCTACCCAACTAGAGTGGATGACTTTTAATTTCCTATTAGCTCTAAGGAATATATATGTATATAAATTTTTATTTTGAAACCATTTGAGTATGTGTGTGATTTTAAGAGAAAGAAAAGAAAATTCACAAGTGTATGCACACATATAAGTGTCGGGAATAATACGTAAGCACATAAGGAGCAATTAGCACACAAAGGTATTCCTAGGATTTTCTAAGTGCGAATTGCATGCAGTTGTGTGTGCATTTTATAAACTAGCATACGAGAGGACGCTAGAGGCTATAGACTAGGTCAAGGCAATTAACCTAATTCCCTATAGTCAAGGGCTCTGATACCAATCTGTCACACCCCGATCCTTGGCGGAATCGATCAAGGCATGATATATTGTTCAAAGTCTTATGACAACTATGTTATGATATGATTAGATTCAATTAAGTACTAAGTATGCAAACAAAATCCACAACATACAAATACAAATCCAAATACAACAACATTTATTACATAAAATTTAAATAGTCTTGTGGGTTTCTAAGGTACACCCTACTTTTCATCAACTTCATTCTTCAAATCTGCATCATGGGTAAAAACAGGTCAACTACGAGAGTTGGTGAGTAATCT
This sequence comes from Cichorium intybus, assembly GCA_023525715.1. Classification (NCBI taxonomy): domain Eukaryota; kingdom Viridiplantae; phylum Streptophyta; class Magnoliopsida; order Asterales; family Asteraceae; genus Cichorium; species Cichorium intybus. The sequence goes on from CM042010.1 coordinate 71,007,003, forward strand.
AGTTTTATTAAAGAAAATTGTGAGTTTGAAATATTTATAATTTGAAACTTGTGTTCTTTGGAAGTCGACAAGCAAGTATTATTGAGATAACGGTTTATAAATCAAAAATTGATTAACAAATGATAACAACAACAATAAGTCCTCACCCTATATATACATATATATGTATATATATATATAGGATGGAGCATCTAATCATCATACACACTCAACCACGTGCGATCAATCACCTTAGCGTCCCAAGGCAGGGTGGTCAACCCAATAGCGCTATTATTGTCCATAACGTACCTCAAGAATACGGGCATAGTCATGGAGATTAGACTAAAAATGGTTATGCACTACAAGTACATGTAGCGTAAACAAACAATAATTATACAAATAATGATTCACATATAAATGTCCCAACAATGTCTCAATGGTGAAAAAATAATAAAATGAAGTTGGAACATATTAAAACCACATGATACACCCCAAAAGTATTGAAAATTATAAAATATGGGGTAGATTACTCATATTAGTCCAATAAGGAATACGCGTGTTTGTACGATAGACGGCTCGAGTCAAAATGTCGTAGAACCTAATATAATTAATAGTTTTGGCTTAGGAATCGATAAATGGGAATATAGTATTAATAAAAATAATTAGACACATATTCTTATATTAGATGAATTAACAATTATCCAAATTTTGTTTTGAATATTAATGTATTTATATGTTAAATGAATTTTAAATTGAATTAATTACTTTGCTTAATTAATTTATATTTTCACTTTAGGCAAGATTTTAATAATTTCTTATTAAAATAATAACTAGTCAAATTATAAGTATTTACAGATTTTATATATTATAAACAATTATTTATATGAAATAATCATTAAAAATGCATTTTTACATGCTTAGATATTTAGGAAAATGGTTTTAAATACTAAACAGTAATGAAACATTCTGAAATTATCAGAAAATCATTATTTCATAAAATAGTAATTACTGTAAAATTTTCATATTTTTCTTAACTGCTTTAGTATTTATTTAGTATTTTAATATTTAAACCACAACAAAATTCGGGAAAAATAATAAACGATTCCCACAAATTCTGGAAACTTAACCATAGTTTTCTAACATTATATTGAGCCTATTGTAAATATTATGGATATTTTGGACTATGGGAAGTATTTCTTATGTTTTTCATTATTAACTAATCAATAACATCATAAATAATAGGAAAATATTAAGAGAAATTCATTAGACTTTTTATTTATGATTAACATGTTATATATGATATTTTGATAAGGTTTTATAATTTTTGGACATGTGTATCTATTTATTATCAATTTAAACCATTAAATAATCATTAAATCAGGAAAAATAAGCAAACATTCTTACAAAAATCTGTAAATTTTGTCATGGAGTCTTTAAAATGATAATAAGGTGTGAAAAATATAAAATCTAGTTTTTAACATACATAACTATATTTTGCGATTTATTTATCTATAACAAAATAAAATACAAAATAAGCATCAAACAGTAATATAAATGCATGAAACTTTATAAATCCACTTTACTCAATATATGGGTTGTTCCAAAATTTCCCAGAATTTATTGACTGAAAAAGTATTTTATGTGAATTATTGCCCTATTTTATTGCAATAATTATAGTAATTAACTAAAAATAAGTTATTTTCTGAAAATTTCCAGAACTTCTTATTTTATTGCTGGGATTCTGAGAAAAATCAGGTTTATATATAAAATGAGTTTCAGATATTTTGGTGGATTTAATTTGTTTTATTAATGAATTTGAAACTTTTAACAACATACCTTGATTAATGCTTCAAGAGGGATGGAGATTTGAGTATGAGGGATTGTTCTTGGCTGGAAAATTGATATTTCTTGGAAGAATTTCGAGATTGAGAGTGAGAGAAAGAATAGAGAGGGCTTGAGTGGTGATGAGAATAATGTGTTGGGAGAAAAATGAAAGGAAAGATGATGGGAGGTGTGAGTGGGAGACCATGGGAATAACTTTTGGCTTTTGGTGGTCTTCATAATTTCCCACTAGCACAAGCATCTCTATGTAATACAAAAATTAATATAAGAATTTTATAAAATTTAATGTAGAGTTTATAAAAATAGAGTTTTATAAAAAAATAGGTTATTATTTGATTATAACAATCTACTTTGATTTGAAGTTTAATTATAGCATTCAAGTTTGATTCTTTTAATTTAATTAGAGCATCATACTTTGATTTAATTTTAATATGGTATCATAATTTAATTTGATTATAGTTATAACGTTATACTATGCTATATTGCTATTAACGTCAATTTATATCGTAGTGTATGGGTTTTGATCCTATTAGCGTCAAGTAATCTTGAGTAGGGTTTATTAAATTTCCAATTGGGTTGGGTTGACCTGAATCCATTTTAGGCGGATGTCACAATTGCCATCCTCCATACCCAGCGGCTTGTGGTCAAAATCAAAAGTTGCAAGGAACTGGAGAAGAACCTCGCTATACACAGGTTCTTCCATTCGGAAAACAGCCTCAACTGCTCGACAAGTGTAAGCTAACTCGTTCGCCTCGTACCCTTCTTGAACCAGCCACCATTCCAAGTGATCCATGATGCCCGACTGCCGGGTCAACTCCCAGTTGACCGATTGAGCTGGTAAAATGCGTTTGTGACGGAACATGCGACTCCGATCTTGGAATTGGCACCTATCAAAGTTGGAGATATTTGTTGGAAGAGAATTCCAATCGATATCATCTGAACTGTCGTATAAAGACATCTTCGTGCACAATTTACCCAAAAATTCCGAAATTAAAGACTATTCAGCGTCATCCGTGGCTCGGGAAATAACTCCACGCGTCGCGGTTTGTGAATGTTCTTCCTCCGCGTCGCACCGTATGAATAGGCGCGGCGCGGCGTATGAAACTCAGACCAGAATCAACTAATTAACACTACAACAGGCCAGTTTATCAATTCTAACTATTGGGTTATGTCGCATTCAATGTCCTAAACTATTTGGCATCATCAATTTGTTCCTAGAAACACTACATTGCGATTTACAGTTGATTCCATGACTTTCCAAGAAACTTGAAGAAAAAGAGAAGAGTTTAGAGTACTTACTTGATCTGTTGATTAAGAGAATGACGAAGATATGATCACGGATTATAGAGGGTCGAATTATGGTACGAAACCGAAAAAAATTTGCGCTTTGATTTTTATACAATTGTGAAGGTATTTGGTTTTGTGTCAAACTCTGTTTTGGTGATTATCTGTAATTCGAAATCAGATAAGACCGCGGCACGGATTAATGATCCCCGCGTCGCGAGTACCTGATTCAAGCTTATCGACAATCATGAAGACATATTCATGCGCTGCGCGGATTCAATGACCCTGCGTCGCGTGTGTATAAAATCCCCAAATTGACCCCACACTTGTTCTTTTCTTACCATAATTGATTAGACAAAATTAGAAACTAGAATGTAAAATTTACACATGATCGGGTTGCCTCCCGACGAGCGCTAAGTTTAACGTCTTCAGCCGGACGTGTACTTACCTGACTACTACACGTATTCTGGAATGTTGGTTACAAACTCGACTGTCTCCACCTCCAACTTTTGGAAAGTGCCCGAAGTGACATGAGGCTTTAACCTATGCCCGTTGACTTTAATGGTGGCCCTCCCTTGAAGTCTTGGATTTCCACAGCACCGTACTCCGTGACACTAACAACTTCATACAGTCTATTCTATTTGCTCCTTAGCTTTCCGAGGAACATCTTTAGCCTTGAATTATAGAGCCACACTTTTCTGCCCCACTATGAAGGTTTTTCAGTTTGAGCTTAGCATCATGGTACCGCTTCATCTTTGATTTGTATGTAGCAGCATTTTCATAAGCCTCATCGCGCAGCTCCTCCAACTCAGATAACTGCAGTTTCCGCTCCTTCCCGGCTTCGTCATAATCCTGTTAACCTGCTTAGTTACCCACAACGCTCGACAAGCCAACTCCACAAGCAAGTGACATCCCTTCCCATAAACCAACTGATAAGGTGTAGTCCCGATCGATGTCTTATAAGCAGTTATGTATGCCCAAAGCGCATCATCTAATCTTTGTGACCAGTCCTTTCTGTCTTTCTTGACTGTCTTCTGGAGAATCTCCTTGATTTGCCGGTTAGAGACTTCCACCTGGCCGCTTGTTTGTGGATGGTATGGCGTTTCGATCCGATGATTGACTCCGTAGAGCTTTAACAGCCGTCCAAACTTGAAGTTCTTGAAATGCGATCCTGCGTCACTGATGATTACCCGTGGAACTCCATGGCGAGTGAATATGTTCTTTTTGACGAACTTGCAAACCACGTGATGATCATTTGTGCGGGTTGCTTCAGCTTCGATTCACTTGAGAGACATAGTCAACAGCCACCAAGATGTAAACATATCCTTGTGAAGTGGGAAAAGGACCCATGAAATCAATTCCCCAAACATCAAAAATGTCTACCACTAATATCGGATTTAAGGGCATTTGGTCCCTCTTCGAAATATTCCCCAGCTGTTGACAGTTGATACACTCCTTGGCAGTCTTGTAGGCATCCTTGAACGTCGGCCAGTACAATCCGGATTACAAAATCTTATACCCCATCTTTTTCGCTCTAAAATGCCCACCACAGGCCGATGCATGGCAGTGGTCCAACACTTTAGAAATCTCGCTATCAGGAACGCAGCGACGAATGATTTGATCCTCCCCAACTTTGAAAAGGTCAGGATCGTCCCAAATAAACCTCTTGGCATATGTACGGAACTGCTTCTGCCTCTGATTCGTCCAGTGTGCCGGCATTACTCCCGTGGCCAGAAAATTGACGTAGTTCGCATACCATGGCGCACCAGTAAGTTCTAACAGTTGCTCATCAGGGAATGTGTCTTTTATCCCTGCTTCCAATCCTTCTGTTGGCAATCTTGAGAGGTGATCAGCTACCACGTTCTCTGTTCCTTTCTTGTCTTTTATCTCCACATCGAATTCTTGGAGCAACAGTATCCATCTTATCAACATTGGCTTCGATTCCTTTTTCGCGAGTAAATGGCGAACAGCACTGTGGTCAGTGTAAACCACCACATTCGATCCCCAGATGTAAGATCTAAACTTATCTAGAGCGAAAACTACGACAAGCAACTCCTTTTCTGTTGTGGTGTAATTCAATTGGGCTTCGGAGAAGGTTTTGCTAGCATAACAGATAACTACTGGTTTCTTGTCAATTCTTTGGCCTAACACCGCACCAGCGGCATAATCGCTTGCATCACACATAACTTCAAAGGCCTAGGTCCAATCCGGAGGTTTCAGGATGGGAGCTTCGACCAATTTATTTTTCAAGATGTTGAATGCTTTGACACACTCTTCATCGAAAATAAATGGTGTGTCCTTCAATAACAGACCACAAAGAGGTTTGTAAATGGTGGTAAAGTCTTTGATAAACCTTCTGTAGAATCCTGCATGTCCTAAGAATGATCTCACCCCTTTCATTGATGTAATGCCCCAAAATTTGTCCTTTTTTTAAGAAAAATGCAATGACGCCAAAAGCGCATTTTTGCAAAAAGCGCATTACGCCAAAAGCGCATTTCGCCAAAAGCACATTTCGTCAACAGCACATTTCGTCAAAAGCGCATTTTGTCAAAAGCGTGCTAGGGCTAAAAGCGCAAAAACGTTATTCTATAAAAATGAAAGCGCTATCGCTGCACAGTAATACCAAAAGCACAATGGCGCAATTGCTTAAACATAGTTTTCAAAATTCATTTCTATAAGACATGAATATCAAAAACACGGTCCAACTAAAACGTTAGGTTTACAATTTTATAAACCATGGACGTTATGAATTTATATCAAAACAAACCATAGCAAGCAGAGAAGGATTAAACCATAAAATCAAAAGATAAGAGCTATGCTTAGCTCCACTACATCTAGTCTTCCAAAACATATCTAGCATTTCATTTCGTCATCCTACTCTTGCGAACCTGGACCTGGGACACATGGCATGAAACGTAAAATACGTAAGACAAAAATGTCTCGTGAGCTACATGGGTTTTAGACTCCAAACATTTAAAAACATAATATATATCGTTTTCAAAACCTTTGTACCAAATCATATCATATCTCTTGTTGAAAACATTTAAAAGCTTAATATATATAGTTTTCAAAGCCTTTGAAATCAAGCATATCATATCTCTTGCTGAAAACATTTAAAACCGTTATAACTGAAACATGTCATCATAAAACTTTCTTTACTCAAACTTGACTGGTATTCATTCGTGTTTGGATTTTTATACTTAGGGCCTTAATCACCTTTGGTGATACCCCAAGTCTATAGTGAAATGGTAAGAACGTAATCAAACCATCTCAGCATCATATCACATGCTTTGACTGGTATCTCCACATGCTTTATTTTTATACTTAGAATAACCACACTTAGTAATTTTCCCAAGTCTATACTAAGATGGAAAGAACAGAATCTGTCCATCGTAGCATCATATGTTTTAGGACATCTACTTCGCGAAGGGAAAGGTACCACCCCAGTAGACTCCTCTATATTACCTTATGGGAATATCATGGCCCGGGGGAAAGTGGGTAACATACTAACTTGCATTGCTGCATTCATTCATCTCTCAAATACCAGTCATAAAAAGAAAACATAATATGATTTGGGATTAAATTACTTACTGAAATCACAATAAGGCTAGTGCCAAACCAATCTTTTCAATTCCGATTCAATTTGATGCCAAATCACACTTTCCAAAACATATTAGGCTTAATGCCAAATCGTATTTTCAACTCATAGCGGGCTTAATGCCAAAACTTGCTTTCAAACTGTTAAAACTCTGTGCCAAAGTATACTTTTCAAATCACTTTGGCTTAATGCCAAAACTTTTATTAACAGGTCATAAGTAAAATAAACTTGCATATTATTTCATATTCGAAATTCACATAAACCATAAAAACATTTTGCCATGTACCCCAAAGAGTGAAAATGCCACATGTACTCACCTCAGTCCGCTTATCCTTTGCCTCTACTTGCTTCCGCGCACTCCTTAACATCTATATTGATAATATAGAAGATTAGTAATATATTCAAATATTAACATACTACATATGTTAACTAAGTCTCATATCTACAACCTTTATCAAAAGAGTTCATACTAGCAATATTCTAAAAAATATTCAATTTTAGTCCATTAATAAATTAAACGTTCTTTTACATGTTAAAGTCTAAAACTTTTCGATATTAACTTCTAAGTGAGAATTCCCTTTCTATGGTCAAGTTTGACCAAACCCGTCTAACCAACAACTTTGTTTCTCATTTTACCCCAAAACTTCAAGTTTATAATTCTAACGTCAACAATTATCTTTTATTAAATCTTTTATGCTTGTAGCATACTTGTGTTCTTGAGTCCACAATGACCAATTCCATTCCAATCTTCCTTTCCAATTCCCATGTCTAACATCCATGTGAATTGAAACATTACTCCATCTAGTTTGGCAAATTATTAACTCAAAACAGAAACTTTTTGACATAAAACTTCATTATGAGTGATAAATATTCATGATTCTTCATCTAATCAACTATTTGCCAACATGCATGTAAAGATCCAACCAAAGTATTCAAGACTTGAGTCTCATAAGTGTTTTTGAGCTCATAACAACAAAAGAAACCAAACCCATGCTTAATTTCAACATGCATGTGAAATTTACGGATCAAAATCTAGGGTTTGAAGAACCAATTTTATACCTCTTCTGATTTTTTCTCAAAACCTTAAAAAATATGAAATTGAGGTTGAATGGGGGTTGAAATTGGACTGAACACTTCTTTGGACCACCCCCTTCTGATCACCGGCAACCGCTGCCGCTGCTATGCCGGAATTCTTGCCGGAAAATGGTGCGCGAGCATTATTGCTTCGTCTTCTACCTAGCTACTGCTGGAAATCGCTGAGCAAGGCCCTCCCCTACGACCCTCCGCTCGAAATCGCTGCTCTAGCCCTCGTTTTCCCTTCCCGATTGCAGATTTAGCACACACACACACAATCGGTGTGTGTGTGTGTATGTTTCTCTTGCTGCACGAAAATTTATCCCCAAATCTCTTTTTTCTGAGTTTGAATTCACGTGACCAGCCAAAAAGATGAGACCCAAATGCACTGGCAAGCTATTGGCTGCTTTTAATTGAGAAATGACTAAACTGCCCTTAAGCTCAGCCTTAGAGAAATTTTCAGCTTTTTCGTATCTATTTTTCCTCAACTTTACATAGACATAACTTCTTCATATGATGTTCGTTTTTCGTGAACTTTATACCTTTAGAAAGGTGGGAACGAGCTCTACAACTTTCCCCTACTGATGTTCGTATGAATCTTAATGGAGTTTCAGTTATTAACCCTTTAAAATGACTCCTTTGTCATTTTTATCACTTTTAGGCCATTTTAAAACCTCCATAACTCCTTCGTTACAACTCCAAATGGCCTGATTCGTTTTCCTATATTCTTGTTATCTCAAATACTACCAAAGTTACCGTGATGACCTTTTCCTAATTCCTTTTGGAATTTGAGATATTAATTTCTAAAGATTGTTAAATAAAATTTTCACTTTAGGTCCTTTTTGCGATTTAATTTCTACTTGATTTCATATGTTACTATTATTTGACTAGAGTTACTTTCTTAATACAATAAAGCTATTATGATACGTTTATGCAAATATAAAATATTAGATTTAGCGAAAACTAAGTTCATTTAACTCAAAAATTTTAGTTGTCACAATTACCTCCCCCTTAAGCGGATTCCGTCCTCGGAATCGAATTGTAGTCCACAAGATTGGGGTATCTTCTCATCATTTCATATTTTGTCTCCCAAGTAAGATTGGCACCAAGGGAATGCCTTCACTTGACTAAGACTAAGTCAATTTCCTTATTCCTTAACGTCTTAGTCTTGAGTTCCAAAATAGCTTCGGGTTCTTTTACCAATCTCTTGTTATTATCAACCTTCAATTCCTTCCAAGGAATTGTCAATTCCTCCTTCCCAAAGTACATCTTCAAGTAACTCACGTGAAAAGTATCATGAATACCTTGAAGCTCTTGTGGTAGCTCCAATTTGAAAGCTTGTGTACCAACAACCTTTGAGATTTTAAAAGGGCCAACATATATTGGACTCAACTTGCCCTTCTTACCGAACCTCATCACCCCTTTCCAGGGTGAAACTTTCAGCATCACCAAGTCACCTATATTCAAGTCGTAAGGTCTTTGCTTCAAGCTCGCGTAGCTTCTTTGCCGATCCTGGGCCGCCTTCATATATGCTTGAATGACCTTGATCTTTTCATTAGTGATTGCAACAAAGTCGAGACCTGTAAGTTTATTCTCTCCAGCTTCAAGCCAACAAAGGGGAGTTCTACACTTCCTTCCATACAACGCCTCAAAAGGCGGGATCCCAATACTCGACTGGTAGCTATTGTTATAGGATAATTCAACTAAGGGTAGGTGATCATCCAATCTCCCGCCAAAATCAATCACGCATGCACGAAGCATATCTTCCAACGTTTGCATAGTTCTTTCGCTTTAACGATTAGTTTGGGGGTGATAAGCTGTACTCAAGTGTAGTTTTAACCCTAACGCTTCTTACAGTGCCTGTCAAAACCTTGCGATGAACCTAGCATCTCGATCTGACACTATAGTCAATGGCACCCCATGAAGTCTCACCACTTCATCCACATAGATCTTAGCAAGCTCTTTTAAAGGAGTGGTCTCCTTAATAGCCAGGAAGAGTGCACTTTTTGTTAATTTGTCAACAATAACCCATATGGCATCATGTCATTTGCTTGTTCTTGGCAATCCCATAACAAAATCCATAGTAACATCATCCCATTTCCTAGCTGGGATCTGAAGTGATTGTATCTTTCCGTATGGTACTTGGTGCTCTGCTTTGACTTGAGCACAAGTGGAACATTTGGAGATGTACTTCACTATTCTTGGCTTCATTCCAGGCCACCAAAAGTGTCTTCTTAAGTCCCGATACATCTTAGTTCCTCCTGGATGGATGGAATACTTGGATTTGTGGGAATCATCTAGGACTACCTTCTGCATTCCACCATGCTTAGGGACCCAAATTTCCCCCTTGTATGTTTTCAACCCTTGAGTGTTCGATTTAAATTCAATCTTCTTTCCAAGCTTCTCATTCTTAACATTTTCCTCATTCAAGGCATCATTTTGTGCTTCTTTAATTCTTTGAATTAAACTTGAGACCACTTCAATTCTCATGGATCTTCATTTCACGGTTCTTTCACGGATCTTTCGACTTAATGCATAGGCTACCACATTGGCCTTACCTTCGTGATAAATAATTTCACAGTCGTAATCGTTAATGAGCTCTATCCACCGGCTTTGCCTCATATTCAACTCTTTTTGGGGGAAAATATATTGAAGACTTTTATGGTCCGTATACAACTTGCATTTGGTCCCATAAAGATAGTGTCTCCAAATCTTGAGAGCAAAAACAATTGCTGCCAACTCCAAGTCATGAGTGGTGTAACGGGTTTCTGCATCTTTCAGTTGTCTTGAAGAGTAAGCGATGACTTTGCCTCGTTGCATAAGTACACAACCAAGGCCTTTAGTGGATGCATCACTATAAACTACAAAATCATCCATGCCTTCAAGTAGAGACAACAGAGGAGCTTCACATAGCTTCTTCTTCAATGTATCAAAGGCTTCATGTTGCTTCTTATCCCATACAAACTTCACCTCTTTCCTCGTTAGTTGAGTTAACGGTACCACTATTTTGGAAAAATCTTGAATAAATCGCCGATAATAACCGGCTAACCCAAGGAAGCTCCTAACTTCAGTGGGAGTCTTTGGTGGCTCCCATTTCATAACTGCCTCGACTTTTGAGGGATCGACCTTGATCCCTTCGATTGAAATAACGTTTCCCAAGAATTGAACTTCTCGCAACCAGAAATCGCACTTAGAAAACTTTGCATACAATTGCTCATCTTTCAAGGTTTGCAAAACTTCTCGTAAGTGGGCCGTGTGCTCCTTCTCACTTTTCGAGCAAACCAAGATATCGTCGATGAAAAGGATAACGAACTTATCGAGGAAAGGTTTACAGACCCTATTCATAAGGACCATGAAAACAGCCGGAGCGTTCGTGAGACCAAATGGCATCACTAGGAATTCGTAGTGACCATAACGGGTTCGAAAAGCGGTTTTGCAAACATCATCGTCTTTTATGAAGGGTTTTATGCAAATCTATGAACTAAACCCCTAAGTTCACATGCAACCTATAAGGATATATGTTTTCTTCTAATTCAACATATAACAAAATCCTAAAGGCCAGAAGAAATAAACTAAAAGAATAAAAACAGAAAAACTAACCTTTTAGTGTTTCTTGGAAGCAAAGCAACAAATATTTCTTACCTCAAATGAAGTCACACCCAGGCTATGAAGTTGGCGAAGTCCAGAGAGAGTTGGGGAGGAGAGAATCACGAAATTTTGAGGCTATGGGGCTCCCTATTTATAGGTTTCAAATGATAAGCAGATAAACCTTTAGAGATAAGCCTTTTTGAATTCAAATTAAGATAAGCCTTTATCTTAATAATTCAAACCTATTTATCTCCTATTTATCAAAATCGAAATTATATATTTCTATATATAAATTTCGTTGGTTTACTCATTTACCATAATCATCACTTACTCAACTATTGAATAATTATAATTCTAGTCCCTGCACCTTTAATTAATTAAATTAATCACCAAATTAATTCCAATTAATTCCAGATGAATTTCTAATTAATTAATATTGTTTCTAATTAATATATTATCACTTTAATACATTAATAAACTATTTATTTAATTTCTATTGATTTATTAATCATATAATAAATCAATCTTTCTCTCTCCTGGACTTTCTACCAAACCTCCAGCTATGAGGGCAACCCAAATGGACTATGCTACTATTAATTAGATAAATACTAATTATTAGTCATGACTTAGACACCTAATCCAACAGTCTCCTACTTGGATAAGTCTATGACTATAATTACCAATTTAGCCTCTAATTAATTAGCAACTGTAGCTTCCTAGAAACCGCTGCCGAACTCTGACCTAGTCAGTTCTTTCCATAGATAAGCGATCAGATGATCCTTCGTCCAACATGATATTTTCAAACTCAAGACATGGATTAAGATCAATCCTGGTCTGATTCTCTGTTTCCCGATTTCTGATTTGCATATGACTTTAAGACTACTAATCGACCATATCAATTTAGTCTTGGTTGGCCAACCGTTTCAGTCAACTTTAAAATCATAGAGAGATTTACAGATATCTGTTTCCCGATAGGGTCAAGGGACAAATAAGCTTTGACTCATATACTTATGTCTTTTACTAGGCAAATCAATCACAACAACACGTTTTATAACATCGCGTTACCGATGCGTTTTCGCATTGTCAATGAACAACCGCTTGGTAAAACATAACTTATATGTCTCTACTTAAAGATCAAAGGATATTATCGTCTCAACATTGCTCGTGATGTAATCCATGAAGCAATCTCTTGAGCGTGGGTTTATCCAATACTCAAATCTCTATTTCTAAGTACTCATGAAAGTTGTAGGAATCTTATTGCTATGTCTAACTCCTTAGACAATCTACAAACCAATTCATGACAGCCTTCGTTCATACTTACTCCCTAAAAGTATGAGCGACTGTGGACATTTGAATAATCAAAATTACTCAGGAAGTAAACATGCAAAATGAAACACAATAATAAACAATTAACAAAAGGCAGTATCAAATACTCATCAACAAAACTATATTATTAAATCACCAAAGTCAATTGCATTTACATTGCAATAAGTTTCAAATCCTATCTAATTACAAAAACTAATATCATCTCTTAATCATATGCGCCGCGCATGCTGATTATGCTTAACCCTACTCAGAGCCTTTGTCAAGGGGTCTGCAGGATTATCTTCTGATGATACCCTCTTCACTAGGAGGTGACCTTCTTCTACTCTATGTATTATGTAGTGGTACTTTCTGTCGATGTGTCTGGACTTTCCATGATCTCTCGGTTCCTTCGTCAAAGCAACCGCTCCTTCATTATCGCAGAATAGTTCCATGGGCTCCTGAATACTCGGGACTACTCCAAGGTCACCAATAAAGTTCTTCAACCAAGCCGCTTCCTTTGCCGCTTCACTCGCTGCTATGTACTCGGATTCGCAAGTAGAATCAGCCACCGTCTCTTGCTTGGAACTTTTCCAAGTTACTGCTCCCCCATTCAAAAGAAAAACCCAGCCCAACTGAGACCGACCATTGTCTCTATCTGTCTGAAAACTGGCATCTGTATACCCGTCAACTCTCAAGGTATCACTGCCACCAAGGATTAAAACAAAGTTCTTAGTCCTTCGCAGATACTTGAGTATGTTTTTGATAGCTGTCCAATGTGCCCTTCCAGGATTTCCTTGGTACCGACTGACCATGCTCAAGGCAAAAGCCGCGTCAGGTCAAGTACACGTCATAGCGTACATGATCGACCCCACAGCCGAAGCGTAAGGTATCCGACTCATGTCAGCTATCTCCTCGTCTGTACTTGGACTTTGAGTCTTACTCAATTTGGCATTACTTTGGATAGGTAGCTCTCCCTTCTTGGAATTTTCCATACTAAACCTCTTTAGTACCTTTTCCAAGTATGTACTCTGACTAAGTCCAATCAGTTTCTTCTTCCTATCTCTCAATATTCTTATCCCGAGAATATAGGCAGCCTCTCCTAGATCTTTCATGGCGAAACACTTCCCAAGCCAAGACTTGACATCTTGCAAGGTTGGAATGTCGTTTCCCATGAGCAGTATGTCATCAACATACAGCACCAGGAAGGTGACTATACTCCCACTAGCCTTGACATATACACAGGACTCATCCTCGCTCCTAGAGAAACCAAACTCCTTGACTTTCTCATGAAAACAAATATTCCAGCTGCGAGAAGCTTGTTTCAATCCGTAGATCGATTTCTCAAGCTTACACACCTTATTAGGATACTTTGCATCGACAAAACCCTCTGGCTGATTCATGTAAACATCCTCAGTCAACTTCCCATTAAGGAAAGCAGTTTTGACGTCCATCTGCCAAATTTCATAGTCATGAAATGCAGCTATGGCCAGCATAATCCTAATAGACTTTATCTTGGCCACTGGTGAGAAGGTTTCATCATAGTCAATCCCTGGGGTTTGAGTAAAGCCCTTCGCAACCAGTCTTGCCTTGAAAGTGTGTACTTTTCCATCCATGTCGGTCTTCTTCTTGAAGATCCACTTGCACCAGACTGTCTTTTGACCCAGTACATTGTCAACCAAGTTCCAAACTTGATTGTCATACATGGACTTGATCTCGCTGTCCATTGCCTCTTTCCATTTGGCAGACTCAGGGCCCGCCACTGCTTCCCGGTAGTTAGCTGGCTCATCCAGATTTGTCAGTGTCCTATCACTAACAAACGTGTCCCTATCCATAGTTATATGGAATCCATAAAACTCGGGTGGCATGCTAACTCTACTGGATCGCCTAAGAGGTAAGGATATATCAGTCGGACCAACAGGAACTTCTTCCTCTTGTTGGTTGCTAGTTTCTCCTAAGGTTGCATTATCTGGTGTCTCTTGAATTTCTTCAAGATCAATGGTACTCCCACTGTCCTCTTTGAATATGAGTTCTCTCTCTCTCGAAAGACTCCTTGTCTAGCTACAAAGACCACGTCCTCGCTTGGTCTATAAAACAAGTATCCAAAAGACTGTTTGGGGGTATCCAATGAAGATACACCTCTCGCTTCTCTATGCGAGTTTGTCGTGAGTCTCTCGTCTAACGAAAGCCTTACAACCCCAGACTTTGATATGTGCTAACGAGGGAACTTTCCCCGTCCACATCTCATAAGGTGTTTTAGCAACCTTCTTAGTTGGGACAAGATTGAGGATGTGGGCGGCTATCTCTAAGGCATACCCCCAGAAGTGGATGGGAAGTGATGCACGACTCATCATGGAACGGACCATGTTCAACAGGGTTCGGTTACGCCTCTCGGCAACACCGTTCAACTGTGGTGTCCGAGGAGGTGATAACTGTGAAACTATTCCACATTCCTTCAGATAGTCTAGGAATTCGATACTAAGATACTCACCGTCTCTTTCGGATCTGAGCATCTTTATCTTCCTGCCCAATTGATTCTCAACTTCATTTTTGAATTCTTTGAACTTTTCAAAGGTGTCTGACTTGTGTTTGATTAAGTAGATATACCCGTATCTACTAAAATCGTCAGTAAAGGTCACGTAGAACCGTGTGCCATCCTTTGTGGTTGATCTGAAGGGACTACACACATATGTATGTATGATATCCAACAGACCTTCACCTCTTTCAAAGGACCCTTTGAATGGTGACTTAGTCATCTTGCACAAAAGACAAGATTCACATACATAATCCGATTTGAGGTCGAATGATTCCAACACTCCATCCTTTTGGAGTTGGGCGATGCGTTTCTTGTTAATGTGCCCAAGACGACAGTGCCACAAGCACGCCTTTTCTACACCACTAGAAGAATCAATATAATTTACACTATGTCCTAAATTGTCAACACATTTTATCGTTTCATACACACCATCACAAGGTAAAGCAGTAAAAATAGAAGCACCATTTTGAAAAACAGAAATAGAACCATTTAT
Source organism: Cichorium intybus (assembly GCA_023525715.1). Classification (NCBI taxonomy): domain Eukaryota; kingdom Viridiplantae; phylum Streptophyta; class Magnoliopsida; order Asterales; family Asteraceae; genus Cichorium; species Cichorium intybus. The sequence continues at coordinate 71,022,699 of CM042010.1, forward strand.
ATTATCAAAAGAAAACTAGAAACCTTGTCTAAACAATGCATGAAAGGAAATAATGTTTCTTGCCATTTCTGGCGAATAGCAACAATTTAAAAGTTCTAAACAAACACCACTACTAAGCACTAAACTATAGATTCCGATCTTGGTGACAGGCGACGATCTCTTGTTTTCCATGATTAAGTTCAATCTACCGTGCTCCACCTTCCTGCTTTCCTTTAGGCCCTGCAAATCAGAACAAATGTGAAAACCACATCCTGTGTCAAGGACCCAAGAACCGGAAGATGGTGAGTTTTTAGAGATAGTGAATATACCTGCTGAAGACGGCTACACTTTGCCATCTTTCAAATCTTGCAAGTATCACGGGCAGATTCTCTTCCAATGGCCCTTTTCCTTGCAGTAGAAGCAGTCAGCTTCCTTGGGGTTGGCATTGTGAGGAACGCCAGAAGCCTTGGGTCTCGAGCCACTGCTGGATGACCCAGCATGGACCTTTTCCCTCCAATTCTGATTGGGAGGGCCCTTTCTCTTCTTCCCCTTTCCACCACCAATTGCCAAGACGGGTTGGCTAACTGAGGGTACACTTTTACCTTTCATCCCGTCTTCAGCAGTACGGAGCATGCGATGCAACTCGGCCAGAGTGGCCTGAGAGTTGTTCAAATGATACGCCAGTGTGAACTGGTCATATGAACTAGGTAAGGAATTCAGCATTATGTCTACGGCTAAATCCTCATGGACTGGCATCTCAAGCTTCCTAAGCCTCTCCACGTATCCTTGCACCCTTTGCACGTGGCTGCAGATGGACTCTCCATCTCTAGGCATCCCATTGGTGAAGGCTTTGACCACCTCGCGCCTCTCGATGCGCTCCTGCTTGCGGAACTTTTCCGTGAGCTCTTTGTGCATCTCGTATGGCCAGTAGTCTTCATAAATTCTCTGCAATTCTGGGTTCATAGTAGCTATCATGATGCAAGCCACTTTGGTTGCATCATCAGAATGTTTTGTGCATTGGGCGATTTCTTCGGGAGTAGCAGTATCGGGATCAATTTCAACAAGCTCGGTTTCCAGAACATACTCTTTATGTTCAAACCTTAGAGCCATCATGATGTTACGGATCCAGTCATTATAGTTGGTACCGTCCAACATAACTTTGGAGCACAATGACAAGATAGAGGTAACATTGGAGTTAGAGTGGGGACGGATTGATCAGCAGAAGACATCTATAAAAGAAGATAGTTTTAATTAGATGTATATAATAATCCTTATAATAACCCAATAATAATTATAAGGCTAGGATCCTACAATAACAATTTACAATCTCGAAGAGGGATGCCGTAATCAATATTGTAAATTTTATAAGGTAGGCGAATGACGATTCAGCCAATTCCACCGCGGAAGGATAATCTTATTAAAATGGAACTCCTAGTTTCTTTTGAGATTTATTAAACTGTTCAATAGCATGTTTAATCTCGGATGTGCCCCACTGTTTGTGACTGGGATACCGAGGATCACAAACCGGGTGTGAATAACCATGCAAATTAGCTTGGTACTCTCGGGGATCAGTTACCATCTCTAATTGATGTGCCGGTAAACCACACACGCTCCATCAATAATGATAACACCCGAGAAACCCACTGCAACTCTTTATGAACCCTAATTGATGTGCCGGTAAACCACACACGCTCCACCAATTTTTCATAAAGTGCAATGTGCAATTTCATGGATTAGCACCTATTCACATTTTTCCTAAAGTAACTAGATTGGGATTTTATTAAATTGTTCTAGTACTTTGAATAATATCATTATACTTTTAATGAGATTAGGCGGTCCTATCAAACCCGTTCGGCTAACGACCCTCCACTGATCAGGCGAGCGGTGGTGAGAGTGGACACCCATTAGACAGCCATTTTACAGGCAGTCTCCTTATACTCACTTTATAGATCAGCTTCGTGAATGAGGACTACTATTGATTTGACTAACCATTAAATCTTATACATATAATATTAACTTTTAATTATAATACATATAAGATGAATTTTCAACCCTTTAAAATGTTTCTGATTATCTTTTAATTTATTGGAATTTATACTATTAAATTTAAAATTAAATTAAACCTTTTAAGATCGATTTAATTATCCTTTAATTAAACAATTAATTAAATTAATTAAATTTAGATATTTTAAACCTTTTAAAATATTTTAGGATTTATCTTTTAATTTTTTCCAATTTAAAAGCAATTAAATTTAAATTAAATTAAATCCTTGAATTATCTTTTAATTACCAATTAATTAAATTAATTCAAATGTAGATAAGTGTAATCAAATTAATCAAATTAATTTTAAACCTATCTTAAACCCTTAATTTTTGAATTCAAACAAGGGTTTAAGGTTATCCATTTAATTAAACAATTAAACTTACCAAAAATAGAAAACCTTCTAAAACCCTAAAAGGCTTATTTCGAAAATCACAAGGGGGGAGGATTAGGGTTTTCAAAACCCTAATCCTAAATCGATTTGGCCCCATTAGGGTTTAGAAGCTTTAAACCCTAATTTTTAGGATAACACTTATAGCAGTTTAACAAGAAAACAACCAAAAAAGTTCTGATACCATTGAAGGGTTTTATGCAAATCTATGAACTAAACCCCTAAGTTCACATGCAACCTATAAGGATCTATGTTTTCTTCTAATTCAACATATAACAAAATCCTAAAGGCTAGAAGAAATAAACTAAAAGAATAAAAACAGAAAAACTAACCTTTTAGTGTTTCTTGGAAGCAAAGCAACAAATATTTCTTGCCTCAAATGAAGTCACACCTAGGCTATGAAGTTGGCGAAGTCCAGAGAGATTTGGGGAGGAGAGAATCATAAAATTTTGAGGCTATGGGGCTCCCTATTTATAGGTTTGAAATGATAAGCAGATAAACCTTTAGAGACAAGCCTTTTTGAATTCAAATTAAGATAAGCCTTTATCTTAATAATTCAAACCTATTTATCTCGTATTTATCAAAATCGAAATTATATATTTCTATATATAAATTTTGTTGGTTTACTCACTTACCATAATCGTCACTTACTCAACTATTGAATAATTACAATTCTAGTCCCTCACCTTTAATTAATTAAATTAATCACCAAATTAATTCCAATTAATTACAGATTAATTTCTAATTAATTAATATAGTTTCTAATTAATATATTATCACTTTAATATATTAATAAACTATTTATTTAATTTCTATTGATTTATTAATCATATAATAAATCAATCTTTCTCTCTCCTGGACTTTCTACCAAACCTCCAGCTATGCTGGCAACCCAAATGGACTATGCTACTATTAATTAGATAAATACTAATTTTTAGTCATGGCTTAGACACCTAATCCAACATTTTACCCGCACTTGATGATAACCAGAACGAAGATCAATCTTGGAGAAATAATCAGCTCCTTGGAGCTAATCAAACAAATCTTCAATCCGGGGCAAAGGGTAACGGTTTTTGATGGTCAACTTGTTGAGTTCCCGATAGTCAATGCACATGTGCATAGTCCCGTCATTCTTCTTGACAAACAATACAGGGGCACCCCATGGAGAAGAACTTAGACGAATAAAACCCTTATTAAGGAGTTCATGCAATTGTGACATAAGTTCTCTCATTTCTGTGGGGGCAAGACGGTGTGGTGCACGAGCGATGAGGGTCGCTCCAGGAGTAAGATCAATTCGAAACTCGACTTGCCGAACAGGTGGCAAGCTGGGCAGCTCATCCGGAAATACTTCAGGGAAGTCTCTAACAATCTTCACATCTTCTAATTTCTGTTTTTCTTTCTTCCCGTCGAGCACATAGGCGATAAATGACTCGCATCCTTTATAGATACATTTTCGAGCCTTGATAGCAGACATGATACTTTGCATATTGTCGCGTCGCTCGCCATACACATACATTTTGTTACCGTCGAGGGATTTAATCAACACCATTCGTTTTCCACACAGAATTTTGGCTTCATGAGCACCAAGCCAATCCATCCCTATGACTACATCAAATCCTTTGATCCCAATTGGCAATAAATTAGCCATAAGGATCCTCCCATTAATTTCAATAAGACAATTTTCATACATGTGTCTCACTATTACCAACTCTCCATTTGCTATCTCTATGACACAGGCATCATTTAAGGGCTTAAGTGGCACGCTAAGGCGTTTGCAAAATTCATGCGATACGAAAGAGAAATTTGCACCAGAATCGAAAAGAACATAAGCAGTTAATGAATTCACAAGTAATGTACCTGCAACCACATCGTGAGTTTCTTTAGCTTCCTCGTGGGTCATCTGGAATGCCCGCCCCTTTACTTTCGTTGGTTCATTCTTCTTGTTACTAGCAGTGGAGACCAAAGTCTCATTTCCTTTCTTCGGACATTGAGAACTATAGTGGCCCTTTTAATGACAAGAGAAACATTCAATCTCCCGTGCGTCCTTCAACTTACAATCCCTAGCCTTGTGGCCAGATTAACCACATTTGAAACAATTTCCAGATATCTTTTTACATTCACCACCATGTCGTTTCCCATATTTTTTACAATCTTTCGCTTCTTTCGTCTTTGAAGACCCTGAACAAAAACGACTCTTTTTGTTAGATCCCAAAGGACCCGATTGCTTCCTCTTCTCCCCGAAGGCCTGACGTTCTTTAGCCCTTTTCTCTAACATACTCTCCACCCTAGCAGCAGCCTCAATGGCCTCATCAAGAGTAGTGGCCTTCCCGACCTCCAAAGCATAATCACTCGGTAACCCATTTGCATAACGGTTAATTCTCCCTGCTTCAGTTAGGAGAGTGTCTTCCAAGAAAGGAAGCATGTCACAGAACTTTTTCGTGTATTCATCTACCGTCTATTTATCCTTGCTAAGGGCAAAGAATTCATCTACTAACTTCTCCCGATGCCTGGCAGAACATAATTTTCCCTTTAGGCGCTTGGTAAATTCCTCCCAAGTAAAGGAGGAAACCACTTCACTCCCAAGAGTTCGATCAAGAGTACTCCACCATGTAAGAGCATTGGCTTTCAACATTTGGGAGGAGAATTCCACTTTCAAATCTTCAGGACAACGACAGATTCGTAGGATCCGTTCAGTTTCAGCAATCCAAGAAACTGTCACCTTTGGATCCATCTCTCCATTAAACTCCTTAGGTCGACAGGACATAAAGTCCTTAAACGTACCCTCCTTTGCTATCTTACGGGGAGGTGATGGAGGTGCTTCACGAGAGGATGATTGAGTTTGAGTAATGTTCTTGGGGGTCTTACTTTTGACACTTTTCTCCGACAAGGACTAAGATCCTTCCCCCAATCGTTCGTCAAGAAGACGATTCATATAAGCTTGAGTTTGAAGTCGTGACTCGTCCAATAGCTTTTGAATACCCTCAAGAGTTAATGGTGGGGGATTTGCATCGCCCTTAGAGTTGCCTTCCTCTTTGGCTTGACCTCGCCGAATTTGGATATGAGGCACCCGATTCGGGCCTTGATCATCATTCTGTGATCCTTGGCCACCCCTTGTACGTATCTTGTGCTACAAAATTTTAATACTTTAGCAATCTTATAATATAACTTGCCTTATTATAGATTCTATAAACCTAGTATAGCATTTCCTGTGATCACATACTCATTTAGTTCAAAAAGCACATAAGGTCTTAATTGCTTAAGACATCACATAACAAGTCACAATCTATCTAACGTTTCTATTGCATGAGTTTAAGCCTAGGAGTGGAGTGATCCAATCCTAATTCGCTTAAACTATGGCTCTGATACCAACTTGTAACGCCCCAAAATTTGTCCTGTTTTTTTAAGAAATATGCGCTAATGACGCCAAAAGCGTATTTTTGCCAAAAGCGCATTACGCCAAAAGCGCATTTTGCCAAAAGCGCATTTCGTCAAAAGCGCATTTCGTCAAAAGCGCACTAGCACTAAAAGCCCAAAAACGTTATTCTATTAAAATGATAGCGCTATCGCTGCACAGTAATACCAAAAGCACAATAGCGCAATTGCTTAAACATAGTTTTCAAAATTCATTTCTATAAGACATGAATATCAAAAACACGTTCCAACTAAAACGTTAGGTTTACAATTTTATAACCATGGGCGTTACGAATTTATATCAAAACAAATCATAACAAGCAGAGAAGGATTAAACCATAAAATCAAAAGATAAGAGCTATGCTTAGCTGTTCCAACTAAAACGTTAGGTTTACAATTTTATAACCATGGGCGTTACGAATTTATATCAAAACAAACCATAACAAGCAGAGAAGGATTAAACCATAAAATCAAAAGATAAGAGCTATGCTTAGCTCCACTCTATCTAGTCTTCCAAAACATATCTAGCATTTCATTTTGCCATCCTACTCTTGCGAACCTGGACCTGGGACACATGGCATGAAACATAAAATACATAAGACAAAAATGTCTCGTGAGCTACATGGGTTTTAGACTCCAAACATTTAAAAACATAATATGTATCGTTTTCAAAACCTTTGTACCAAATCATACCATATCTCTTGCTGAAAACATTTAAAAGCTTAATATATATCGTTTTCAAAGCCTTTGAAATCAAGCATATCATATCTCTTACTGAAAACATTTAAAACAGTTATAACTGAAACATGTCATCATAAAACTTTCTTTACTCAAACTTGACTGGTATTCATTCGTGTTTGGATTTTTATACATAGGGCCTTAATCACCTTTGGTGATACCCTAAGTCTATACTGAAATGGTAAGAACGTAATCAAACCATCTCAGCATCATATCACATGCTTTGACTAGTATCTCCACATGCTTTATTTTATACTTAGGATAACCACACTTAGTGATTTTCCCAAGTTTATACTAAGATGGAAAGAACACAATCAGTCCATCCTAGCATCATATGTTTTAGGACATCTACTTCGCGAAGGGGAAGGTACCACCCCAGTAGACTCCATATTCCCTAATAGGAATATCATGGCCCGGGCTAAATTGGGTAACATACTAACTTGCATTGCTGCATTCATTCATGTCTCAAATACCAGTCATAAAAAGAAAACATAATATGATTTGGGATTAAATTACTTGCTGAAATCACAATAAGGCTAGTGTCAAACCAATCTTTTCAATTCCAATTCAATTTGACGCCAAATCACACTTTCCAAAACATATTAGGCTTAATGCCAAATCGTATTTTCAACTCATAGCGGGCTTAATGCCAAAACTTGCTTTCAAACTGTTAAAACTCTGTGCCAAAGTATACTTTTCAAATCACTTTGGCTTAATGCCAAAACTTTTATTAACAGGTCATAAGTAAAATAAACTTGCATATTATTTCATATTCGAAATTCACATAAACCATAAAAACATTTTGCCATGTACCCCAAAGAGTGAAAATGCCACATGTACTCACCTCAGTCCGCTTATCCTTTGCCTCTACTTGCTTCCGCGCACTCCTTAACATCTATATTGATAATATAGAAGATTAGTAATATATTCAAATATTAACATACTACATATGTTAACTAAGTCTCATATCTACAACCTTTATCAAAAGAGTTCATACTAGCAATATTCTAAAAATATTCAATTTTAGTCCATTAATAAATTAAACGTTCTTTTACATGTTAAAGTCTAAAACTTTTCGATATTAACTTCTAAGTGAGAATTCCCTTTCTATGGTCAAGTTTGACCAAATCCGTCTAACCAACAACTTTGTTTCTCATTTTACCCCAAAACTTCAAGTTTATAATTCTAACGTCAACAATTATCTTTTATTAAATCTTTTATGCTTGTAGCATACTTGTGTTCTTGAGTCCACAATGACCAATTCCATTCCAATCTTCCTTTCCAATTCCCATGTCTAACATCCATGTGAATTGAAACATTACTCCATCTAGTTTGGCAAATTATTAACTCAAAACAGAAACTTTTTGACATAAAACTTCATTATGAGTGATAAATATTCATGATTCTTCATCTAATCAACTATTTGCCAACATGCATGTAAAGATCCAACCAAAGTGTTCAAGACTTGAGTCTCATAAGTGTTTTTGAGCTCATAACAACAAAAGAAACCAAACCCATGCTTAATTTCAACATGCATGTGAAATATACAGATTAAAATCTAGGGTTTGAAGAACCAATTTTATACCTCTTCTGATTTTTGCTCAAAACCTTGAAAATATGAAATTGAGGTTGAAATCGGACTAAAAACTTCTTTGGACCACCCCATTCTGATCACCGGCAACTGCTGCTGCTGCTACGCCGGAATTCTTGCCGGAAAATGGTGCGCCGGCACTATTGCTTCGTCTTCTATCTAGCTACTGCCGGAAATCGCTGAGCATGGCCCTCCCCTACGACCCTCTGCTTGAAATCTCTGCTCTAACTCTCGTTTTTCCCTTCCCGATTGCAGATTTAGCGCGCACACACACAATCGGTGTGTGTGTGTGTGTGTGTTTCTCTTGCTGCACGAAAATTTCTCCCCAAATCTCTTTTTTCTGAGTTTGAATTCACGTGACCAGCCAAAAAGATGAGACCCAGATGCGCTGGCAAGCTATTGGCTGCTTTTAATTGAGAAATGACTAAACTGCCCTTAAGCCCAGCCTTAGAGAAATTTTCAGCTTTTTCCAATCTACTTTTCCTCAACTTTACATAGACCTAACTTCTTCATATGTTGTTCATTTTTCGTGAACTTTATACCTTTAAAAAGGTGGGAACGAGCTCTACAACCTTCCCCTACTGACTTTCGTCTGAAGCTTAATGGATGTTCAGTTATTAACCCTTGAAAATGACTCCTTGGTCATTTTATCACTTTTGGGCCATTTTAATACCTCCATAACTCCTTTGTTACAACTCCAAATGGCCTGATTCTTTTTCCTATATTCTTGTTATCTCAAAAACTACCAAAGTCACCTTGATGACCTTTTCCTAATTCCTTTTAGAATTTGAGATATTAATTTCTAAAGATTGTTAAATAAAATTTTCACTTTAGGTCCTTTATGCGATTTAATTTCTACTTGAGTTCATATGTTACTATTATTTGACTAGAGTTACTTTCTTGATACAATAAAGCTATTATGATACGTTTATGCATATATAAAATATTAAATTTAGCGAAAACAAAGTTCATTTAACTCAAAAATTTTAGTTGTCACAACTGATGTCGGAGGCGGCAGTGTAGAAATTACCTTGACCTTCGCTCGATCCACTTCGAATCCCTTTTCTGAAACTACATGTCCTAAGACAATCCCTTCCCTGACCATGAAATGACTTTTCTCCCAACTAAGCACCAGGTTTGACTCCACACATCGCTCTAAGACCTTTTCCAACTGATTCAAACACGCATCGAATGATGAACCAAAAATGGACAAGTAGTCCATAAAAATCTCTAATGCATCACCAATCATATCCGAGAATATCGCCATCATACACCTTTGGAAGGTTTCTGGAGCATTACACAGGCCGAATGGCATTCTTCGGAATGCGAAAGTGCCATAAGGACACGTGAACGTCGTTTTTGCTAGATCCTCCAGGTGAATAACAATCTAATTGTAACCTGAGTATCCATCTAAGAAACAGTAGTATTTCTGCCCGGCTAATTTCTCCACTATCTGGTCGATGAATGGCAACGGAAAATGGTCCTTAGAAGTTGCAGCATTAAGCTTCCTGTAGTCAATACACACTCTCCACCTAGTTATGGGTCTTGTGGACACTTTATCACCATCCTTGGTGTCCACCATAGTGATTCCAGATTTCTTCGGCACAGTTTGTGTCGGACTCACCCATTCGTTATCGGAGATTGGATATATGATTTCAGCATCCAACCATTTTAACACTTCCTTTTTGACGACTCCCTTCAAATTCGGGTTCAGCCTACGCTGCGTGTCTCTTCCGGGTTTGGCTCCTTCTTCGGTGATGATACTATGCATGCACGTCGTGGGACTGATCCCTTTCAAATCCATAATCGTCCAACCAATGGCTTCCTTGTTCTTAGACAGAATCTCAAGCAATGCTTTCTCTTGTTCCGTTGTCAAGTTAGCTGACAGAATCACTGGCAGAGTCTACTTTTCTCCTAAAAATGCATACTTAAGGTGAGCTGGTAATGGTTTCAACTCCAAAGTTGGCGGCTCCTTCAAGGATGGCTTTAATGTTTTAGGAATTTCCGTTGGTAGCTTCTCGATGTGCGAGCATTCTTCTGATTTTGATCCCTTCTCCTTGCCGTCTTTCTGATTTTCTTCCTTATTAGCACCTTCTTCCTCTTCGGGAAATTCCACTGCTTCTTGTTGCAATACTTCATGTGTATATTGTTGAACCAATTCATCTATAATATCAACCTGATAGCATTCCTCTTTTTCTATCGTGCTCCCCTTTGCATTGAAAATGTTAATCTTGGTTTGTTGGTGCCCGAAGGAGATTCCTATTTCTCCCATACGACAGTCAATATTTGCATTGGCTGTGGCTAAAAATGGTCACCCGAGGATGATTGTAGGTTCCTCCCCATTAGCCGCCTGACGAGTATCCAGGACCAAGAAGTCGGCTGGGTAATAGAAGTTTCTAACTTTGATAATAACATTTGAAAGCACTCCCCTCGGAATTTTCATGGATTTGTCAGCGAGTTGCATAATGACATCCGTGGGTCTTTATGTGCCAAACTCGTGTTTGTCGAAAAGCTGTCCATGCAAAATGTTCACGCATGCGCCTATGTCTAACAAAGCCTTCTTAATGTGCACATCCCCCAAGTCAACAGATTTGAGAGGAGCTCTTGGGTCCTTTATTTTCGGAGGTAACGTGTCCATAATTATTGAACTGACATACTCAGTCAATTCAATCTTCTTTGGAAGGTGCGAGAAGATATGTTTCTTGTGAATGCACATTTCCTTCAAAAATTTTTGCGTAAGAAGGAACTTCATTGATGAGCTTGACTAGTGGAATATTGACCTTAATTTGACTGAATAGTTCCCATATCTCCTCTGCTTGTGGTACTTTCTTTCCATATGGTCTCTTTTCTAGCTTTTCCAAAACCGCAGGAAAAGGAGTTGTTCCACTAGTCTCCCCTTCTCCCATTTGCTTGCAGGGTCCTTTTTCTGCTCTTGTTTTTCGTTTTCTTTCTTCTCTTCCCTTTCTAATTCCTCATTTTCATCGAACACGATCTCCACATCACTATCTTCTTCAACAATTGGAGTCGTAACCTTATTATATAGTCTACAATACTCTCTAGATCACAATGATATCAATCCAAACAATAAGAAATACTCTCTAGATCACAATGATATCAATCCAAACAATAAGAACACAAGGAGATTAATCTTCAATGCACACTATATTGAATAGTCTAGTACATAAGATTGTGATTGCTTGAGTAACAATGAACTTTCTCTCTCTAGCTTAGCAGTCTTCCCAAGGCAATCAACCATGTAAATGGCGGCTCATAGAGCCTTAAGTACTCTACACCTAAAAACCTAGCTAAACTCTAAGCCCAAAGGACCAAGCCCACCGAACAACCAACTAAGACCAACCGAACAACCACAGGTTGTTCGGTCCATATCGAGAAACCCAAATAGCCCTAAGATTTAATATATTTTCAATTTTAATCCTAATAAATAAAAGATTAAACCAACTAAAATAATTCCTAACAATCTCCCCCTTGGTTTAATGCTTTCATTTATCTTCAGGCTACCCTTGGTCTTTAGTTGAATACTGCAGAGAATTTTCAACAATCTCCCCCTCAAATTGACAATCTCCTCCTTAACAGGAAAACCTTCCTCTTAGCAGGTGACAGGAGTGAATGTTGATAGAATTCAGCACATTGCAGCAACAACTTTGTCTTCGATGCAGGTCGCCTTTAGATTTGGATTGGTAAGCTCCTTAGGCATTAGAATATGTCTTGAATCAGCACCTCCAGCTTTTGATTTGACTTTGACTTTGACTGGAGTCTGACTCTTCATCTCTTCATTTGAGCACTTCAGGTGTTAATGTAGTAAAAAGTTGACTGAGGAGGAATTCAAACAACTTCTCGCATAGAATTCAGCTTCACCTTCTTTGGGAACAAACTTCTTGTCGAAATTCTTGAACGTTGCATTTGACTGGCGCTTCTCGATACATTTCATTGACAGCAAATCCTATGGGTCATGAAGTTAGAAACTCTCACCACAGTTGTTCAAGGATTCATCCTTGGCTCAGAATCAGACTTCTCGCAGTATCTGTGTGAACCCGGAGGAAAGCACTGCGATTGTTTGAGTATCGGAGAACTACTCGTGGCCGTTTTGATTTAGGCCCCTGCATATCCTTGATCAAAGATCTCAATGCAGTTTTCAAGTTGACAAGTCAACTTGGTTCTTGGCAAGACGTTCAATGGTATCCAAACTCTGCGGAGTGTACCATTCTGGTGCCAATTTTGAATCAGGTAAAGTTGTTGGGGTCTCACAGCTATTGTGGTAAACAACAAGGATCACTGACCCAGAGTTTCAATGTTTCATCGATGTGAGGTAATATCAAATTTAATTACAAACATTTGTTTAGAAGAAGTTTTAGGTCAACAGTGGTATGAGCATATACTATGTCTTGGTTATTAGACATACCCATCAGCTAGACTTTCGAATTGTTATCAGTGTATGGTTTATTACACTGAATCATCCAACTATTGAATTAGAAGCTTTGTATATAAGAAAGGTTGTTGATGCCTCACATCTACTACTGGTGTTGTAGCAGAGATCACTAGCATAGAATGTCGAAATATCATCACTACTTGGTTTAAAATAGTGAATCATCTATTTCTTGTATCAGAAATATTAAGGTGGTTAAGAATGGATTGGTGCGTGTGATAGACTACGGTATGCAGTCTAACCATCGGCACAGACTTTTTAACTCTCTACTTTGAGTGGTTTCTCTAAAAGTGTCTAGAAGTTGGTATTACACAAGAACAACCATAGATTGGTTAAGAAGTGAGTGGTATAACTCGGTGAACTAATGAGGATCACAAACATTTAAAAATTACCTCAGCAGTGAGTGGTATAACTCGGTGCGTCGTCGGTAGGTAATACTGTTTTTAGATTTTCAAAAATTTTAAGGAAAGATATGAAAATTATAAAAAAATAAAATCTTTTTGTCTTTTTAAGTTTTGTAATTTTTGTTTGTTTTTCTTGATACCAAACGTAATTACTTATAAATTTCTGATACCACTTGTTATAATTTTGAAAGAAAAGACATAAAAGTGAAAACATATTTTTGAATTTTCTGAAAAGAAAGATATGAAAATTATAAAAATATGAAAATATTTTTATATTTTTGAAATTTTCTGATTTTTGTTTTGTTTTCGAAAGGTCTCGAAAAAACCTTGGACTGGGTTAAATTTTTGTTTTTCTTTTCCCTCTAAATTTGTGCATGGGAAAAATAGCGGAAATAAAACATAAACAAATTTACCTAAACAAAAATAAAGTAAAAATATTTATAGAACTGATTCAATAATCAGTGAAATGTATCATTTTTAGCATTTCGACAAGTACATTGAATCGAGCTTTTGCAACAGGTTTTGTGAATAAGTCCGCGACATTATTATCAGTGTGGACTTTTTCCAAATGAATCAATTTTCGCTCGCAGCAATCTCTGATAAAATGAATTTTAATATCAATGTGCTTAGTCTTAGAATGCTGGACCGGGTGTTTCACAATTTGGATAGCAGCTTCATTGTCACAGATGATAGGAATATCAAGAAAGTTTATACCATAGTCAAGAAGCTGATGCTGCATCCAAATGACCTGAGAACAACAGGCCGAGGCAGCAACATACTCAGCTTCAGTTGTAGACATTGACACGGTCTGTTGCTTTCTGCATTGCCATGAGATCAGTCTGTCTCCTAGAAACTGACATCCAGCACTGGTGGACTTTCTGTCAATTTCACACCCTCCATAGTTGCTATCTGAAAAAGCGTAAAGATCAAATTCACGGTTCTTTGGATACGAGATACCAAATTTTGGTCTCTCTTTAAGGTATCTAAAGATCCGTTTGACAGCATCAATATGAGAAGGTTTAGGATTAGCCTGATAGCGAGCACACTGGCAAACTACAAAAACGATATCCGGTCTGCTAGCAGTCAGGTACATCAGTGAACCGATCATTGAACGATAGTAAGTTTGATCAACTGATTGATTATCTGAGTCTGAAGATAGCAGAGGTCGCTCAGCCATTGGAGTGTTAGCATTTTTCGCATCCTTGAAACCGAACTTTGCAAGAATATCCTCCACATACTTCGCTTGATGAAGCAGGATACCCGTTGAACTTTACTTAACTTGCAAACCGAGAAACATCGTCATCTCTCCCAACGAACTCATCTCAAATCTTTTCTTCATCACTAACTCAAACTCCTTGCACAAAACATCGCTTGTTGAACCAAAGATGATCTCTTCCACATAGATCTGGACAACAATTTGGTCATCATCTTGGCGCTTGATGAACAAAGTCTGATCAATACTGCCGCGAGTGTAACCGTGCTGCAACAAATGTTCCGTCAAAGTAGCATACCAAGCACGAGGAGCTTCATGCAGACCATAGAGGGCTTTATCAAGCTTGTAGACATGATTTGGAAACTTGGAGTTGACGAAACCAGGAGGTTGATCAACATAAATTCCCTCTTTCACCTCACCGTACAAGAAAGCCATCTTGACGTCCATTTGGTAGACAGTAAAGTTCATGTAAGAAGCGTAGGAAAGGAAGATCCGAATCGCTTCAAGTCGCACCACAGGAGCATAAACTTCTGTGTAATCAAGTCCTTCTATCTGCCTAAAGCCTCGAACCACCAGGCGTACCTTATTATGCACAATTACTCCAGAGTCATCTTGCTTGTTGCGAAACACCCATCTTGAATCCAAGGCCTTTTTGCCTTTGGGTAGTTCCACCAATTGCCAGACATTCAACTTCTCAAACTGGTTCAGCTCTTCATGTATGGCATCCACCCAACTTGGTTCATTAAGTGCCATCTCTACGTTCTTCGGCTCAATTTGAGAAATGAAGCACAAATAGAGACACTCGTTGACTTGACCACTTTGGCTTCTGGTTAAAACACCATCATCCAGAGGGCCGATAACATTTTCAATTGGATGGTCCCGTTGAATTCTTGAAGGAACCGCATATTGGAGCGAAGCAGTAGAGACCAAAAGATTGGTTATGTTCTCAACCCTATCTGAGCCCGAAGCACCTCTATCAGAATCTCTGAAGTCGTGAGAGGTACTTGCAATGTACTCATCGGGAATTCATTCAGGAAAAAGAGAATCCATGAGAGTAGAGTCAAAAAGATCAGCAGGTTCAGGTTGAACAACATCTTTAGGAGTAGTCGATTGTTCAATTGTTGGAGTATTGCCAACAACTTGGGATGAGACATCAGGAGCATCCTCGGTTATAGAAGCAGAAACAAGAGATGCGCCATCATGAAAAGGATCTTCAAGAATGACTGACGGAGTGATAAGATCAGGAACAATCTCTTCAGCATCTTCACTGTTAACTCCACTGGGGCCTGGTTGTGTGCCTGAAACAACATCAGAAAATACATAGAAATGTTTGAACAATTCAACATAACCAAACAACCAGTCAGGTCCAACATGGGCATCAGTTAGATTCTTTTCTAGCCAGCGAACATCAAATGATTCCACAATCTGGTTTTTCGCCTTGTTGTACACCCGATATGCAGTTTTATTTGCATATCCAACGAAGTAACAATCATCCGCCTTGGAGTTGAACTTTAGAGTAGCTTCAAGATGAAGAAGAGTGCAAGGGCAGCCAAAGGTACGGAAATGTGAAACATTAGGCTTGCGACCATAAAGAATCTCATAAGGTATCTTCATTTGAGGTTTTTTGATGATGACCCGATTCTGAACATAACAGGTTGTGTTGATGGCTTCAGCCCAGAAAATCAGTGGCAGTTTAGAATCGGACAGCATGGTACGCGCAGCATCAATAAGAGTTCTGTTCCGTCGCTCAGCAACACCATTCAGTTGCGGAGTACGAACAGCACTAAACTGACGCAGGATACCTTTATCAGCACAAAACTTGTTTAGAACTGCATTCTTGAATTACGTTCCATTGTCGCATCTGATGGCTTTCAGCTTCTGATTCGTCTGATTTTCAATAAGCTTGACGAATCTAATGACCAGATCTGTAGTTTCACTCTTGTTCTTTAAGAAGAAAACCCATGTAAATCGTGAGTAATCATCAATAATAACTAAACAGTAAGAACTGCGATTGAGACTGAGAACATTGACCGGGCCAAATAGATCCATGTGAATCAGCTGAAGAATCAAATCAATGGAATTGATCTGCTTGGGCTTATGTGACTTTGTGTGATGTTTGCCTTGAGCACAGGCAACACATTTCTCGAATGTAATGAAGTCCTTGATTGGAAGTCCTGCAACCATGTTGTTCGTTGCAAGACGATTAAGGTTCTTTAAGTTGGCATGACCAAGATGTTTGTGCCACAACATCGCGCTTTGTTCTGTAGCTTTGGAGAATAAGCATGTGACATTTTCGGGAGTGTTGTGATTCATGTCGATGATGTAAGCATTGCTTTTTCGTTCAGATCGAACAAGAATGCACTCTTCTGGAATGACTACGCCAGGCTTGAGAATAAGACATTCCTTCTTCATGAAGTGAGTTGATAAACCATTGTCGCATATTTGAGAAACGCTCAGCAGACTGTGCTTGAGCTCAGGTACAAAATTCACGTTCTCAAACTTCAACACACCATTCGACACCGTCCCTCTTTGCGTGATCATCCCTTTTTCACCTCCCGTAAAGCAAACACATCCCCCATTGAATTTTTCAATGTTGTGAAGTTGGGACATGTCGCCTGTCATGTGCCTAGAACAGCCACTATCAACATACCAAGGTCTGTTGATATTCCTCCGTAACTGTTCCTGCACAAGTCACGGGATCAATTAGATTTAGGGACCCAGTCCATACAGAAACTGGGTTTACCTTCACTATTAACACATCTAACAGATTCAAAGCTCATGTCACGATTATCAATTAATGGTGAAACATTTTAAAATGTTTTAACACTGCCTATGGGAACCCATTTAACATTTGGTTTAAAATGTTTATCTTTTGACCAAATGGGAACATTATCATTTGAAGTAGAATCAGAACTACTAGAGGTTGATTCTTGAAATGACTTGGGTCTTACAAAAGTTGGTAAGCCATAGTTACTTCTAGAAGCAGTTCGATTCCAGGCATTCGTGTTATTTTGATTTCTCTTACTAGAACGTGACATTGAGGGTTTTCTCTTATAAGATTTCCCTTCTGCAAAAATTGTTCATTTTGAGAAGCATACATGTGTCGGGGACAATTTCTAGCAATGTGACCGACAATTCCACTGTTAAAACATGTCTGTCTTTTTAAAGGTACATTGGAATTTTGTCCAGGTCCAAATTTAAGCAAATTATTTCCACACACACACAAGCATGCAACAGATTTATCAACCAAAATCTTTTTCCTAGCAGTTTTTAAACTAACAGAATCACAAGACGTTTTAGAATCAACAGGAGTCTTAGAGTCAAATTTAACATCAACACAAAAATCATCAGAATTAGTCTTCAAACAATTTTTAATAGAATTAAAAGCAGGCGAGTATTCAACTTTCTCATTATTCGTTTTTAAATTATCTGCACATGAGATAGAAACATCATTATTTTTCATTTCAGAACTCTCAGCGGTGCCAAATGTATTCTTTTGAATACAATTTGATAGAAAACATTCTTCAGATTCTTCAGTGTCTGGGGATGGAGTAAAATTATTATTATATGGAGGAGGAACAGCACTATAACCAATGCCTTCACCTTGTATGTTTGACCAAACAGTTTGTTTTTCAAGTATAGTTTCAACTACTTCGCTAGATACATAAACTTTCTTAAAAGTTAATTCAGCCTTTTCAAATTTGGATTTTAATGTATTTAGCTCAGCAGTTAAACTAGCAATATCTTCATTGGCAAACCTAAGGTGACATCTAGTTGTGCGAAGTTCGTCTTGTATTTTCAAATAATCAGAAGTTTTGGCATCTAAGGCTTCTTGAAGGGGTTTTAGTTTTCTTTTGTGTTTGTGAACAAGATTTTCAGTTTCTAAAATTTCTCTAACTAAGTTTTCATTCAGTTCACGATATCTAGCAATTATATCAATACAGGACTGAGAAGAGCAAGAGACCTTACTAACCTCATCACCGAGAGGAGTAGTAGATACCATGATGGCAAACTGCAAATCCATCATCTCTCCTTCAGCAGCATCCACGTCCATCTCTCCTTTAATCTGTGCCAGGTGAGTTCTGCCCTCTCCATTTACGTTTAGATCCTGCAACTGATCCTCCCAGGTGAATTGTTGAGCTACCATCGCCCTTTCAGCATTTTGAGGATGAGCAACCTCACGATTTGTTCCAACTGGCACCATAGTTCTGTCTGGATTCTCCATTCTTGTCTTGGTACACTCACGAGCAAAATGACCGAGCTCGTTGCAGCTGAAACATCTCAGATTAGATTTTCCAAAACTCACCTTCCTCTCACCATTGTTGTTCACCCAGCTGTTCCTTCCAGTTCTCTGAGTGAATTTCTTGGCCCTGTACACAGCCATAGCAATGTGCCAAGAAATGTCCATCTCTTCCAAATCATCTGGATTGATTTGATGAAGGTCTCCAGCTGTCATAGGATTAAACAGTTCACGAGCAACCAAGGCATTGTAACAGTTCAGAAGATCAGCCATCAAACCAAGATTCTATTTAGTACCTTGAGGAAGAGATTGAGCAACAGTTGGGGTCTTGACAGAAGAAGCAGCAACAGGTGGAGCTTGAGGTGCCACAGAGGATGAACCAGGTTGAAATTGAGTTGGGGCTTTTGTAGTGGCATGACTAGTAGCTTAGACAGAGAAAGCATTGTTGGTTGAAGTACCAATGTTAGCGGATTGGTACGAGCTAACATGATTCATTTCTCTCTGTTTGTCATCCATGTCACAAGATTTTATGATAGCCATAATCTTAGAAAGTGAGAGTCTAGCTAAGTCTTTAGTCTTCTTCATGACAGCCAGGTTCATGTCCCAGCTTCTAGGAAGAAAATTTAGAAGCTTCTTGTTAACATCAATCTTGGGAAAGGAAATCCCAACAGTAGATAATTCAGTGTGAAGGGTGATGAACCGTTGTAGCTGGGCTTCCAGAGATTCTCCAAGGATGTGATTAAACATGTTGAACCTTTGGCGAAGCATATCTTGCATACTTTGCTTCATATCCTCATTACCTTCATACACGTCAATCAAAGCGTCCCACAAAGATTTAGCAGTTGTGTATTCACGAAAACCCTGAGCAATTTTTGGAGAAAGTGCCATAGAAAGGGTAGCAAGGTCTCTTTGATCAGGTTCAACCTTTTTAAAATCCATATCAGTGTATTCTTCAAACGGTTTATCCACCAAAACTTCGCCTCTTGTTACGGTAATTCTGTCTGGTGGACGTAAAAAGCTCTTCCACAGTTTGACATCTTTCATTTTAATGTATCGTTCAAATCGATATTTCCATTCGGTAAAACCTTCGCCTTTAATTAAACGGGGAATACGGGTAACGGTACCCATAACAGAATCGAGATCGTGGTTAACGTTTGAAATAGCGGGATCCATCGGAAATGATTTTTTAAAATGCTTCGAACAATTAAATCTAAAAAAAATTCAAATAACACGCGACTGGACCGAATAACCTCAGCAATACCGAACAATCGCACAAACCGAACAACCACCAAACAATCGCTAAACCGAGTAACAAGCACACTGAACAATATCACAAAAACCGATCAACAGAAACCGATTAACACACCAACACAAGCAGCCGAGTAACAAGCGCACCGAGCAACCAAAACACCGAACAACTAACTCAACCGATCAACAACTTGACCAAACAGCCAGGCGACCGAGCAACTCAAAACCCTAAAAGCACCGAACAAGGATTAAATGGGCTGACCGAACCACTTAATGGATCGAAGAACCCAATCAAAACCCTGAGTACTGTGTGTCGTCGAACAACACCCAATGAAACCCTAAAATCATTTTCGCTGCCGAACAACCACAGCAAACCCAAAGCCGCCGCCGATTAACCCCATGCACTTGACCGATCAACCAAAATCATATCCAATACTCGCAAACAACGTCCGTAACACACTTTTAGGATAAAAAACGATTTTTAGATGATTTTGGATGAAGATAATCAAGAACACTAAGAACTTCAAGAACAAAAACACAAAAAACACCCAAAAACAGTCCAAAAACGGATCAAACTCTCAATAATTTCTAAAATCTCCAAGAACAATAAGAAGATTGAAATCAAAATCAAGCTCTGATACCAATTGTAGGTCCATAATACTCTCTAGATCACAATGATATCAATCCAAACAATAAGAACATAAGGAGATTAATCTTCAATGCACACTATATTGAATAGTCTAGTACATAAGACTGTGGTTGCTTGAGTGACAATGAACTTTTCTCTCTAGCTTAGCACTCTTCCCAAGGCAATCAGCCATGTAAATGGCGGCTCATAGAGCCTTAAGTACTCTACACCTAAAAACCTAGCTAAACCCTAAGCCCAAAGGACCAAGCCCACCAAACAACCAACTAAGACTAACCGAACAACTACAGGTTGTTCGGTCCAGATCAAGAAACCCAAATAGCCCTTAGATTTAATATATTTTCTATTTTAATCCTAATAAATAAAAGATTAAACCAACTAAATTAATTCCTAACATATTATCTACTTCCTTTCCACTTCTAAGCGTAATTGACTTCATTCACCTGTGCCTTTTGAGGTTGCACCTTCTCTTGCTCTCTCTCCTTCTCCATCTTCATAAGCTGATTCCCCAGTCTTAAGATTGCTTGAGTATTTGCGTCTTCAGGTTCCTTCAATTTGAGCAGAATTTCATAAATTTCTTTCGTGCCAATGTTTGTATTTCCTCCCCCATCGTGCTGGTTGCACATTCTGCTGCCTCACTTGCGGTTGCCTCGCATCTCTTTGCTGGTTGCTCTTGAATGGTCGTGGCGTGTTATGGAACTGACCGTATCCATGACCTTGATTGATGTCCTCATGTGTCATCGAGAACTCGCTGTGGTTGTGACCTACTTCACCACATGTATTACAAATGACCTGACCATGTAATACATAGGCTCCTTTTTCTTTCTGAAATCTTGCAAGCATCTGATTGAATTTCTTGGTGAAAGCACTTAATTCACTTTGAATCTCCTTCTTCCATTTGTTTTCAGCCTCCATGCTTTCCACATATATTGTGTTGTCCTTCATAGATCCACTGACTTTTGAACCTAAACTAAGCTGCTCCAGAAGTTTCCATGCATCTTCTGGTTCTTGCCACATAAAATTTCCACTGGATAAAGCGTTGATCATTTCTTGATTCGTTTCATCCATCCCATCGAAAAATAACTTCACCAGCTGCCACCGTGGAATGTCATGGTGTAGGCAAGACCGCATCAATTCTTTTAATCGCTCGAACGCATCATGGAATGCCTCTCCCGGCTTCTGCTGGAAGTCCTGAATGGCTCGCCTGATCTCCGTTGTCTTGCTAGCCGGATAGAATTCTTGCAGAAATTTGGCTTTCAATTGATCCCAAGTAGTAATACTATTAGGTTGTAATGAGGTAAACCAATATTTGGCCTTATCCTTTAAAGTAAAGGGAAATAATCTCAACCTAAAGGTATATATATTTGTATTCCTAGGAGTGTTCAAATTAGCTATGGCCAGAAATTCATATAAATGACTATATGGATCATCAATCTTATATCCTCTAAACTGGGTTAACACTCCTAACAATTGAGGCCTTATTTCTACTTGATTATCTACATTCTCAGGAAAGTATATGGGCGAAGCATCATCATACTCCCTGGGTTGGAAGTCTGATGCAACCGATTGCCCCCTCGGTTGAGCAAAATACAAAAAATGGAACAAAATTACCGTTATGATGCTCGTTGTTGTAAAATTACTGCCCATGTTGCTGCTGTGGTTGTTGAAATCTCCTTGGAGGTCCCCGACCTCGGTTCCATTGTTGTTGCTGGACTGAATGATGTGGCTTCCATCCTTCGTCTTCCTCATCGTATACTGGGTCTACCTCCTGGTACTGGTACTGCGGTTGTGGAGGTTGTATTTGAGGTTGGGTTTGGGTTTGTGGTGGTATAGGTTAAATAACTGGTTGTGGTTTAAAAATGGTTTGCTGGTATTGTGATGGTAATGGTTGTGAAGGTTGTGGTTGAGAAACCGGTACCTGCTGTCGCGGCAGTAGGTTGCCATCTCGAGTCGGCGCTACCCAAACTATCGTAGCAGACACAGGATTTCCTAATGGAATGGTAACAGGATGACCTAAAGGTTGGACTAAAGGCTGAGTGCATGATGGTATTGGTGCAGGGGCTGAAACTACACCACCACTAGCACTCGTACTACCTATGTGAATTTCAAAAACTAGGGGTATAATTAGTGCTCCCCCTATTACCTCGCCCAAGGGCTCATTGGTAACATCCTCTATGACTACAGTACTAGGACTCATATTAAGAAAACGCCTACGCACACGGTTATTATGCGCGGTTCGCTCAGTTTCAGAGTCAAATAACAAGGGTGATGTATGCCCACCCCGGTAGGTACGCATGCACTAGTGCAAAACGACCGCCAACACCAAAATGAAATTACTAACTAAACTCAATTACTAAAACTAAATCCAAAAATTAGAAAACAATTCCCTACAGATCGTCTTAACCTAAGCTCACAACTCTCCGGCAACAGCGCCAAAATTTGACACGCCAAGGTCGTAATGCGGTCAAAAATAAGAAAAATAACCTCACAGACTCACTAGTTGTTGGGCCATAAATATGTTGGTTTAATCTTTGCATTTAATCAGACCAAATCCAAGAGTTTATGTGCTAAATTAAATACGAATTGGGCCTTGTTGGATGATTTCAGTCTGAACCGAAATCCTCCATGATTTCGGTGGTGGCATGACTGAAATCCCCATGGATTTTGGTTGGGCTTCTCACGTTTTAGGTGGGCTTGGGTGTGGATGGACTTAGATCATAGGTTAAGTATAAATAGCATTTTCATTGTTATTTGTAAGGTAGATCGTTTTTGGAGGAGCCTAGAGAGATAGAGAATTTGTTGCTCAAGCGATCAATAGAACCTTATGTACTAGTCGATTCATTAATCTAATCGAGTGCATTTGAAGGTTTGTAGTAATCCATTCTTATTGTGTTTCATTATTATTGCTTGATTAGATTCCGCACAATCAAGTAATTGATTGATACCGAGTAGATCTAGAATAGTTTGGGACATACACTAGTATAGCGGTAGCAAGGGTCGATCCAAGGGAGTTTGGTGGTCAAGATAGGACGATAGCTTACCAACTGTAGTGCCACGCTGCAGCCAGAGGGACTAGTTCTACTTTAGCTAACCTTGTTACAACCAGGGACAAACTCTTGAAGTACTCGTTCAACTAAGATATGGCTATTTGTTGCTTGACCTCACAGGCCATAAGCGTAAACGTATGGAAGCTTCTCAACATCGATCTCATTTGAGACGTTTTTGCTCTTCTTAGCAAATGGTTTAACCTAAACATTTATGGAGTGATGAAATTAGAACTCTATTATTGGAAATTGCAACGACATATCAGTTTAAATGGAATAAAGTCACGAAATGACACGAACCTTCTTCTCTCGCTACTTCTTCTTTGTTGATATCTAGATCATAAGATCCGACTGCATAGGTAATGAATTATGCTGCAAATCAGAATCAATTGGATCTTGTTTCACCAACTTGCAGTAATCATGGCTCGAATTGGCGAGGATTGTGCTCTTCGTCTCCAGCGAATTGTCAGTTTTAATGGAAACAAAGAGCGAGAAAGAGCTGGAGTCGGACGTAGGGTTATGAGGGGAGGCGAGTAGAGATATGGAAGATGGGTATTCAAATTGATAATTTAAATCCCTTTATTCACGCTGTAAACAGATGCAATGCTAATTTCAAGGGATTTGATTAGTTCAACCAAATCGTAATCGTAATTGAAACATATTTTCTGGATTTCCAATTGATCATCAACAAACAATCGATGGAAGTCTTCAATATAGTTTACAAAATTGTTTTTTCTTTCTTTCTCTCCCTTACTCGCGAACCCTTACCACCGTCGACCATCACTCCGCTACCCTCCTTCTCCATCCCTTCTGTCGCACGAGTTCAAACACCACCACTGTAGCTCCGATCTGAACCACCGCTACCCCGCTTCTCCCTCTCGCCTGCTCGCGAACCACATCCAACCCTCTACCTCACCGCTGAACCTTCACGCTACAGTCCGTACCCCACCGAGTCGCCACCTGCAACTGCCTTTTTCACCGCCTTAGCCTCCAGTTCCCGACCTTCCACCACCGATTCCGACCACAGGAGACCTTCTGAAGCACACCCCACTCATCTCCATCTCCGATTTGCCACCGGGTGGGTGACTCGGTCAACTCAGCGAGTTGACCGGTTCCGACCTCCAGCGACCTTCACCGGCGACCCACCTCCGATCTACGCTCCATACCACCGCTGCGGGTACGGGTACGGGTACGGGTCAAAGCAGTTAAGTCAAACAGTTGGTTAGTTCAGCGGGTCGAGCAACTGGTCCAGTCGGGTATCCAATAGTTTTTTAGTTTTTGTGCTCGGTTTTTGTCATGGCCAGTGATACACCGGGTTTTAATTCCGTTCTTAACCATGATGATGAAGACATGGGTATGCAAAACAAAGATAATATGATTTTTTCTGCTCAAAGAAGTGAAGATTCTGGTCTTTCATTCATATATTCTAGTAATCAGAAAGTTAGAAATTTACAAATGGTCTCACGTGATAACAAAGCATCAATGTTTAAAAACTATTCGTCTTCGTTGATTGATGCAACTGATGAACGAAGAAACAAAGATAAAAGAAAAACTCTTCATAGAAAACGTATCCCCGCTGATGTGATCTCGAGGCCAAGTATTTGTCACGAATATTCCGGTGGTAGAATGGTGGACGGCATGGTTGAGGATGGTGATTCGTCGGAGGATGAAGCTACGGAAGGAACCGAAGAAGCAATCGAAGATACCGCCAGTAGGGGGAGGGATGTTGCCGTTGCCGTTGCCGATAACTCTATTTCCGCTGCTATCACATCCGATCGTGGGAATGCTTCTCCAACGGTCATGCCTTTTGAAGTCGCACACGAAAAAACTGTTCACGAGGAAGATGGCCATGCTTGCACAACGGTCCACTTACATGCTTCTAAAAAGAAAGGTTTAACTACTTTTGCTTTTAACAATTTGAATCCTAGATTATCTAATGTCTCCACACGTAAAGATCAAGATAATGTCTCTACTGTAGGAAATAATCAGCCACTTGCCACTCCGATTTGCTCCAATGTGGTGATGTCCCCCTCTAAGATCGGACGTGAAACACCTATTTCTCAATCCCTTTTGGGCCCTCCACCTAAACACACTATTGGCAATTATAATTGCAACCGTGACTCCTCAAAATGTATACCTCCTGTTAATGAGATCATTGCTAATCTTTCGGATAAAGTGAAAATTGATGGTTTTAAAAATAAAATTGCTAATGCTTGGTCAAAAAAATTACCTTTACTTATTAATTCTCAAGCAAACATTATTACCGGTTATCAAAAACACACTAGCGCTAATTTTCGTCTTATCCCGAACCTTAGCAATGATATTAACGTTCCGGTAGATATTCCTATGGCGGCTGTTAATAAAGTCTGTCAAACCCATGCTAGGACTATTTGTGGTTATTTTGTTGGAAAAAACATGTGGTATTCGGACGTACGTTATCTTGCTTCCAAGATGTGGTCCCAACATGGCCTTCTGGACGTTTTGTTAAAAGGTAACGGTGTTTACCTTTTCAAATTTAGTGATGACCAAGGCCTTCAACATGTCATCACTCATGGACCATGGACGTTTAAAGGTATCCCGATTGTAATTCAAAAATGGAGACCTGGACTTAGTATCCATAAGAACAAACATGACAAACTTCCGCTTTGGATCAAAATCCATGATATTCCCTATGAGGCTTGGAGTGATGACGGTCTTAGCCACATAGCTTCCAAAATTGGAAAGCCCCTTGCCATGGACTCTTATACAGCTAATATGTGCACTTATGCGGCTGGCAAAGCCGTTTATGCCCGTGTCCTTCTTGAGGTCCCCACTAGATCTTCATGGGTGGATAAAGTGATGGTTCGTATCCCTGATCCCGATACTTTTGAGTTATCTACTCACACTCTACGTATCGAGTATGAGTGGAAACCTCCTATGTGCACTCATTGCATGGTTTACGGTCATGAAACTAACACTTGTTTGCATGTCATTTCTAAGACTAATGAAGATAACCTAAAAGATAAAAGTTCTACTGATTCAATACAAGATTCTACTCCTATGGAACAAAATGATGGTTTTACGCTTGTCTCTAAAAAGAAAAATGTTTCTAATCAAAACTCAAAAAATGAAAATAAATCTAATGATATTTTGCTAAGTAATTCAACTAGAAATATCAAATCTACTTATAAACAAGATTCAAAAAATGAAAAAAAAAAACTAATGATAATTCACAAAGTAATTCTAATAGAAACACCCAAAGTGTTGTATCGGCTAAAGATGGTTCAAAAAAGAATACTTATAATAAAAATAAAAACACTATTAACAATTCGCGATTTGAGTTCCGCCAGGTTCCTATTAAGAACCCCCCTCCCCCCCATTCCCCACCTTTCTCATAATGCCCCACCTGGTTTCCCTTCCCCCTTTGTCCGACTTTCTTCCACCACGCAACCGAAACAGTCTGAGCGCTCAACTCCTATATTCAATGCCTTCTCCGTTCTTGAGAATTGTTCCACCGACATGACAGTTCATCCCGCTTCTTCTTCCCCCTCATCCCTAAACGTGCTCACCCCGACGAGGATAAATGCATTGAGGTCGACTTTGATGATGGGGAAACTGCCCAGTTCATTGCCGGAAATATTGGATCCCCTCATGATCACCTTATGATAGCTCCGGAGTACGAGCAGATGGACTCCACCACCCTCTCGGTTTCCATATGACGCACATCGCTGCGTGGAATACTCGCGGTCTTTGTAAGCTTTCTCATCAGAAAGCTTTGAGAGAGCTTATCTGCGATCAAAAGCTCCAAATATATGCAGCCATCGAGACTCGTGCCTCATTCTCTAACCTCCCTGGTATCTGTAGTCGTGTCTTTGGCTCATGGTATTGGTCTTCCAACGGGCTTTTTTGCAATCGGGGAACTAGAATTGTGATTGCCTGGGACCCGCTGGCTGTTGATATGATGCTTCTCGACACCAATGATCAGGTTATGCATTTCAGCGTTAAAAGTCGAGCTTCTAATAAATCCTTCTTCTGCTCGTTCATCTATGCTCATAATAATCACATGCAACGCCGCACTCTTTGGGATTCTCTTGCGGCTCATAAACATGTGGTTAAATCTGCCCCCTGGATTGTGTTAGGTGATTTCAATGTTGCTCTTGACATGAAAGATAGCACCGCTGGGGCGTCTGGTATATCGCGTGGCATGGATGATTTCAGGAACTGTGTGAATCGGATTGAGATGGAGGACCTTAATTTCAAAGGTCTCTTCTACACCTGGACCAAGTCTCCTAACGGTTACGATGGCATTCTTAAGAAGCTTGACCGTGTCATGGGTAATCCGCGCTTCGTTGCTTCTTTCCCCTCTGCTTCGATCACTTTTCTCCATTACCGATCGTCTGACCATTCCCCTGTTGTGCTTTCTCTCCCCCTCAGATCCCCGTTCAAGCCTAAACCTTTCAAGTTCCCTAATTTTCTGACCTATAAGAACGAGTTTAAGCATGTCGTTGCTTCTTCTTGGGATCCTGATATCCCCGGCCATCATATGTATAAGATTTTCCAAAACCTGAAAAATCTGAAAGCGCCTTTGCGTAAGCTGCTTCGTAGTCAGGGAAACCTCTTCTCTAAGGTTATCTCTATTCGTACTGAGCTTGATAGAGTTCAAATTGCTCTGGATCGGGACCCTTCCAATAGGGTTCTCCATGACGAACAACACAGGTACCTTTTCGCTTATAATGAGGCTTTCCTGGATGAAGAGAGGTTCCTGAAACAGAAGGCTAAGGTTGACTGGCTTAGGGAGGGTGATAAAAATTCTGCTTTCTTCCACAAATCTGTTAAAAGCCGTAATTCTCGCAATCGTATCGACTCCATCCAGGATGCCCAGGGCAACTGGATCTCTGGGGATGCCCTCCCCAATCTATTCGTCTCCCACTTTCAAACATTCTTGGGCGCAGCCCACCCCTCCCTTACTATTCGTGACCCATGTTCCCTCTTCTCTAATAAGCTCTCCCCTCTTCAGTCTGCCGCCATGCTTACTCCTGTTACAGATGAGGAGGTTAAGTGCATCTTATTCCAGATGGGAGATGATAAAGTGCCCAGCCCAGATGGTTTCATGGTTAAGTTCTTCAAGTCTGCTTGGGATATCGTGGGGTCAGATGTCTGTTCGGCGGTTAAGGAATTCTTCTCTTCTGGTAAACTCCTTAAATCCCTCAACAACACCGTGCTTGCTCTCATCCCTAAGGTTGACTCACCATCTAAAGTCACATATTTCCGCCCCATAGCCTGTTGTAACGTTGTCTACAAATGTATCAGCAAGATCATTGCAGATCGTATCAAGAACCACCTATCTTCTCTCGTTGATGAAAACCAATCGGCTTTCATTCCAGGGCGCCTTATCACTGACAATGTTCTTCTTGTCCAAGAGCTCATGCGTGATTATCATTGTCATCGTGGTCCCCCCAGGTGTGCGTTTAAAGTCGATATCCAAAAAGCTTACGATACGGTTGACTGGTTTTTTCTTCGCACCATCTTGTTTGGGTTTGGTTTCCCCATTCGTATGATTGACTGGATCATGACGTGCGTCTCCACTGCTGCTTACTCTGTGAGTATCAATGGTAATATGCACGGATTCTTCGACGGTCAAAGGGGCATCCGTCAGGGTGATCCGCTCTCTCCCTATCTCTTCACTCTTATCATGGAGGTGCTTAACCTTATGATCAAAAGAAACATCTCTGACTCCGATTGTTTTAAATTCCATCGGCAATGTGAGGAACAAAGTATCACCCATGTATGCTTTGCCGATGATCTTCTTCTCTTCTGTCATGGCGATAGATCTTCGGTTCGTGTCATATTTGACTCTCTTGCTGAATTCTCTAGGGTCTCTGGGCTCCACCCTAATGAAGCGAAAAGTGAAGCCTTCTACTGTAATATTGGTGAGAGGCGCAGAGCTTCCATTGATTGTATTGTTAGGTTTCCGGAGGGATCTTTCCCTGTCCGATACCTTGGCGTCCCTCTCATCACCACTCGTCTTGTCCACAAGGACTGTAAAGGCCTCGTTGATAAAGTCAAATGCAGGATTAACGACTGGAAGAACAAGTCTCTCTCTTTTGCTGGTCGTCTTCAGCTCATCCTCTCTGTCCTTTCTTCCATGCAAATATATTGGGTTCCGTTTTTATTCTCCCTAAATCTATCTCTAACGAGATTGAGAAACTCATTAGAGGTTTCCTCTGGTGCAACGATGAGATGAAGCGTGGTAAAGCCAAAGTCTCATGGAAGACTGTGTGTCTCCCTAAGACCCACGGTGGTCTGGGTATTCGTAACCTTGCTGTTTGGAATATTGCCCTTATGGCTTCCCATGCCTGGAGACTCCTTTCTAATAAGGATTCTCTCTGGGTCAGGTGGATTCACTCGTACCGCCTCTGTGGCCGTAACTTCTGGGATGCGCCCAAGAAGCGCGGTACGGGCTATGCCTGGCGCAATATCCTCGACATGCGGGGTAAGATCAGGGACTTTATTGTCTCCAAGGTTGGTGATGGCTGCTCTACGTCTGCTTGGTTCGATAACTGGCATCCTGCTGGTCCCCTCTTTCAGTTCTTATCTGCCCGTAACATCCATAATGCGGGCTTCACTACTGATTCTAAGGTTGCTGACATTGTCCTCAACGGGTGTTGGGTGCGCCCCCATTGCTGGCAGGACTCCCACCCCGTTCTCCTTTCTCATAAACCCCCTTCTCTTTCAACGGCCGTACCTGATAAACTCCTCTGGAGATCTGGCACTCTATCCGCCCTAAGGAGCAGCCTGTCGACTGGTATCATCTTGTTTGGTTCTCCCAGAATATCCCTAGACATGCCTTCATTCTCTGGGTTGCTCTCAAAGTTCGACTCAAGACCCATGATAAAATCAGAAGCTGGGAGTTGTCTGGTTCTCCCACCCTCATCTGTGCCTTCTGCAGCGATTGTTCTGATTCCCTTCCTCATCTTTTCTTTGAATGTTCTTTCCCTTCTATGGTTTGGCATGATCTTCAGCATGTTATGAACCTCTCCTTCCCCACAAATTGCTGGTCGGATATCATCAATCTTCTCAAGCCCATCTCTAAGGGTAAGAATGTCTGGTCCGTTATCCGAAGACTTGTGCTTGAGGGAGCTATCTACCATATTTGGCATGAAAGAAATAACCGAATTTTTAAAAATAAGAGAAGAACGTATCATGTTGTTGTCAAGTCTATTATTGATGATGTCCGTTGTAGACTGATGAGTCTGTCTATGAAACCTTCAATTAATGTTATTTTGGCTAAAAGGATCTGGTCCCTCCCCTAACGTTGAGAGTTATACTTCTTATTTTCCAATGTGGTCCATTATTCTCTCCTTTCCCATCCTTTCCACTATATATTTCTCTACTTGTATTGTTTGTTTTTTTTGCAGGATGTTTGCTTTTTATGTTCCTGTTATGTTTTCTGGTTCCAAAATCTGTTTTGGTTCCTAGTATAGCCTTGTTGTCCATTGGGGCATGTGCCGATGGGTTTTTGTTGTTTCTTAGGTGGGGAGTCCCCAGCCTTCAATTGTATTTATTCTTTTTATTAATAAAATTTGCCTGAGGTACCGTCCTCTTTACCCAAAAAAAGTCTATTATTGATGATGTCCGTTGTAGACTGATGAGTCTGTCAATGAAACCTTCAATTAATGTTATTTTGGCTAAAATGATCTGGTCCCTCCCCTAACGTTGAGAGTTATACTTCCTATTTTCCACTGTGGTCTATTATTCTCTCCTATCCCATCCTTTCCATTATATATTTCTCTACTTGTATTGTTTGTTTTTTTGCAGGATGTTTGCTTTTTATGTTCCTGTTATGTTTTCTGGTTCCAAAATCTGTTTTGGTTCCTAGTATAGCCTTGTTGTCCATTGGGGCATGTCTCAATGGATTTTTGTTGTTTCTTAGGTGGGAGTCCCCAGCCTTCAATTGTATTTATTTTTTTTATTAATAAAATTTGCCTGAAGTACCGTCCTTTTTACCAAAAAAAAAAAAACAATCGATGGAGTCATCTCTATACAAATAGCATATTTATTTAAATAAAAATATCATCATACATCCACAAAATAGAGAAGCGGAATATTTGTGAAGAAAAGGTCAAAAAAGGGAAGCCAAGGGGGTCCTACGGAACAATTTTCTTTGCGGAAATCCCGCGCTTAAAATATTTGATTGCCAGATTTTGCAAAATCACCTCCCACGCTCATCATTTCATCTTTTAGCATAAAGATCAAGCTTTTCTTTTTCTTTTATTTTTTTATTTTTCCTTTTTTATTATTGTCGTAAGTATTGTTCTAAAAAGTAATTCTTGTGATGGTTGTGTTTAGAGAAAAGGCATGATACACAAAAGTTATCGGCACCACCAAAAATATAAACTAAAATTAATATAATCAAAAGAGAATGTATTGTCTTTTCAGCATTTCCAGCATGCTTATGCTGATTATTAGAAAATCCCCGTACACCATTTATAAACATTTATGGTTTATTTAAGACCGTAAATCCAAATGATGGGTCGGGTGGGGTCCTCGGTTATCAAAAAAAAAATTGTATAAAATACTTTGTGTAGAGAGAAAGAGAAAAAGGAAGAGAAAAAGAAAAAGGAATCAATGATGGTGTCGAGAGAAAGAGAAAAAAGAATCAAATTTGGAGCATTTTTTATTTTTATTTTTTAGCCTTTTTTTTGGGTAAAGAGGACGGTACCTCTGGCAAATTTTATTAATAAAAAGAATAAATACAATTGAAGGCTGGGGACTCCCCACCTAAGAAACAACAAAAAACCCATTGGGACATGCCCCAATGGGCAACATGGCTATACTAGGAACCAAAACAGATTTTGGAACCAAAACAGATTTTTTAGCCTTTTTGATTAGTTTAAAGTGTTATTTATTTATTTATTAGTTTATTGTTTATGTTATCAATTTTTTATATATATTTAGCATCTAAGTTTTGATGTATACAAGTAGTAGGTCAATTTATATTAGTTCTCTTGATTATAATTTTGATATGCCAGAATTTTGAACCAAATAAAACTTGTTTGTATAATTTTGATTTCGGTCCCCTAAATATTGTATTCGTGTTCCGCCCCTGTATGTAAGTGAATTACTGAATTCATTTTTGCTTTATATTTTGTTCTTTTAACTTGTAATTCATGATTCATGTTGTATTTTAAGTAAATAATCGTGTTTTTTTTGAAATATTTTAATATAAGGTTCGATTGGAAATTTTGTTGTAAATTTTGAGTATTATTTTAATATATAAATGAATTGTGAGTTTAGATTCGCTTAATATTTGTGTTCCTTTAATACCCTGTTAACTTTCCATGTAGAATTGTAAATTTATATTTGCCACTAGAAAACTAATTGAAGTCCGCTGAAAGAAAATTAATCGCCGCTCGAAAACCAATTGTCGAAATGAACTATCGTCATCCGTCGCATTAACCCTACCATCATAAAACGTTCGCTACATAGCCGAAAGAAAATTAACCGCCGCCGCCGTATTGCGCGGGTACGCACCCCCCACCCCACCCCCCCCCCCCCCCCACACCAAACTGCCGCCGACGCGTTGCGCGGGTACGCAACTAGTATATATATATATATATATATATATATATATATATATATATATATATATATATATATATAACACTAAAACTATTTATATCTTTTATGGCATAAATTAGTGGCATAAAAATTACATGTCACAAACGTTCCAAATATTCATCGTCTGAACGTTTAATTATATACATCCAATAACTACAATCCATATGTAATTATATAAATTGTATGTTAATAACATGTATCTATGACATCAAATGCATCTAAGACACATATATTGTACCTAATTCAAAATTAATTTTACAATAATAGGATCGAATGCCTGAAACAAATAAAATCACCTTATTTTCCCTCGTTAGACAAAGTCAATGAATGTATTTTTATGATTCAACCGGTTCAAGAAGTATTCATGTAGTAGCACAATAAATCAATTAGGCAATTGAACATGTATCATTATCATTATTTCCTATTTTTATGATTCAACAGGTTCAAGAAGTATTCATGATTTTTTTTTCTCTATAAATAGAGTATAATATTGACATACTTTATATTCAATCTCAAGTCTTTATTTTCTAAACGTTTTTTATTTCTAAGTTAGTATGGATCATTCGTTTCCAGTTTTCGTTTTAAATCTTGATGATTCGCAAGATTATTCACATTGAGCTATGAAACCTCTCCGTTTTGTTCGAATCCCAGTCAAATCCCTACTACTGAAAATATTCAAACCTCAAAAATACTGGAAAACTTCCAAGAGGTGATAAATGGGATGCTGGTGAAGATGTCGCGTTAATGTCAGCATAGTGTATGGCAAGCGAAAATAGCAAACTTGGTAAAAACCAAAAAGGTAGTTCATTGTGGGCAACTGTGAAGGAATTGTATGATGCAGCTCAAGCGGAAAACTCAAACCCAAAAAATTTTAGTAACAGAAATATTTCTCAAATGAAAGGTCGTTGGAAACTACTTAGTGAAAGGACTTTATTGTTTTTAATACTGTTATGTGTAATCATGTGAAATGGGATTTACAGCTAGGTCATGTCATGATGCATTTGTAATATATGTCTTTATGTGAAATGGGATTTCTGCACAGGTACCATTCTTTTCATTTACAGATGTAAAGTTAAAGAAAATGGGCAGCATCCAGAATCGACCCCGGTTGGTTTATGTAAGACCCGTATCTTGATTATAACATATACTTAAAATAAGAGTGTTAGGAATTATATGACTTTTTGTAGTTATAAAGCTAGTTACAATTTCATATGAAAATGAGCATTTTGTGTCAGTTTTAGAAAAATCATAATTAATTCTAGGAAAATCGTTTGGACCTCAAACCAGTGCACAAAGTTTACAAATTGAATCTAGTACAATTACCAAAAATAATAGTAAGCTTGAAAATGATATTATCTATGGTAAAAAATGCAATCTTTACTGATTAGTTCGGAATTGACAGATTAGATAGCATGTTTTCAAAAATTCATAATAAATCATAGAAAAATCGTATAAATACGTAAAATACATCCCTGGAAAGGTATTGAGATAAATTTTTGGAATATCTGTATGGGTTTTATTGATAATACACTTTCGTGTGATAGCTGTATGGGTTGGGATATGGTGTTTGTAGTTAGTACTAGACATGTTTAGGTCTAGCATGTGGATAATATGGGGGCGATAAATTGAGATATATAGGGTGGCTCGACGTACTGAGCAATGAAGTTAGACTTACTGAGTAGATACGCATGACTTGACGTACAGAGTATGCGCGGCTAGAAATGCTGAGTAAAAGACTATAATTCGACGTACTGGGTAGAGCAGGTTATGTATGATAAATAGCTGTATTTTCCTATAGGGGTAAAGTATGTGTAGCTGATATGTTGTGTAGTTGTAGGAACTCACTAAGCCATGTGCTTATCCTTCTCTATTAAATTACCATTTCAGGTTGTACAGGTGGAAATGACGGCCAGGCATGACGAGTACACACTGATGCTGCTTAATTGGGGATTCATGCGATGAATTGATGTTTAAAATGATTTCTAAATATCTTCAAAATGCTAATTATTGAATAAATTGATATTTATTTAAATGAAGATGTTTTATTAAAAACCGGGTGTTACAAGTTGGTATCAGAGCCAAGGCTTGAGTGAATCAGACTCACTTGATGGGTTTTGATCTCAAGCTTGAGACTTAAAAGTTTTCTTTGGAAATATTTTTACAAGAAATTATAAGTTGTTTTTCGAGTAAGGGGTTAAATGAATGTTGTTGCAAAGACGCAGTGTGTACCGTCAGCCGATGTCAGTGGGGAAAAGGTTAAGTGCTTAGTCTTTGTTGCTATTTCTGTAATATATGTGTGCTTAAATGCCATTAAAGTGTAGGAAGTAGGAACTAAATAGTCCTAGAATTTTTGAGTTGGCCAAGTTGCATATGTTCCTTGATAAGTGATATCCATTAGGTAAATCCTTTTATGTGAAAAATTTTCTACGACTACGTTCGTAAAACAACCTGGGGTATAGGTGGTAAAATTATCGTGAGAAGTGAATTGGGGACTTCTGGACAAGTTCTGAAACGAACGAGGGTAGGTGTGGAAGATAGTAGTAGAGCTCCTACTATTGAAAGCACAGGATCCGCGTTCGAATCGGGAGTTGGTCGTAAGGAATCCAATACACTGAGGGTATAACTAATTGGTGTATATGCTGATAAACTGTATTTGTCCATTTTATTGGTTGGCAATCATAGAGTTTATTGGGATCAATTAGGACGCTGGAGATTGAGAATCTAGTGACGTTTCATTTCTTAATAATTAAGTAATGAACAGTTGATGTGACTATAGTATATGAGCTGTGCAAAAGTGACACGTTAAGTCTCTTCGTTACTAAGAAAAGCACAGATAATGGATGATAAAAAGAAGATGTTGATTGCTAGAATAGTCGATTTTGATTGACTATA
The DNA here is from genome assembly GCA_023525715.1 of Cichorium intybus. Taxonomy (NCBI): domain Eukaryota; kingdom Viridiplantae; phylum Streptophyta; class Magnoliopsida; order Asterales; family Asteraceae; genus Cichorium; species Cichorium intybus. The sequence goes on from CM042010.1 coordinate 71,058,581, forward strand.
AATAAACGTAATGTTATTTAGAGAATACCATAAGTCGCAAATTTCATTTCCAGATATGGAAATATATGTGAGGCTTCCAGGTCATCTACAGTTGCTGGTTAACAAGTTTTATATACGAAGTGTGTCAGATGACTGTAGTACGATAATGATGAAGGCTGAGGATGTATGTGAGCGTATCAGCCGAAATTGGGATCCAGTAACTGGATGGCATAATTTGGAAGAAGACATACGTGAACTAAAGCAGTATATAGATGTGAAAAGTATACGTACAGATGTACGTGTACATGCTAGAAACATAAGGTTTTATACGTGGTGTCGTATGTTTGCAGAATTAGAGTTTTATCCATTCCCGTATAAGAGATGTACGTGTATACGGGATGGACATATAATAACAACTCGTGAGAGTGCAGATGACATAGTGGTGTAGCGTAAGGGTATTCATGTAGGTAGTGAATACTATGAACGAATGTATCATAATAGGCTAGCTGTGGCCTATCAGTGTATCATGTACTTAAAATCTGTTAGTATATGAAAATAATGAGTTGAGAAAATATTGCTAACTGACCAAGATAACTATCTTGTTAGCATATATGTGTGTTGGGTAATAGACTAAGTGAATACCTCTTAAGTAGGTAACTCGTAGGCAAGTAACCGTGGATAAACTGTGTCGGTAGCTGGTTGAATATCTAGTTGATATTAGCTGTGCGGACGAATACGTAAGTATTAAGTGGTGATAACCATGGATATGGTATCCTATGGTGGGTGGAGATTTTGTAGTTGTATGTGGAGGCTGAGCTGATATGAGGATTCTTGGTGTCATATGGTTGGTTGCAGAGTTGTGCAGTCGTATGTGTGTTAAGCCTTTAGAGCGAAAAGCTGTTTATTCTGTGGGGCCACTTATACTTGTAGTTGGGACCACTTATTAGGTGGGGCTACTAGTATTGTGGTTGGGACCACTTATGCTATGGGGCTACTTGTACTTGTGGTTGGGACCACTTATTCCGTGGGGCCGCTGGTAACTTGTAGTTGTGACCATTTATTCTGGGGGTTAATAGTACTTGTGGTTGTGACCACTTATTTAGTGGGGCCACATTTGGTAAGACCACATATGTGTTGTGGATTTTATGAGCAGTAATTATGGTGGGACCACATACAAGTGTTGTGATGGCTTTATTGGCTGGCAGTGCTAACACACATACAGTTGGGTGTTTGGTGAATAGCTGAGTTGTTGAGGTTGTTAAGAGCAGGGGTTGTGATATGATGTGGTGAACATGTGATTATACGATGCATAACAAGTACCTTGCATCCATGATGTCTGTATTATGAGTGTATGAGATTACATAACGAGTACTTTGTAGTCTCAATAGGTTGGCCTAGTTGATTAGAGGTGGTTAATGTGTCAGTATTGTGGTAATACCCTTTGGGTTTAACAATACAACTGTATTGTGTTGAAATAGGGAATGATTAAGTGGAAGAATAAGTGTATGTCAACGCTGGAGATTCCGGGGACGGAATCTTATAAAGGGGGGGAGTACTTGTAAGACCCGTATCTTGATTATAACATATACTTAAAATAAGAGTGTTAGGAATTATATGATTTTTGGTAGTTATAAAGCTAGTTACAATTTCATATGAAAATCAGCATTTTGTGTCGGTTTTAGAAAAATCATAATTAATTCTAGGAAAATCGTTTGGACCTCAAACCAGTGCACAAAGTTTACAAATTGAGTCTAGTACAATTACCAAAAATAATAGTAAGCTTGAAAATGATATTATCTATGGTAAAAAATGCAATCTTTATTGATTAGTTCGGAATTGACAGATTAGATAGTCTGTTTTCAAAAATTCATAATAAATCATAGAAAAATCGTATAAATACATCTCTGGAAAGGTATTGAGATAAATATTTGGAATATCAAATAAAAAAGTGAATTTCATGGGTTTAAAGTCGGCTAAACCAGAGTATGCGCATGACTTACTGAGCAGATACGCATGACTCGACGTACAGAGTATGCGCGGCTCGAAATGCTGAGTAAAAGACTATAATTCGACGTACTGGGTAGAGCAGGTTATGTGTGATAAATAGCTGTATTTTCCTATAGGGGTAAAGTATGTGTAGCTGATATGCTGTGTAGTTGTTGGAACTCACTAAGCCATGTGCTTATCCTTCTCTATTAAATTACCATTTCAAGTTGTACAGGTGGAAATGACGGACAGGCATGACGAGTACACATTGATGCTGCTTAATTGGGGATTCATGCGGTGAATTGATGTTTAAAATGATTTCTAAATATCTTCAAAATGTTAATTATTGAATAAATTGATATTTATTTAAATGAATATGTTTTATTAAAAACCGGGTGTTACAGTTTACATCAAAGGGCAAGTTGTTAACCGGTGAAACTAGTTAAAGTTATTGCTTTGTCATCCCTCACTCTTCGATCTACGACGTCACCCTACCATCGGATGCCCCTTGCCATCACTGGTCAATAATCGCCTCACTGCACATCACCATTAAACCTAGAAAAGCCAGCACCAATCGCCTTACCTTACTGCACTTTACGTTTCTTACTCATCCCACCCTTGGCGCTTCATCCTTCTTAGTGGGAACAAATGGTATTGTCAGCAAGATTTTCGTGCACTTAATCAAGCAACGGGTATCATCCTCCTTGATTACAACATGGATTAATTATTGTTTAATCTTTATTTTTTTAAGCTGATATCTTACAGTATAATATTTTATTTTATGTAGGTTGTTGCACTCGACATAGGTCCGACTATAGAGCCATAATCTTCCCAGGTAAGAGTTCTCTCTCTCTCTCTCTCTCTCTCTCTCTCTAAGTGATATTCTTTTAAGAGTAAATTACATTTGAAAGTACAATGTTCGAACTCGGTAGATATTTCAAAGTATAATGCCATGATAAGAAACGAGTTGAAAGTATAATGTTGTAATAGAAATAAAAGAAAGTAGGATATTTTAGTAAACCTACAAAAATATATTTAAAAAAAAAACTGAAATCATGACATACAAATTTGTGTCGTAAATGGATGTTGTAAATATGAGTCGTAAATGTATGCCGTAAATGTGTGTCGTAAATTCATGACACACAATTGTGTGGCAAAAACTGAAACGAAGTTAGATAAAGTTTGGATATTTGATTTACTTACACATTTCACTGCTTTTTTGCCTTGGTTTTGATTTGTTGCAGGTTGCAATAATATACAAGTTTCGAGATCAATCAAGTTCTGCATTTATTCTCCAACAATATCTAGTATGATAGTTTAATCGTTTTAGTACTAGCATAACATTTAGTTTTTTTTTTTTAACTTTTTAGGAGACATTTGTGTTTTAAAAATTGTTGTTAGACAAATTTGGATTGAAGTAATGATCGTGTATTTTCATTAATTATCTTAATTGCCTTGTTATTAATTTATGTTTCATTTAAAATTTTAAAAAGTGTATCTAATTTTTAAGAAAATTCAACAAGTTCAAGCCGTTTGTTTCAACAAGTTCGAGCCGTTTGGTTCGGACGGTTTTGCGGTTTACTTTGAATGGCTGCTAATGTCCGAACCGAAAAACCGAATTCAAATTAAATAAGTAATGCCTTATAAAGGGATAATTTCATATATACCCTCAGTGAAAAGCTAAATATCATATTTGCCCTATCTAAAATTTAAATATCATATATGCCGTAAATAAGTTTTCAAAATATCATATATACCCAAAACTATTATTTTAATACTTTTTAAACATTATTTTTATCAAATGACTATTATACCATTCTTATAAATTTAGGTTTAAAATATTATGTATACCTTTTAATTAAATCAATTGTTTTTTGCCCCTAAGAAGAATACAAAAATTATATTATATTTACGGATTTAGGGCAATTGGCAAATTTAAGTATCACTTTCAAGTTTCTGAATTCTGAATCGAGTTTCAATTCCCGCTTCTCTTTTCCGCCTTCTGAAGTTCTGAGTTTCAATTCCCGCTACTGCTTTCCGATTTCCCTTTTTATAAATCTGTAATCGTGTTAAGAGACAGCTACTGCTTTCCGATTTCCCTTTCTATAAATCTGCTTTCCAATTTCCTTTCCGCCTTCTGAAGTTCTGAGTTTCGATTGGCGCCTTCAATAGACAACGCAGACGAACCGACGACCGTCGACTAGAGGAGAGACGACCTCGTTGAAGACCTGAATTTATGTTTGGAAACTACAGGTTCTGTTAGTTCCATCAGGGTACCGTTGACTCCCCCTATTGTTTCTCTGTCGATTATTTAACTTGTTGAATTTATTAAATTAAACATCGTAATGTACTTGTTCTTACCCTAATGTTGCAGGTGGGATTTGACTCTCTTTTTTGCTTGAATGGATTATCAAGATAGGGATAAGAGGAAAATTGACAGTTCGAATTTTATAAAGGGAGGAACAATTCTGGAGCAAATACAGATGCATTGACAAATGCAATGGCAATTGCTTAACATCATGATGCAGTTAGTGGCTTCTGATTATGCAATGCGTATCTCAATTGGTTATACACATGCATTTTAGTTACTTATGTGTTTTCAATTTTCTTGGCCATTTACTTTATATAACTGCAAAGGAAAGTAAAATGCATCATCTTTTTACTTTATATCACTACAGAGGATTTAAATTATGATTTGAGATTCTATTGCTGTAGAGTGGTAATTAATACACAAATTGGTACCATTGGATTGGTATCTGGAAATATAATAATCACACAAGCCTCCTCTTGATGAGTTCTAACTATACTAATTTCTCATTGTACATGCGAATGGTCTGTGCAAGCAGGGAAAACGTATTCTAGGTTTCAACCTTAGGTGGGCATATGTCATTAAGTGTATTAATAACCAAGATACATCATTTGTCATATAAATAAATACCAAATAGTGGAGGTAGCCTTGCAATATTTTCTATGATGGAAGTTAGTATTCCGGATACATTATTTTTGATAAAAATAAGTGCATCATGGCTGATAGAAGCCTTTTCCTATTTAAATATGGATTACAAATATGCAACGTAACCTCCATTTTCTATCATAATTGTGACAATTGTGCATTTCAAATATCTTCAAAGATTGATGTTTAATTTGTTATGTTAGTTTGGAAAAATAAAAATCTCCTAATGATATAAAAAACGAGCATGTAGATCCAAGGGTATATAAACAAAATAAACGTAACAAAATTGACGAATTGTTCCTGGTCTCGATAAGGTTGCATAACTTCTAAAAATAAGATTACTATAGAATTTTAATAAGATATACAATATTTATTGGCACTCAAAAAAATTACCATCCTTACTAACCAAACACGTCCAAAAAAATTAAGAATTTAATTATTTGAATCTACAAATTATGCCAAATAAAGAAAAAAATCACATCCACCCATATTTTGCTATTGTTTAAAAAATGATTTTCTTTTTCTGCAAAATTAAGATATGTTGTAAAAGATTTTTTTCCTTAGTAAATTACTTTTAAGATTGAATCAAAAACGAGAAAAACATAGTATGAAATAAATTTAATATGAAATTATTATATGTTTAACGTTATGAGATAAGTAGCAGGTAGAACTGGTTTAAGTTGATAGATCATAGAAACTATCAATCTAGGAACCGTAGTAACCATGAAAAAGTTTTTAAGAAATCGCCATATGTTTTGATAATTTGAGTGAAAATAATATTTTTGAAGAGAATTCCATATATCCATCTAAAGATAACATGTTCCCATTTGAATTGAAACAAAATAGCATTTCAAGTTCGCTTAGGTTTCCAATAAGGGTAGAGCTATGAGAGTGGCGATCTAGCATTCGCAAATAATAAACATCAAAATTGTATTTTAAAAATGTTGAATATAATGTAATTCATTGGATTTAATTTATGTTGAAAATAACATGTACTTTTATTTTGTTTATTGTTGCATTTAAATACAATATATCTTTGGGATAATAATGTAACAAAATTCCGTTGTTAAATTTCTATAAAAACATGTTCCATAGCTAAATATCTATGGAAATAAATGATGTAACAAAAGCCGTAACAAGGGTACCAACGTATATTGATTCCATTGCAAAACAACTATGGACCACAATTTCGTAGAACATTTCCATAGCTACTTATCTACGGAAATTCATTTCATAGCAAATCAGCTATGAAAATTATTTTCGTAGCAAAATAACAACGGATTATAACTTCGTAGCAAAATAACCACGGATTGTATTTTCGTAGCAAAATAACAACGAATTGTATTTTCGTAGATATTATCGTAGCTAAATAGCAACGAAAATCCAGTCCATAGCAAAATTCCGTAGCAAAATAACAATGGATTATAATTCCGTAGCAAAATAACCACGGATTGTATTTTCGTAGCTATTTTCGTAGCAAAATAACCACGAAAATCCAGTCCATAGCAAAATTCCGTAGCAAAATAACCACGGATTGTATTTTCGTAGCTATTTTCGTAGCAAAATAACAACGGATTGTATTTTCGTAGATATTTTCGTAGCTAAATAGCAACGAAAATCCAGTCCATAGCAAAATCGGTAGCAATATAGCAACGAAATTTGATTTCGTGACAAAAACCGTAGTTATTCTTGTGTTCGCTACGGAATTTTCATTTCGTGGCAAATGTCGTAGCAAATTTGCTACGGAAAGTCATTCTGTAGCATAAACCGTAGCAATTAGGCTACGGAAAGGTCTTCCGTAGCACAATTCCGTTGCTATTTGGCTGTTTTCTTGTAGTGACGCTCATACCACTCATGACCTAAAACTTATTCTAAACAAATGTTTGTGATTCAATGTGATATTACCTCACATTGATGAAACATTGAAACTCTGGATCAGTGATGGTTGTTGTACACCACAATAGCTATGAGACCCCAACAACCTTACCTGATTCAAAATTTGCACCAGAATGGTACACTCCGCAGAGTTTGGATACCATTGAATGTCTTGCCATCAGCCAAGCTGACTTGTCAACTTGAAAATTGCATTGAGATCTTTGATCAAGGATATGCAAGGGCCTAAATCAAAACGGCCATGAGTAGTTCTCCGATACTCAAACAATCGCAGTGCGTTGCCCCGAGTTCATACAGATACTGCAAGAAGTCTCATTTTGAGCCAAGGATAAATCCTTGAACAACTGTGGTGAGAGTTTCTAACTCCGTGACCCACAGGAATTGCTGTCAATGAATTGTATCGAGAAACGCCAGTCAAATGCAACGTTCAAGAATTTCAACATGAAGTTTTGTTCCAGAAGAAGGTGAAGCTGAATTCTATGTGAGAAGTTGTTTGAATTCCTCCTCAGTCAACTTGTTACTACATTAACACCTGGAGTGATCAAATGAAGAGATGTAGAGTCAGACTCCAGTCAAAGTCAAAGTCAAAACAAAAGCTGGATGTGCTGATTCTAGACATGCTCTAATGCCTAAGGAGCTTACCAATCCAAATCTGAAGGCAACCTACATCGAAGGCAAAGTTGTTGCTGTAATGTGCTGAATTCTATCAACATTCACTTCTGTCACCTGCTAAGAGGAAGGTTTTCCTACTAAGGAGGAGATTGTCAATTTGAGAGGGAGAGTGTTGAAAATTCTCTGCAGTGTTCAACCGAAGACCAAGAGAAGCCTGAAGATAAATGAAAGCATTAAACCAAGAGGGAGATTGTTAGGAATTAATTTTAGTTGGTTTAATCTTTTATTTATAGGGACTAAAATTGTAAAAGATAAAAGTTATAGGGCTTTATTGGAAAATCGGTGTGAACCGAACACCCAAAGGTTGTTCGGTTTTGGTCATTGATCGAAAAGTACATATGGGCTTGATTGTTCGGTTCATGGGCCTAGGTTTCTAGGGTTTTAGGCTTGGAGTATTTAAGGCTAAAAGAGCCTCCATTTGTGTGGTTGGTTGTCCTCGAAATTTGTGCTAAGTAGAGAGAGAATTCATAGTGTTCTTGGCAACCACACAATCTTATGTACTAGACTATTGAATATAGTGTCCATTGAAGATTAATCTCCTTGTGTTCTTGTGATTTGGTTGATATCATTGAGATCTAAAGAGTATTGTGGACGTACACCTTGCAGGATATTTTTAGGATCTTTTGTTTTCTTTTCCTCAAGAGAAAAAGGAAGGAAAAGATCTCAACGGATATTAAAGAGGCACGCTCACATTAGATGAACTTTTTAGAAATATTGTACAACATGAATGTTGAACTATTGGCTAAAACATATTATATTTTCCATCTTTTTATTGGTGGCACGTACTTTTTAAGACAATATAGCATGTATCTAGAGGTCCTTCTAACTTTCCTATCATCGTAATCAAGCTTTATAAACAATATTATTTAGATGTTTTAACATGGCTTTCCCATCTTCCAGTTGACAATATTGAGTGTGGGATAGTCAAAGTTTGTCATTTAACATGTATTATTGGATTTAGGTGCAATATTTTTAAAAGTTGTATATTTAAAGCAACCATTGTCTACTAATGTGGGAGCCACACAATGTATAATATAAGGAAAGTTGAACATGTCCATGTTGAATATTATATTTGTTAACTGCATATATAGTTATATACATTATGTTATTTATCAAGATGAACATGTAACTGACTCCAATAAATAAAATATACATGGGATGCTATTGGTAAATACGCATATATTCTCCCATAGCAACTGCTTGCTTTTAGTTAAGTTTCTTGTCTAGGATCCTCTTGAATGCATGCATGAAGAGACTGTTGGTTGTTGAATTCAATAAAATAACAAGTGTTTAGATGAATTGAATCAAGCTACACTATCAACACAAGCAAATATGAACAAGAACAATAAAGAACACAACAATAATTGAATAACAAGTGTCGAATGCTTTGATTTCGCAACTAGGGTTTTACAATGAGAGTGGATCAAAACGAACACCCGACACAGACAAGTATCACTGATATTTATACATAATCAGTGATACGAATAGTACAAAAGATAATGCAGAATATTCCTACAGTGTATTAGCCAATAGGAATCACTTATTGTGCAACACGTTGTCTGCTAAATAGGCGTGCACCAAAAGGTTGTTACAATAAAAGCCTTCGGATCCTCTGGGGTAAACCCTTTGGAGTCTTTAGGCTTCGGGGTTTTGGTTTCTTGATCTTCAGGTCTTCGGATGGTCCTGCACTTTAGCACAAATATTACCAACAAACTCCCCCTTTGTGTGAAGTGCATCCGAAGTCTATATTGGGAAGTTCTTCTTAAATGCATGTCTTAAGGCATACCTCACAGCAAGCCACCAGTTAAGGTGCTCTTTTATCCTCTTCTTCTGTTGCCAGTGATTCACGAAGCATGAATTCACTGCGGATAAAATGTTGGTGATCATAGATGAAGGGTAAAGACCCTTATAGTCGACTTCAAAGAATTTTTCTATCACTGTTTCATTATCCTTAGAAAGTCCCTTAAACACAACACCCCAGGGCTTTTCCACAATCTGCCATTGTTTAAGATGATTGAAATTTTCAACAATGCAAGGTGGGGGTGCAAGGGATTGTCCGAAGAGATCAGTGACTTCAATGTCAAATTTTGCAAACCTCAGAAGGTAGTTCCGAAGGAAGGATAAGATGTAGGCCTTTGCAGCTCTGAAGAGCATCATTGTTTCAGCTTCACGTCCTGCGGATGCATTCATAAAGTGAAGAAGCACAATAAAATCATGCGGATTCATGATTGGAAAGTCTGCAATCGTGAATCTTGACTCTTCTTCCTTAGAACCCCGAAGTACGAAGAAGTCATAATTCTGAAATCCTTCGTACTCCTCACCCTCCTTGATAGATATGATCTTGACAATTCATTTTTCACTCCACACTTCCTTCGGTTCTTTTGTGTACTTGGCATGGAAAGCTATCTTTTTCATTTTGAATGTCGATAATTTATTATCAGGTATACTTCTCACAAACTGATAAAAAGCAAAGGTCTTCGGATTGTATGGAAGATTGAGCTGTTGGTCAACCAAAGTTTTTACTTCATAACTGTGGAGAGGAAGTCGATTGAATACTCTGAAATCTTCAAAACCAATGGCAGCTATTGTTTCAGCTGTCTATATTTTATTTTCGGTGATAATTTTGTTGATTTGAAGCATCTTGTTATATTCTTCCTCTCTCTCTCTCTTTGTGGACTTGCTGCATGTGTGGAGCAATCCTTATCTCCTTATCCTCAGGGGTAGAACTTGAACCCCCCCCCCACTTCGGTTGTTGTGATTATGCCAAAGGTAGGACCAGCTTTGGACACAATGGGAGGAATAAATGTTGGCCTTCCAAGAGAAACGGCTTGGTATGTTGTTACTGTTGTTATTGTTGTTGTTTCTGCTATTGTTGTTGTTGTTGTTATCAGGGCTTGAGACATGGGACCACTTGATTTTCCCCCTTGTAAAGGTTGAACCGAAGGGTCAGGCTGAGCAAAATTTGTGGTCTTCATTGTGCAGTTTGGTGTCTCTCCATCTTGATTGACATTTGTATCAAAGGTTGAAGGGTCAGTTTTAGCTTTTCAATCACATCAGTGGTGATTGTGGAGTTTGTCTTTCTCAGTTCTTCAGCAAAACCGGCCACTGCAGATGCTGACTGTGCAGTAGTGAGTTCTTCAACCTTCTTCTGGGCCTCCTCAAGTTGCTTTTCCAAATTTTCTTGATACTGAGTATGGAAGGCCTTAGTCTTAGTCCGGAGGTCATTTAAGGCCTTGGACAGTTTGGAGTTGGAAGACACAATCCTTCAAACCAGATTATTTATCTTTTTATCGGTCTCCTCCTTGAGGAGCCTGTGTCTCTCTTCCACTTGTTCAACCACAATATTGAACTTTCCTTCAAAAATGCTCTGGATCCTGACTTGCTGATCCAGAATTCTTTTCTCTGAGCTCTTGAAAATCTCATCTATCTTTTCTGTTAAGGCTTTCTTTGCTTCAAAAATTTGTTCATCAACACTTCCCTCAGGCTTCTTCAATGGATCATATCCAGTTTGTGTTTGAAGAAGGGCATCAAGCTTTCGGTTGAGGGTTTTGTACTGCTTGATGAAAACGAAGTCACCATCATCTAAGTTTTCATCATCAGTTTCTTCGATGCTGATTGGAGCCATTGGTAGGCTGCCATTGTTTCATCCACAGATGGAGGTTTTGTGGAGAAAGCAGATTCAAAACCAAATCCTTCTTGGTAAGGAAAGTCAGGCAGTGACGTATCCAGAACATAGGAAGGGATGGTGAGAAGAGGATCTGTTGAGGTTGTGATGGGTTCGGAGATGGAAGTATTGATGTTGGATGTAATTGGTGTTTCAAGGGTTGAAGTGGTGATTATGGGCTCAGATGTTTGAGTGGTAGAGATTGGAGGTGTTTCTGTAGAGGTGGAGATGGGTGGAACATCCGACGAGGTTGTATGTATAATGGAGGTGAGAGGAAGGGAAGTGGTTATTGGTTCAGTGAAAATGGTGGATGTTTGTGGAGCTATGGGTAGTGGTAGAGATGGTGGTCTTGTGTCATGAATTGGTGAGGACTGATGCTTTTCCTCTTCTTCTTCATGAATGTCTTTGGAGGGGGTTTTGTTAGACTCCGAAGACTCATTCACAACCCGTGGCTTCTTGGTCTGTTTACGATGGTACGTTTGATTGGAGTCTGCTCCGAAGCCTTTCTTTTCTTCAATAGCTTCAGACCACTTGGTCCTCCAGCTACCTTCTTCTTCCCTTTGGACTTTATAAGGACACTGGTTTGAACTGCTTGAGTGATTGGGCGTACAGGGTATGGCATAATAAGAGTAGAGCGATAGACACTAACCACATCAATGTCCAGGGAAACTTTTGAAAGCATTACATGAGGAATTTGGGCACAGAATTGAGTGGAGTTCTCATCCACAGCCGGAGCTGTGATGTGTGTGTACCTTATACCAGGAATATCAGGGTCAAACACGATACATGCTTGTTGGTAATGCTCGTGAATTACCATGGCCCAGAACCTAGAATTGGAGATTTCAGTCCCCTTTGCTGAATGATTGATGTGTGAACAGAAGTCAGCCCACAAGATCGAAACAAAGTCGACCTTGACATCGTAGTATACTCCATACAAAAGACTTAGAAAAGTCTGGCTTGCAGAGTCTTGCCCTGATGTTCTCCCAAAGAGACATGCAGGAAAAGACCAAATAAATACTTTCACAAATCGGGAAGGTGCTTCTTCTTGAAGCTGCCAATACCACTAAGTTGTGGTTCATACCCCATTTCGTTGAACATATCAACGAGTTGTTCAGCAGTAGGTGTGACAATTTCTTGTGATTTGAAAATTGGAAGCTGCAAGGCTTTAGCGAATTTTTTCTTGGTTAACTGGACTCTTTTTGTTGTGTTATCTGCATTGACGACTTTGTAATGAACCGATTTGACAATGTTTTCAGCATCGAAAATTGCATTGGAGGTGTAGTGTGCCCTGTGAACAAGAGTAGCAGGGATGGAGGGGGTGTATGACAGAGCATGACTAAGAATCGAATGCTTTAGACATTCGACCAAGGCATCGATCAGTGTAGGATAATGTTTAGTGTCTAGACGAAGGAACAGGTTTGCCGATTGGCTCTTAAGAACATGGATTGACATTTCTTCAAGGCTCTAAGAAGAACCTTCATGAGCAGCAGATGCCATTGATGAATGTAGAAGAATTTGGGAAAGACGATGAGCAATTTAGGGTTTTTGAGAGAGTTTTTGCAGAGAGAATTCGAGTGTTGTGTTCGCGTAAAGAGAAGAACTGAAGATGTGTGTGGTATTTATAGTGTTGGTGGTCCCAATTTGCATTAAATGATCGTGCTGAAAAGGTCCACTGATATTATGCCACGTCAGCCTTCAACGTTCCACTCACCCTGCAAAAACGGAAACGTCATTGTGTCAGTCATGATGAATTTGAAAAAGGCGGAATACAACCGTCATATCTTTTTGCCAGATTTTTCTTTCATGGTTAACGTTAACGATCATTTATTTCAAAAGAATGTTTGTCTCTGTTAACATCATACATATGAAAATAATTGAACATTTATTTTACTTCGAACCCATGAGAATGGTTTGATCTTTTGTTAATCAAAATGTGATGAATACTAACAATCATTCTGAAGTGTTATAAGGATTCTTCAGATAAAGAGATTTGTTAAGGTATACATAAACACTCAGAAGATCTTTGCATTTATTGAGAATGGGTTTTTCTTTTGAATATGCATTTTGACTTTTGACCTTATCTTCCTTGAACTTTATGAAATCATGATTTAACATGTTAGCATTCAGAATCATTCAGATCATGTTGGAAGTCCATTTTTCTCTCCGAAGTCTGTGTGATTTATCATCAGTTAGGAAATGTCTAAGTCTGACCACCCTAAGTTGAATTTAATTTCGCATTTTGCAAAGATGTTTGATATTTCGTTTATGCTTCAAAATTTTCATGTGAAGTAATGTTGGCATTCACAGCATTGAAATTCAAAACAATTTACTTTTGAATTGAGCATCAGAAGATAAAATGAAATTTTGGATTGATTTTGAAGATGTTTTGGAAAATTTATCCCATTTCATCAGTTAAGGTGTTTGGATATGTTTCTCCATTGACAAACCTTTGAGATTCATACACCACCTCAACAATGCCATTTAAGACGGATTACTTGAGATGTTCATACTCTCTAGAAGGTACTCGACTATGTTATAGGAGCTCATTATGTTATCATTTAAGATAGAGAAGTAAGCCCTTCAGTGCGGATTTATCTTTGTTTTTGCACTCTTTCATTTATCTTTTTATTTATATTGTTGTCTTTGTTTCTTTTAACAATTTTTATTTTGTTGTGTTCTTTTGAATTTTGAACAGTTTTCATCTTTGAAACATGTTTTTCAATTTTAGAGTTTCATATCTGAAGAGTTTGAAAATATCACCATGTGAAGCTTTTTGATGGAGCTATTGAAAAGTTTGTACAATCCTTTGTTTTTGAAAAACTTCGTATAGTTCAATTTTGAAACAATAGTGAAGGAAGCTTTTTGTCCTGAGTAGTATAAGAACTACTTGATTAATTTTGACAATGAGGCGAGTTAAGTTCAACAGAGAGCTTAGAGATAAACATGATGTTAAGGATACCTAAAGCACACAAGACTTCGTATAGTAAAACAGCTACCTTTTAGTGCAATGAGGTATGATTATCAGAATCTAAAATCAAAGTTTTGTCCTTTAATCAGATTATTCATGAAAAATGTCAAATTTTTGTCATTTATGCATAAGAATTGTGAATTAAACTTTTGAAACATTGCAAATGATCTTTGTTTGTATTGTATTCATTCTTTTAAGGAAGCAAACTTCTTGAATAAAATATTGTTCATCTTTATGATACGAAGACAATTGATGTTTCTATGATTTTTGACACTTATGAAATTTTATTGATTGAAATGTCTGTAACGATGGACTCTGAAGGTTCAGAAAGCTTCGGGACAGCATAATTTCTTATTTAGTTATTGAAAAGAGTAAGGTAAGAAAAAGAAAATCTGAGGTTTATGTTAGAGTGGATCCATCAATCATGCCAAGTCCTCGAACTATTGTTGTGAATGATTCTTCATTCAAAACTTTTGTGAAGATATCTGCCAACTGTTCTGTTGTGTGAACAAAGTGCACTTCTATATTCCCCTCCTCAACATGACTTTTTATGAAGTGAGAGCGAAGAGCTATATGCTTCGTCTTAGAATGTTGAACAGGATTGTGACATATCCGAATAGCACTTTGTGAGTCACAAAACAAAGGAATCTTTCTCATGTTGATCGCATAATCTTTTAATTGGCTTTGAATCCAAATAATCTGCGAAGTGCAAGCTGCAGCTGCTACATACTCCGCTTCGGCTGTGGATATTGATACACAGGTTCGCTTTTTTGACTGCCAGTTGATAAGCTTTCCATCAAGAAATTGGCAACCACCAGAAGTGCTTTTGCGATCAATTGAGCATCCACCCAAGTTTGAATCTGAATAAGCTTGTATGTAGAATCCTGAGTTTGCAGGATACCACAGACTGTATGCAGGTGTGTTGTGAAGATAACGAAAGATTGTTTTAACCGCAGCCAAATGTGGTTTGCGTGGATCAGCTTGATATCGTGCACAATTGCACACTACGAACATTATATCAGGACGACTGGCTGGGAGATAAAGCAATGATCCGATCATGTTTCGGTATGTTTGAAGATCAGCCTTAGGTTTATCCAATGAAGGATTCAACCTGGTACCTGCGAGTAATGGAACATTCGCATTGGAACAGTTAGTCATTCCGAAGCGTTCAAGTAAACTTTTGGTATATTTTTTTATTGATGAAAATCCCCTCTTTTGACTGTTTGATTTGTAATCCAAGAAAGAAGTTAATCTTTCCCATCATATTCATTTGAAATTTTCTTTTCATTAACTTTTCAAAATCTTTTGATTTGTAATCCAAGAAAGAAGTTAATCTTTCCCATCATACTCATTTGAAATTTGCTTTTCATTAACTTTTCAAAATCTTTTGTGAGTTTTAGATCAGTGGATCCGAAGATTATGTCATCCACATAAATTTAGACTAACATTAAGTGGGAACCCACTTTCTTTCGAAAAAGTGTTGGATCCACTGAGCCTTGTTTGAAATTTGATTCTTTTAAAAACTTAGTCAGGGTGATCAAATGCATCTTTAACGTTCTTTGGTTCAAATTTGGAAATAAAAACATTGAACATGCATAACTCCGAAGTTCTATTCAATTCTTGTTGTTTTTGATGGAGTTGTGCACGTGTTAGAACTTCATCATCAACGTTACCGATGACAAGTGATGGAGGATGATTTCTCGTCCACTTTTCCAAAGGTGGAAAATTTGGATCAAATTCAGGTGGTCCTTTGGCATTGATTTCCTTAGTGTCCGAAGGATATCGCGAAGTAGATGGGAAATCATCAGTTATTAAATGATTTTCATTATTTGAATCTGTGACATTTGTTTTAGGTGTGTTATTGCTTAAGGAAGAAGAGGAAGAGTTTAGAGTATGCTCCCCATCGACAGCAACAGTTGGAGAGTTTGTTCTGCCTTGATCCGAAGAGATTGGAGTTAAGACTTCTGGCTCCCCCTGGACAGAAGGATACAGGGACATGATATGAGAAGTTTCATGCGAAGGGTGAATGAGACTTGGATTGTTGTGCTCCCCCTCGAAGTCAGATTGGTTTGCGGATCTGTTAGAAGATTCCTCCTCAACGGAAGAGGGTATTTGAACACTGCTTGTTGGTGAGTCTTCGGGGCCATCTGTGAGCTTGGAAAGTTCAGACACATTGTTGTCTGGTGCACTAGCTTCGGAATCCATTGCTCTCACAGGAGGATCAAAGATAAGTTTGAAGTCTTCATCAAAGCTCATGATTGGTAATGCATCCACAGCTTGTTCAGGAAAGATAGATGACATTGGAAATGGATGTAGAGATTTCTTGATATAGTAGTCATCGAATGAAAGGTTGAAGGTTTCTTCAATTCTGTGTGTCCTTTTATTCATGACTCTATAGGCTTTTGAATTTTGAGAAGAACCAAGAAATATCCCTTCATCTGATTTGTCATTAAATTTTGTCAAGTGATCTTTCATGTTCAGTATAAAACACCTGCAACCAAAGATATGAAGAAATTTGACATTTGGTTTTCTTCGGTTGAGTACTTCGTAGGGTATTATATGAAATCTCTTGTGGATGTATGATCTGTTCTGAGTGAAGCAAGCAGTAGAAATGGCTTCGGCCCAGAAGTACATGGGTAAGTTTACAAAATTGAGCATGGATCTAGCTACTTCACATAAAGAGCGATTTCGTCTTTCAACAACACCATTTTGTTGAGGAGTATATGGTGCAGAGAAATTGTGACTAATCCCCTTTTTCTTCAGAAACCCATCAAGAGTTTGATTCTTGAACTCTGAACCATTATCACTGTGAACAGTTTGGAATGTTTTGTTGAGCATTACTTCCATGTTTTTGATGAAGTTGATGATTTTTTCAGCTGCATCTGACTTGTTTCTTAAAAATAAGACCTAAGTGAACCTTGAATAGTCATAAACAATTACCAGAATATACTTCTTCTTTCCTATTGATTCCACTGCGGATGGACCACACAAATCCATATAGAGAAGTGAAAGAGGTTCGGTGATTTTTGGATTAATCACGGTTGGATGCCTTTGTTTTGTTTGCTTGTCATGTTCACAAGCAGAACAAAGTGAATCGTTATCGAACTTTAGAGCAGGCATGCCACGAACCAAATCCATAGCCACTAACTTATTTATATCTTTGAAGTTCAGATGAGCAAGTCTTCGGTGCCATAGCCAACTGATGTGTGAGTTTTCCTTGGACAGAAGACATAGAGATTGCCCACCAGTCACAGGCTTTATATTCAAGGGAAACATTGATCCCTTTCTTTCAAACTTCAGTAGCACCTCTTTTGTGGCTTCCTTTGTAATGATACTCCCTTGGTTGTTGAGTGTTACAGCATTTCCAGTTCCAACTACCAATTGAGAAATGCTTACAAGGTTGTGCTTTAATCCTTCAACAAATGCCACCCTGTTTATTGTTGTGAATTGTCCATTTGTGATTTTACCATAACCACGAATGGGACAAGTTTCGTTGTTACCAAAGCGAACGTTTCCTGCATCATCCAAAGTTCTGTAATCCCTGAGATACTCCCTCTTGCCAGTCATATGTCTAAAGCAGCCACTATCCATGTACCATTTAGTGTCATACCGCTCGTTTGACATAATCTGCAATCAATCAAGAAGAAGTTGGTACCCAATCAATCTTGGGTCCTCAGGGTAAGCAAAGGATTCTTGAATCCACTTTTCAACAGCCTCTTCTGTTATTTCATTTGCATTGAGGTTAACATGTTCTCAGAAGTTTCATGTGAAGAGCAAGAAGAACCAGAAAATGATTCCGAAGAGCTGTTTGTAAGAATTGATGAGTCTGAAGAGATTGAAATGTTAGAAACCTTCGGAACCCATATTTGTTTGGATGATTTTGACTTTGAAGCTTTTGACGTTTTCTTGTTTTTCGAGGTTTTTGAAGAGTTTAATGACTTTAACGATTTAATTTTGCAGTTAAATTTTCTTTTAAATAATTTCTTTTCCAATTGGAGTTGATTTTTCGATTGTTGATTTTCTTGATAAAGAGCTACACAATGTGGAAGTACACAGGTACTCCTCATATGTAAGCTTGAAATCATTCAATGATAGATTCTTATCTTTAAACAAGTTCAAATTTTTGTTTAGTCAATCATGAAAAGTATCTATCAGGTTTTCTTCTTTTGAAAATGTTTTTCTTGAAGGTTTTTGAAACTTAGGATTTGGGAAATTTGGTTTAGATCCTTTTCTATCATATGTTCTGTTATATTTTCGGAGCCTTGACTTTGGCAAAGTGATATGCTGGTTCTCTACTTATCTGGTAATATTGTTCATTTTAATTATATATAAATTCAAAAAAGTCTTTTAAGCTCTCTTGCCTTAATTATGAAGGAAGATGTGATATGTCCATTATAGTTTCATTTACGAATTGCAGTATTTTAAAGTGGTTCTTTTTTATGATTGTGTCAAGAACCAATTTTGATTTGGATGTGTACTGGAATACGAAGTTACCTGGGTCATATCGGCATCTTTATTTGATAGAAATTAAGTTGGTATTTATATTTATCTGTACTTTGGTCCCAACAGTGTCTTTTTGTTTCATATTTATCTGTACTTAACATTTATGGAAGCTATTTGCTTTTTCATGTTGGCTTGTCCTCGACATGGTGTTGTTGTGAGGTATTTTGGCTCAAGTAACATGGTTCTTTCTGTAATGTATATGGTTTTAGGTTTATGTTGTTTTGTGGAAAATTTATGCTTTAAATTCGAATAAATACTTTTGTAGTAGGAAACCCATCATGGAACGATGTGAAGCGGCTTTAAGAGGTGTGCTTGGGTTGCTGCAATAGTTTTGGTTTGACTCTGGTAAGCATGGTGTAGAGCTGTACTTCCAAAATAGCAAATAGAACTGTAGAAATCGAGGTCTGTCAGATAAATAAAAGGGTCGCACAATTGCAAAGATTGAAGTTGTGGTATGTTAAATTCTTGATTAATTCAACGATATTATTTCTAATATCATTAAACAGTTCTTAAAGGGATCTGAATTTATAGGTGCGTAAGAGACAATTTATCAAAAAGGAGTTAGCAAAAAACAAGGAGGATATTATTACCACTACGAACCATTCCAATTGCCTTGCAGTTCATGAAACAAAGCTCAAGGTTAGCATTAATTAGAAGGTTATGTGAAATGGTTTTAAGCTTTTTCTACCATAATCTTTGATCTTGTTTACTTGCTTCTCTTTGAGTTTACTTTAGGCAATAATAAAATATTAATATAAATTCAATTGATTAATATGCTTCAAATCCGAATTAATACTTTTGCAGTAGGCAACTCATTATGGAATGATGTGAAGCGGATTCAAGAGGTGTACTTGGGTGACTGCAAAAGTTTTCGTTTGACTCTGGCAAACAACATCATAAAATCTCTCTTAAATGTAATTGTAGTTAATCAACCTTAATCTTGGCTTGTAAATTAAGATATGCGTCTGTATCTATCATTTTCTAATCATAATCATAACCTTTATGAATAGCTATCATACAGATATAGTGTGATGTTTTAAGAATTTTAATTTACATGTGTTTGTAATATCTCTTTATATCTTTACTCCATGTTTAAACTCCCTTTCTCTAATAGTAAATGTACAGCTTATTCTATTTTCCTTTTAAACGTAAGTGTTTTGAAGATTCAAATGTTAATTTATGTATGACCTTTTTAGAAAAGGCATAACGGTTGGCAGTGAAGTGCTTGGATAGGAAATAAATATTTATCTCTAATATATATATATATATATATATATATATATATATATATATATATATATATATAGGATATATTAAAAACTATAATTATTGTGTGGACGTAAGGACCAATCAGAGACCAGTATCAGCCAAGGGTATTTTAGTAATTAATTTATAATTCACTTAATTAAATTTAAATTAAATCCTACAATTATGGTTAATTGACCTATAATTATCGTAATTGACCTATAATTCGGGTAAACAATTATATAATTTCCTTATTTATCTGTTTCTCTATTTCCATCTCACCGTCTCTCTCTCTTCCCGCTTCTCCACCACCGTACACCACAAAGGATGCTTCACCGTCGATACCACCACCGCCTGTGATTGCGTTACCACCTGATCACCCACCGTCAACCGTACCAAGCTCTGCAATTTTATCAAGTTCCGTTCCCGCTATTTGGGTGCAATTTTCATTCACGGTCACCGCTAGACTACATTCGATTACTCAGGCAAAGAAACGCCAAATTGGAAACGAAGAAATAAGCAAAAGTAACATCGCCTCAAGATCCACCTATTCAGGTGCCCATTGATTCGATATTGTTTTGTGTTTTTAGAATATTTATTTTAAACGGTGTTTGATTTTGGTGTTAATTTGATAGGTTGTAGCGAGGATTAGACCTCCATTCATCGACTATGATTGGCCCTGAAATTTTGGTGTGGTTGGAGCGATGGAATATCAAAACATCCACGTAATCCTCTTAATTCCTATTTAATTTCGCCGTTTTTGTCCCTCTGATCTCACACTTTATTTCTCCTTCCAAAGCACCGATCGATTATGGCGACATTGACAGTTCCTCCGACACCGGTTTCTCCACACGACGACGCCATTAAATTATATAAAGCTTTCAAAGGTACATCCTTTAGTCATTCAACTCAACAGCACCCATTCTCTTTCCCTCGCTGAATTGATGATTCGATTTCAATAATCACCTGATCAAAATCTGATTTTGATCGACACCCTCTTTTGTATTTCCTGATTTTGGCAATAGAACGTGGTTGTTTGATTCGATCCTGGTCAAGTTTTATATGAACATCAATCTCACTTTCGTTGACTTCAATCAGGATTTGGATGCGATACTGAGGCAGTGATTAATATTCTTGCTCATCGAGATTCAACGCAAAGGGCGCACATCCAGCATGAATACCGAACAATGTATTTCGATGATATCCTTAAACGTTTGTCTTCTAAACTTAGTGGCAAATTAGAGGTATATCGATCAAGTTTGACCCTCGATACTTCAAAATTGACGTGAATAAACAATAATTTTAGTCGTAGACATCGATCGATGTTAAACTTATCTGTAGCTCGATATTGTAGATTAGAAAAAGATTGGCCCTGAAATTCACCCTAGGCTGTCGGAGTAAGTTCCAAAGACTGATTCATACATATGTCATTCTATATATTTCTATATATTCCATATTTTCGAATTTCTGATGTTGATGGTCTTTATAATGGTCCTCCCACTGATCCAGGGTTAAAGCTGATTCATACATATGTCAAACAAAAACATCAAAAGACGATTACTTTTGGAGATAAGTCAAGAATGGGAAGAGGTGGAATAGATGCAAAAGTCAAAGCTGCATCCAATGCAGCTTATTCATGCACACCTGTTGTCATTGCAAGGTATCATCACAGCATATATGATGATCTTCTAACAATAAAGTTTCAATTCAAAGTTTTATTTAATTGATCTTCTAACACTGTATTCTATCAGAATGGCAATGAATTCTGTCATAATTGTATTCAGAATAACATTGTATTCTATCAATATTCTTGAAGATTTTGGGGTTGGAAACACGCACATGACGATCAATGTTATTCTTTTAGATTCTAGGTAAATTTGTGTAATTAGAACATAGAAGAGATAAAGAATAAGTTTTTGAGTGTGATTTGAAGGCAATCATTCTAATAGAATTTGATATTAACTTCTACTATAATATTCAAATACAATATTCTAGCTATTATGTTTTGTATATTAGCTTCTATTATGATATTCTAGTCATTCCGATGTTGGACAATACAATATTCTAGACATTAATATGTATTACAACTTTGATTATGTACTTCATTCTAACAGAATATGTAATTATGATTTTGTATGATTTTTTAATTCATTCTAATAGAATGTTTAACTTACTTTCACATAAATATGATGTTGTATGATTTTGTAATTCATTCTGCCAAGAATAATAATTTTTTGATGTCATTTTGCCAGAATGGATATTTCGTAATATTATTCTGTTAGAATTCTAGTTGTTTGATGTATTTTAGTTCAAAGAATGTTATTCTTTTAATGTATTTTAGTGCAAGAATGTTATTATTTTGATGTATTATAATTCATAAGATGTTTTTTCTATATGAAATTCTGTAAAATGATTTTTTGAAGAAAAATATGATTCAGTCAAGAATGTCAAATTTTTGGAATAATAACATGATTATTCTGTTAGAATATCCGAAAATTTGAAGATGAAACTAATAATTTTATTATTAAATTGATTTTATCCTAAAAATCAGTTACTTTCCTTTTCTTCCTCAAAATAAAATGTCTATTTTACCCTTTTGTAACCG
Organism: Cichorium intybus; assembly: GCA_023525715.1. NCBI lineage: Eukaryota > Viridiplantae > Streptophyta > Magnoliopsida > Asterales > Asteraceae > Cichorium > Cichorium intybus. The sequence continues at coordinate 71,081,049 of CM042010.1, forward strand.
TTTTAAAAAAAAAACCATTTAATAACATAATGGATCATTACAATTATGTCATTCTAATCTAGACCATTAATATTTCGAATCCTACGGTCCAGATTTGGTCTTACGACCACACAATAATTGTGGTCCTTAATATATATATATATATATATATATATATATATATATATATATATATATATATATATATATATATATATATATATATTACTACTTATAAAGCAAACTTGCTAAATTTTTAAGACGTTCAATTTTTTATGTACATAATACATTATACATCTATAAAGCACATATATACAAGTTTTCCTGCACAATTTACAAATATCTAATGCTACTTATCTTCCTAAATTATTAAAACGTCCAAAATAATAAGCATAAAATACAAGTTTTTAAAGCATATATGCACAACTAATTCTATATCTCGCTCCCCAATTTTCGGTATTGAAAATTTTAAAATTGGTTTTCGAAAATCGTAAAATCCGGCTACCCTAATCTTCCGGCTTGCTAATTAGAGATCATAGACGTTATGCAGGTGAAGACAGGCTTTGGTGCGACGTTATGCAGGTGAGCGACGCATCGGGAGAGGCAAACATGGTGAATTCGATCGCGTCTCTAATTAGAGATCAGAGTCAACGCATTGACGATACACCTCTCCATTGTAAACGAGTCTGCTAGTTTTTCAGTTTCGAAGTTTTAATCGATTTCTAGCCCTTTTGTGCAATGATTCTGAAAGGTAAACCTCTCGATTCTGAACGATTTCTAACCTTTTTTTGCAATGATAATGCAACAATTTCTAACCTTTTTGTATTGATCGTGGGTTTGCTGGAGTTACACCATGAAAAATGGTGTTTTGCCTGCACAGTGTAAGTTGTAATTATATTATTTATTATCCCGCTCCCGGTGATTATCTTCCATCTTTAAAGAAACCTAATCGTCTTTTGATTCCTCTAATTTTTTACGTTTTTTGTTGATTTTTTTGACAGATATGACCATAAGTGATGTGTTTAGGGTTTTGCATTTGATGAATTTGTTTTCTGGTAATGTTGATGAGTTTTTTTTTGGCAAATTTCACCTTAACACGCCTGCCTCCTCCTTACGGCCAAGGGTACCAAAATAATAATCAAATTTGCTCCTTTTCAAAATACCAAGTATGCTTATCGTTTTTTGTGTTTACGATTCATAACAACTGTCAAAGATTGCTTATTTTCAAAAAGATGGAATTTGGACCGCTTACCACCGTTGGACCGCTCACCAACGTCACCACCGCTCACTGCAACCGCCACCAACTTTCACATCCACCACTACAACCATCTCTGATTTGGAACTAATGGGGGAACATAGGAAAACAGTAGGACTTCAAGGTATATGTATATCATTTATAATATTTAATATTTCCATTGATTTACTCTTTGCATTTTCCATTTTTTATAGTATTTATGCTCATGTTTTGTAAGGGATTCTTAAATGATGTAAAGATTAATGAAAATGTCTCAGTTGTGACTAAGGTCTGTGCATAGAATAAAATCATAGTGACACAGATGTACGGAGAAGGGAAGAAGGAGGAGATAAAGGTGAGGATGGATCAGCCATTTGTTTTCAGGTAATGTTCTGATTCTTTTAATTCTGATTATTTTGATTTCTCCTGTTAAACCCTTCGATTTCAGCACATATTTATCAAATTGTTAGACAGCGATTCTTACACATTATAGGTTTTATAATCTGGGATGAAAATAAAGAGAAACATGAGAGAAAGGAGGTATATGAACAAAAATCAGAGGTATGAAGATGGGTATGAACAAGAACAAAATTATGGTGAGATCTAGAACAAAAGCTACTCCAAGGAATATCGTCTCCTTCTCTCTCTCTCTCTCACACACACACCCTGCTTTTTATCATTTACATCCTATTTATGTTTGTTTTTCATTAAATATCTTCCCTTTGTTGGAATTTAACTTATTTGTATTTCTTTTTGCATAAAACTACAAAACTACAGGTCTACAGACTACAAGGAAGGTGGACTATGTGGTTTAAGTTTATCAGATTTGGAACTTATAAGTTAGGATGCTTCTAAAATGAGATATGTAGTTCTTTTTAGGGTAACAGCACAAATGAGACAACTTAGGGACCAAATAGTTATTTTATTTGGAGAAGGGACAAAAAACTTCAAAAAATTCTAATAAAATGGAAAAAGGATGTTATAAAACAAATACTTGAAAGTATGTTGCTATTCTTGGTACTTTAATTTGAAAAAATCACTTTTCCTTTTATTAGGGCAATGTACTTTTAGAAAAATCACTTTTTGTCTTATTTGGATATTGTAATTGTATTTGTATCTGTAGTTTTACTTTGAAAAAAAATCACTTTTTCCCTTTTCCATTGATTAATTATTGATTCTTTTTTTCCAGATATCGAAGTGGTTTAAATGGCGAAAACAAAGAATATCTGAGATTTGGGACAATGGTTTTTTATTTGTTCCTTTTATCAGGGGTATTTTGGTCCAGTTTATTCAGTCTTATTTATTCATTTATTTGGTTTTTTCTCTTAAAACTGCATCACAGCTCCAATAGACGAGTTTCCTTTCCTGTCTCTCTGTAAAATAGCACATTTACTGACCGTCTTCTTCTATTTGTATATGTGTCTAACTATGTGTATGTGTTTGTGTTTAGAGCTTCTGAAATGGGTAGATATGGACCGAGATCTCATTATTGGATTCTTTTGAGCTCTTGTAGTTGAATGTTTAGTTTATGGTTTGAAAGTTGCAATGTGCAGGTCAGATACTCACCAGTCCTAAAGTATATGTTTGAATATGAAAATGAAACTGAAATTGAAATGTGATGCCGGTAATCTATTATTTTAATATTGGTTATCTTACATTTCTACAAATTGTTCATATAGTACATTGTTGGTTTTTGAAAATTTAGCCAATAGTTCATGTGAGTTGGAGCAACTTTTAGATATGAGAACCGAATCCCCATCCAAAAATTGATGTTTGTCTTCTGACCTTGAAATTGGCAATGTATGTGTATATGTGTGTAGGTCTGTATATATGTGTATTTGTATGTGTAGGTGTGTGCATTTGGTGCCATAATATGTGTTGACATGTTAATTTGTCTACTCATGTGCAGATATCATGTGATGGTAGCGGCAAAAGAATACAGTAAGCTGTTAGGGATGTAGTGTGGATTGGCTTTCTAACAACCTGATTTCATTGTTTGATAATATGTAATAAAATATGACCACATTGCGCTTTTTGCTATGAAATGAGTTTTTGAGATGATTTAAATGCAATCAGGTTAAAACAACAAATTTCTTTGGCAGGTCAAATTTATATTTATATATGTATATATACGCTTACTTATAAAAGAAATGAAAAGTTAGAAGAGATGATATCCGCTACCAGATAATTGCAAACAATGTTCAGCTAATTATTTTCACCATTACTAAAATCTTAACCCTTATTCTATTCACTATTTATTTTCATGACTTCATTTTAATGCTTGCTTGTACTTTTTGGGTTTTTTCTCTGTCTTTATATTTCTCAACCTAACATTGTTATTTTAAAATACAAAATGTAAACGCAACTTTTGATAATTCATCGACAATGTTTCAATCCCGAAAATAATTTTTGATGAAATCTTAACTCTTATATTTTAACGCTTGCTTGTACTTTTTTTATGAATTTACCAGGATAAAAGAACAAAATAAAATGTAGGCTACACTAAAAATAGCCGCCAAACGAAAATAACGGCTACGTAAATAGTAGACGTCAAAACGAACAATTTGTCATGACACACAAGTTATTAAACTCTACATGTTTTTGTTAATTTTAGCGAAACATTCAACCAAACTGCATGATGTTCGCCATTAACAATTTGTGTCCCGCCGCATTGCGCGGGTACACAACTAGTATATATGTTGATACACACACACACACACACACACCATTGAACCCTATTTTTCTATGTTTATGCCCAGATAACCCCCCTTCGTTTGTGAGTTCTGATTTCTCAATCACCCCACCCTAGCCACCTCCACCCCAACCCACCCCAGCCCACTCGTACCCTAACTTACCCCAACCCCACCCACCCTACCCAACCCTTACCCACCTCTACCCACCACCCATCCTACCCCACCCTACCGAGCCATACCCCTACCCAGCCTTACCCACCCCAGCCTTACCCAACCCAACCCGACCCACCCCATCCAACCCCTACCCAACTACACCCCACCCGACCCTTACATACCCTACCCACCCTACCCTACATTACCCAGCCATACCCCCTACCCAGCCTTACCCACCCTACCCCACCTTTATCCAACCCACCCCACCTCACCAAACCCTACCCACGTCCACCCCAGCTACCTTACCACCCACCCCGCCATACCCAACCCCAACCCCACCCTACCCCAGCCCAACCCCACCCATCCTACCCAAGCCCTACCCACCTCCACCCCACCCCACCCCACCCTACCCCTACCCTATCTCACCCCACCTATACCCCTTACCTAGTGTTAAGACCCTAATCCCAAAAAGTCAAGTTCCAAGTTTCAAAGAGTCAAAGTGTAAAGCCCCGAACCAAGTATCAAGAGGATGACATTTAATTAGAAAACAAAAATGAGAAATGGGAAAAATGACATTAGCACCGCTAACCTAAGGGTTAGCGCTGCTAATGTGGCAGGATCGCATTTCAGTCGCGAGACAGTCTGGAAAAGATACAGGTGTTGGACGTATGCGAAGTTAGCAACGCTAACTTTCATGTTAGCCCGCTAACTGCCTTCGAGCGGGAAAATTCTATATTTTCATGGATCTAAGTCATTTTGGAGGTTAATACTTATTTAGAATCCTTTTTTCTTCAGTTTAACCCTAAGAAGCTCTCTCTAGCCTCCATGGATGTTCTTGCATCATTTCCTTGAAACTTTAAAGGTTTTTGTAAGAGAAGAAGGAAGCAAATGTGCTAAGGAAGCTTGTGTGAACAAGGAGATCTGATTGCTTAGTGCTCTGGACCATTGTAAGTGTTCAATCTCTGTCTCCTTGTGTGTTTTCATGAAAATTGGAGTTATGATGCTTTTAAGAACTTCTTGAGACGATGATGGCTCCATTTCTTGGATTAAGGTGGGATTTAGGAACTAAGGGATGAGTTCTTCTTCCTTTAGCTTCCGAATCCTTAAGAAAAACCCTAGCCTAGTCTTAATATGGTTTTGGATGATGTTCATGCAAGTTAATCTTCATTTTGGAACTAGATTTGTCACCATGAGCTTCTTTGGCAAGGATTGGTTGGTAAAGTCACGTTTTGGTAAGTTAAGGGACTGTTTGTGACAACCCCTGGAAGTTGTGGCTTCTGACTTGACAGATTAAGCACTTAATGGAGATTTGGGCTGAACACGGGAGTTAGCGGCGCTAACTCTAAGACTTAACGGTGCTAACTTTGACTGTTGACTTTGACCATTCACCATTGACTTTTTGACCAGTTTGACTTTTGGTTAAAATTGAGGGTTTTGGATACCGGTCTTATAGGATTATTCTGTTCGGGATTTAGAAAGTTCTAAGTGGGGTTTATCCTTGTTAGGAAGTGCGTATTGTCGGGATCTGAGGGCGCTCGCGTGGAGTGCTGTCTAGCTTAAGGTCGCGAATCAGGTGAGTCTTCTCAATATACTATGGGTGATGTTATGTCGTAGATAGTCTCTATTACTTTGTGTAATAATGTGATTATTTGTGCTTTACGTGTTTGCCGACGAAAGTCGATGACTGCTGGACTATGGGCCGACACTGCTGTTGTGAGAGCCGATGACGATATTTGCCGGCAAAAGCCGATGACGATGATTTCCGACGGATCGGGGCAACCCGAGAGTCGAGGACGGATCGGGGCAAGACCGAGAGTCACGCGATGATTTGTTAAGTGATGATTTATGTGATGGATCGTGTGGTATTTTTGGGGAACTCGCTAAGCTTTGTATTTACCCTTTTACCTTAACTGTTTTTCAGGTAATTGTTGGCTTGAGCTTGGAGCATGGCGCGACTGTAGCGTATCTGATGATTTCAATGAATAAGTCTTCCGATGGATAATGTTTGTAAACGTTTTCAGATAAATATGTTTTTATGTTCTTAAATACGATGTTTTAATTTGAAGGGTTTTATGTGGTAACTATTTTATTGAATTTAAGTCGTTTTTAAAATGAAAATTTTATTACGTGATTTGGGACGTTACAAGTTGGTATCATAGCCTTGGTTTGAGGGATTTGGATGAACAGGAATATAATTCCGAGGATTTGGATGAACATGACTGGGATTCCAAACTCAAACCGGGGATTTGAAGATTTTTTAAAAACGATTTTCGAAGGAGAGACTGTTTTTTTAAATAAAATTTCTAAGTAGTTGAATTGAATAACATGTGGAAGATTTCCTTGCATGTTCTTGTTTGATTGTTGCTTGGGGATTCGAAACATGGTATGCACACCTGACTTATGGTTTTTAACGGATAATTGGTTTTGAAAAGAATGAGATGTGATACGTACAGTCGGCCGGAGCTCAAGTAAGTGTTTATTTTCCAAAATACGCATGATATTATGTGCTGATGTGATGATATATGCTAAAAATAGGCTAAGGATCCGCTCATAAAATTGCATGATAGAATTGGCATGGATCATAGGGATGCCTTTTGCCTAGTATGTTGCTTACTGTGTGTCATGTGCTATGTGCTGAATCTGTGTACCTTTTTGGACCTATGCTTATACTGTTAGGAAGATGAGGGAATGCTTTAGGATTGTATGTAATGATTGGTTTTATGCAAATCAACTAAACTTAAACCCTAAGTTCACATGCAACCTAATTGGATCTATGTTTTCACTATTTGAACATATAATAATTACCTACGGCCAAATCCAAAATAACTAAAAGATTCAAAAAAGAAAAACTAACCTTTTGTTGAATCTTTTGGAAGCGAGCGCCACAAGCGTCGTGCCTCTAATGGCTCACACCCAAAGCTAGCAACAAGAAAAAACAAAGAGAGGGAGAGAATATCTTCAAATTTCGTGGCCTTTAGAGTACTGGGGCTCCCTATTTATAGTTTCCAAGGATTAGCAGATAAGCCTTAGAGATAAACCTTTTTTGAATTCAAACGAGATAAACTTTTTATCTTTAATTCAAAAAACCTATTTATCTCTTATACTATTTTCGAAATTCAAGGATAATTATATCCTTAATTTCGCCAACTTTAATCCTCCTTCCATATTTGTTCATTACTCAACTATTGAATAATTACAAATCAGCCCCTGTACTTTTAATTAATCCAATTAATCCCAAAATTAATTCCAATTAATTTCTGATTAATTATTAATTAAATAATACTATTTCTAATTAATATATTATCCTCATAATATATTAACAAATTATTTATATTGATTTATTAATCAGATAATAAATCAATCTCTCTCTCTTTAAAAGTTATTCTGTCAAATTGCTAGCTATGAGGGCAAACCAAAAGGACTGTGCTGTTATCAATTCAAGTATATTCCTAAATTATAGTCATGGCTTAGACGCCTAATCCAACAGTCTCCCACATGGATAAGTCTATGACTATAATTCAATACAGCTTCTTAAATTAACCAGCAAATTGTAGCTTCCAAAAGCCGCTGCCGAACTCTGACGCATTCGGTTCTGTCCTAAGATAAGTGATCATATGATCCTCCGTTCTAGAAGATATCATTCGGACTAGAGACATGGATTAGAATCAATCTCAGTCCGATACTATGTTTCCCGGTACTTGATTTGTGATGATACAGGACTTCTAATTAAACATATCAATTCAGTCCTCGCTAGGCCTAGCATTATAAGTCAATCACCAAATCACCGAGGGGCCCACAGATATCGTTTTTCCCGTTAGGGCAAAAGGAAGGAATAAACTTTGACTACATATGCTTGTGTCTTTTATTCGTCAAATCGCGCACAACAATACGTTTTATAGCATCGAGTTACCGATGCGTTTACGCATTATCAATGCACAACCGACTTGCAAATTTCAACTCATATGTCTCCGTTTCAAGACCATAAGATATTATCGTCTCAGAATTACTCGTGATGAGATCCATGAAGTAATCCGAAAATTAATTCCAATTAATTTCTGATCAATTATTAATTAAATAATACTATTTCAAATTAATATATTATCCTCATAATATATTAACAAATTATTTATATTGATTTATTAATCAGATAATAAATCAATCTCTCTCTCTCTAAAAGTTATTCTGTTAAATTGCTAGCTATGAGGGCAACCCAAAAGGACTGTGCTCTTATCAATTCAAGTATATTCCTAAATTATAGTCATGACTTAGACACCTAATCCAACATGTAATAGGACCGGATAGTCTTAGAATTCTTGAACCGGCGTTACTAGCTATTCCTTGTTTGGTTGTGACTTTGAGGTAGGGATATCTATTCGACAGTCTATCTATTCTTGTTGCATACAATTACGCGTTCACGAAACGACCTGACGGTACGAGCGGATGTTCTTGCCGTGCGGGTGAGATGCGGAATTCCTAGGTAGACTAGGAAGAGTGTTAAGCACTTCGGTGGAGGGTGGTTTGAATGATATCTGAATGCCCTTCAGAAGGGAGTGAGGCAACTTAGGGGAATCGGGACAATCTTCAGAACAAGTACGAATAAGTGTGGAAGGTAGTACAACGGCCCGTTCTATTGGAAGCACAGGATTTATACCTGGGACGAAGAGAGACCCGAGGGACCTAATGAGTCTGTAGACGAGGGAATTGTGTGTGTTATGTGCTACACGAGTGTTGTAACTCGTTCCTTGTCGGATTTCAGAATGAGGAGAGATGATCTAAGAGGTAATGATTCGGGACTCGGGTCAAGTTCGCGAGGCCAGGTTGGGCCTGAGATGAGTGATGAGGATGTTCGAGATTTGGTCGCCGCGGAGGTGACTAGGGCTGTGTTCGAGATGCTCCCTCCGGTGATTGATTCGGTTAAGTCGGAGATGTTAGCAATGTTTGAGGAACGGTTTTCCATACCTTCGTCCCTCTATGTCTTCCTCTAAAAACGACCGTTATCGCTCATCTTCTCTTTCGTCTCTGTCTGTACACTTACCCAAATACCAGGGATATCAACTTTTTTTTATCTCTTACATTCAACATACTGCAACTAAACTGATGAAATCTGTGTAAGACCACTTGCAATACCCATCACATGAACAAATGTGATGGGTGCCACATTAGCTTTTTTCCCTATTACACTTCATCACACTCCATCACAACACACAAGTAATGCCTATCACACCACATCATCTTTTTCAAATAAAAATAATTGCATAAGAATATAAATACTAGCTTCTAATTGGTTGAGTGGTAACTAAAAAAAAGGAAAAAACCCTATTGGCTGTGATGAGCCGTGATCCCCATCACATGGCATCACGATCACGCCCATCACGGAGCACCCGGGGCGGTGTGCACGCCGTGATAGGGTAGTGACGTGGCCATCACGGTGTGTCCGTGATCGGTATTCCGCATAGTCTAAGAGCTTTTTTTGTTCCATTAGATAACATTTTCTCTACCTTTTCCTCTTTCTATTTATACTCCCAAAGTTACTCGGTCTTTATTTCACCCACAGCCACAACCTTCCTTTCACGCCTCCTCTCCGGTTGGTAACGGTAGCTTCCTTGCTAATAGTTACATGTATTAGTTGAAAGTTGCTAATTGCTTTACTTCTTTTCCCAAATTTGTTACGCTTTCTTTCCACATGTTTTTTTTTTCTGCATTTGCGTCTGCTACATTCGCTTAGTCTTCTAACCGTTCTATCATTTTTTGAACTAAACTTAATATGCAGGGTGTTTGTATTTCTTTGGCAATCAGAAAGCTGTTACGTTTTCCCCCATACGTCGACAACTTCCAAAGCAACTCTGCTGTCACAAACACTAGCTTCTTTACTAAACTTAACATGTAGGAGATTTCTACTTTTTTGGAAATCAAAAAATTGTAACCTTTTCCTCCTATGTCGACCACTTCCAAAAGACGCAAATCCCCCATCACAAGCTTCACCTTCTTTCTCCTACGCCTGTGAGTTCCACAAGAGTTAATTGACCTCTTAAAACCGTTCTGGTGGTATTAATGATTTTTGTTCCATTTTATAAGAGTTCGTCCGACTTCAAATATTGGAGTGGGAAAAATCTATATACCAAGTGTGCCCCCTAATCTTATTTTATAGTATGTTACCATCAAATAATAATAAAAAGGCGGAATTTCATACACGTCAACATGCTACAATTTGCAAAACCTTGACCATGCCATTATCTGATAAATACATTAACAACATGAACATTAATAATACAATTGCTTTTTTGGCTGTTGGACCGTTACAGTGGTCGCGTGAAATACGGGGCTCAACACAACTCATTTGTCTTCCCTTTTGTTGAAAATTTTCAGGGATGCAATGAACGCGGAAGCCTTTGAAGAAACTGGCATAAAGGAAAGTGGCGTTTCATTTGATAACAAAATAGATGCAACGAATTTAACAAACATTACAGTTCTAGACAAGGTAACATGCTTCTATAATCCATTTTTCAAACATGTATTTATAAATTTATTTTGTAATTTTTAAATATGTCATTTATAATTCAATTTCAAATATGTTTTTATAAACCATGCAAGTAACTACAAAAATATTAAATTAATAATGTTTATCAATCCGCTAAGGTAGAGTTAAAAAAACTCACAAACTGATAAAACTAATTACTTAATATTCATTTTATCCAACATTGAATTCTACTTTAACAACAATTTATATAGTCACAAGCAACATCAAGGGCGGTTTTAGTATTGTGCACTGGGGGCTGTGCACCGGCTCAACTTTCGAGGGTATTTGTAAATATATATATATATATATATATATATATATATATATATATATATATATATATATATATATATATATATATATATATATATATATATTCTAGTACGTTGCACCCCCTCGAAAAAAAATGAGGCCCACTAATATGAAGATGTAATGAATCGTTTTACCAAAATGAGTATACGAAGATGTGAAATTTAAATAGTACTCGTACTTGTAAGCGTTTTTTTGGTTATTATTATGTACTCGTACTTGTAAACGTTTTTTTGATATTATTATGTTTGATCGTAAAAAGAAAATTTATGTTATTATATATTTACATTCCGGGAAAAAAAATTTGCACCCCTAGTGATAATTTCTGAATCCGCCACTGAGCAACATAAACAACTTTTGAATAGCGGCAGCTTCATGTACAACACTTTTGAGCCGTCTTATATATATTATGCTTTTGGGAAGATAGGCATCTTATATGCAAATGTAGATAGAATATTTTGTAATACCGTGTAGCCTTCTGTAATCCTACAAAACTAAAATTGTGATGTTTCATTTAAAAAAATTGCGTTTGTTCCCTTGATTACACACACACAAACACAAATATATATATATATATATATATATATATATATATATATATATATATATATATATATATATATATATATATATATATATATATATACTACTAGAAAATAGGGGTATTAGCGACAAAAATTTAGCGACGGAAAAAATCCGTTGCAAAAGGCGACTGTTTACCGACGGAGTTCCAACGTATTGGGAAAACCTAACTTTCAAGATTTTAGCAACAATTTTGCTACGGTTTAGCGACAGAAGACGGTCCGTTGGAAATCCGTTACCATATTACCGACGGTTTACCAACGGAATTCAACAAATTTAGAATCCGTCGGTAATCCGTTGGTGAAAATGTTATCTATTTTGTAAAATCATAATTTTACCAACAGTCCGTCGGTAATTCGTTACAATATTACCAACAGTTTACCGACAATATTCAACAAATTCATAATCCGTCGGTATTTTGTTGGTGATGATCCGTCGGAAATTCGTTACTATTTTACCGACGGTTTACCAACGGAATGCAATGAGTTTGGATTCTGTCGGTAATCCGTTGGTGTAAATGTTATCTATTTTTAAAATCATAATTATACTAATAGTCCAATATATTACTTCGTCTTTATAGAAGAATGAGGCCCAATTTTATACAAACAAAAACACATCGAAACACCAAATTTTAAATAAAATTGATTATAACAATTTGAAATTACATAATGATTTTTCGAATACAGATCCAAACATCTCGTATGTTGGTCTGTGATTGCAAATGAAATGAGTTGCATTTTTTTTCCTGAATTGTCGCGTTCTTCAAATTAGGACTGGACCAAATTGGCAGCTGGATCGAGTTTTGGGCCCAAAAAACCACACACCAATACTTTTATCACAATCGGCTTCTCTCTCTCTCTCTCTCGATACACATATTACCGAGGCCCAATTTTATAGGACAGAGAGTGCTCCGCCATCGCCGCTTGTTCCACACTCCGCCATTCGCCACTCGTTCCACACTCTGCCATCGCTATCGCATTCACGATTCGATACCTCGGACACCATCGCAGCCTCTGGTAGCTCTAAACTCCTCTCACTTTTCTCTCATCGATTTCACAATCCAGTTTGCTTTGCACTGTGTTTCGACCTCGCACAGACGAAATCTAACCTACGATGCCTAACATATGTTGAATTTTGATTCTCCTTGTTTCCAGCATTGAAGCTTGCCTGAATTTTACGTGTGAGATCATTGTCTCCATCTAGACTTCCGAATTTGGTCTTCAGTTTTCATGGTGAGTACGTTTGGTTTGTCTACGGTTTTAACTTTAGAATTTCGCAAACAAATGCTTTTCCATTTGCTTTCTGGCTTCACACTCACAAGTTATATTTTATTTCCTACATGATAGTTATGTGGTTATTAAGTTCCTGAAGTTACATGGTTTGATTGGTGCTAAACCTATAAAACTTAATTGAGAAAATCCCTTTTGGTTGTTATCGGACTTGCCACTATCTTCCTCGGAGGCAGAAGCTTTGCTGGGAGATGCCGTGTGGTGAGGTTATTGAAGTTAGGTAATTGGATCGTTTGAGTTGCCGATTCCGCTCACTCCCTCCAGCTTGATTCTTCCGATTGCAATTACGAGTTGCCTTTAAACCGTGCTATTTCTACTGGCTTTGCTTCCTATTTCCATGTTGATGTGCGTAACAAAAGATCCATCATCAACGGTACTTTATAGTTTATTTTGTATATGTGTATGATGATTTCCTTTCTCTCTCCTTTTTGTGTCTGCTTTGTGGTTCATACTGTTAAATATCTAGTACTTGTGGTTAATTGCAGGTATTTTGCTTCGTGATCCTACAGTCTCTAATGCTAGTACCAATCTTCACCATACTAACAAATCATTATGTTGGTATAAGGCTTTGAATTGCTGTAATTTTTCTGGATTATGTCCAGATTGAGTTGGCCATGGTACTGATCAATGTATTGACAAAGGATAGAAAGAATGAAAACGTTTAGTGCACTTCAGGTTATAGTCAAGAACAATTAATGCTTTTTTTTATAATAGTCTTTTCTTTTATACAAAGTATACCGTGTAAAGAATCATGGGTTGTTATTGATAATTCAAAAATATATGTTGTGTTGAATGACTGAATCCTTTTAGTTTAAAAGACACCTACACTTGTTAAGCAATATTCAACTAATACAGTACAAAAAGAGAAACAAATCCAATATTTAAAGTAAATACTATGAAACAGATTCATTCTTTCTTCTTAATATGGACATATGAATTAGATTAATGCAACTAATGTTTTTGATTTATATGTTGTTTAGGTACCGAGTTGAAATTTGCAGTTACTGGGTCTGAATGGTATGAAAGACTAGAAGCAATTGCATCTTTAAATGCCACATACAAAGCTTTATGTACAAGTATGCTCGAGTCGGAGTGAGTTCTTTACTTTTATTAACTAAAATCCTTGAGTTGATTGAGTTTTTTTTAACATGTTTGCTTTAATGCATATCGATACATGTTACAAGTTGAACTATTCTAATTTATAAGTCTTACTTGAAACTTAGTATTTTTGGCCTTCTTGATGATAATATTTATGCTTTTACTAGAGACTTGAGTATATTTAATTCCATTAGTATTATTCACTTGGTTGTAACATTTAATCTAACTTTGTGGTGGTGTCAACATTGATAATTGTTTCAGGGATAATGTGCTTGGAGAACCCTTTTCAAAATATCATCCCAAGTAAGTAAAAAACGTTGTAATAACGAAAAAAAATCTTGAAAGTACATTGCCATTTCTTGCATTTATCCCTTGAATATATTTTTTTCACCTAATGTTGTGTTTTGATTTGTTTTGGTTGCTTGCAAATGCAGCTTTAGTCGGCCTAATGAAGAAGTTGTGTATCCAAAAGGAGATGTTGATGCAGTTTCAATAAGTAAAAGAGACTTTGATTTACACAAGGCCTGAATTTATAATCGACATTTATATAAAGTATGTTCATTATTTCTATTTTGTCATGCAAATTTTAAGTAAAAAATAGGACTTAAACAAGGCCTGAATTTATAATGTAGTTAAATCTCCTATGGCAACAATAACTAGAGAAGGGAATATGAAGGCGGTATTTTTATCATTGGTTCTTCATTCACAATGTGAATATAATTTATATTAAAGTTTAAAGAACAAATATCTACATTCCAAATATAACAAAACTTGTATCATAATTTATGAACTACAATTCTCACTTTTTATCCATGTGGGACGGTTTATTTATACTACAAGATCTCTTTAGTGGTTTTGGTGAAGCCATTATTGATAATTAGAGTGTTTTTCCATTTAATAAATATTAAAATTTTAAATGATGACAGGTTTTTGAAGAACAAAATCAAGCCTGAAGAAAGAAACACGTTTCACTTCTTCAATAGTTTATTTTTTAGGAAACTGGCTGATCCAGATCAAGATCTACTTGATGCTTCTAAAGGAAAGGCTGCATTTCAACGTGTGAAAATATGGACAAGGAAAGTCAACCTTTTTCAAAAAGATTATATTTTTATACCTGTAAATTATAAGTAAGTGGATAAACTACGTAAACATTAAGTTATTTTAATCATTTATACCATTATCTTTGTGTTTGCATGATATTGCTATAATTGGTAAGATTTTTCTAAGTACAATGTCAAATTCAACTAAATTATTCTAATTGGTTTCTTTTTTTTACAGTTATCATTGGAGTCTTATTGTAATTTGTCATCCAGGTGATGTGGCAACATACAACGGTCAGTCATCCGGATATTTTGGATTTTTCATGCATATCAAACATGGGCCCCACTGATCTTATTATGATTATTTTTGGTTCAGATTAAGATGTATAAGTGCCATGTGTTTTGCATATGGATTCCATTAGAGGTAGTCATACAGGTCTAAAAGGTCTTTTGCAAAGGTATTGAATTTTTTTATATTGGAAATAATTAGTTTAATATAATAATGGTTAATGTATACTTAAAATTCTTTTAAATTAGTTACCTTAAGGAAGAGTGGAAAGAGAGGAATCAGGAGGCGTCTGAAGAAATCTGCTCAAGATTTGATAATTTGAGATTTATTTCATTAGAGGTATGTGGTTTAGTCAGTATCTTTAAATGCAAGAAATAACAACCTACTTTTATTCTTTTATAGCATACTATTTTTATTTATTTCTGTTACAGCATTGCTTTGAAATTTTTTTTCTTGTTAAAAATTATACTCTGAAAATTCTACTAAATTATAGCTTTGTACTTTTGATTTTTTTTCTTATTAGGACATTATATTTTGAAAAATCCACTCATATAAGAAGAAAAAATTGGAAGTACAATGCTATATATAGGTAAACTTTTCAAAGTACAATGTCTTAATGAGACAAACATTTGAAATTACAATGTTGTAATAAAAAGACATGAGTTTATGATTCTATGATAATAAAATAAATATTGAAAAATATGTTTATTTTTGATGTTTTATGTTTTATGCAGTTACCACAACAACAAAATTCATACGACTGTGGTCTATTCTTGCTTCACTATGTGGAACTCTTCTTGAAGGAAGCTCCCCAACATTTTAATCCATTTGAAATCACACAAAACTTCAACTTTGTAAGTATTAATTCAAAGTTTCATTGATTTGTTTATTTTTCAAAATTCCATATTAAAGCATTTTACTTTAAAATTTTATGAGATACAATGCCTTATTAAGAAAATTTGAAGGTATATGCGTAGATTTTTTAAACTACAATACCTTAATAAGAAAATTTGAAAGCTGGTCAGCTTCTTGAGCTTTACTTAAAAAATGATCTTTTTTTTCCTTTAATTGGTCAATTTTTTCAGGTATGGGAGTTTGACCAAGATCATCAAAGAAAATGTGAAAGCTGAACTAGATGACAATGATGATAAAGGTGATCAAGTATTTTCTGTGGCATGAGCTCCCAATATTGGAAGGTAATTAGGGTTTGATTTTCTTTTAATTTTTAAATAAAGAACTCTTTGTAATTTTACTTTATAAACTTGTAACAATTTCATGGCTGTTGCAACTTCAAAGGGTATCTTGATGGAAGGCTTTTTGTTGAAAAAGTTGTCACATTTCCTTCTCATGGCAATGAGGTATGTGTTCTTCTATAATATTTGTACAAATATAGCAATGTACTTTCATTTATTCATTTATTATAGATACTTCATGTTTTTCTATTACAACTTTGTATTTTCAATATAATTTTTCTTGTTAAAGCACTGTACTTAAAATCTATTGAAAGTACATTGCTATTTCCTGCATTTGATTTTTTATTATTTTGTTTTGTCGCGTAGGTGTGGCAAATCGAGTGGGACATGATGGGCAAGTGAGATTATGGCAATCAAATCTTAATGGAGTTTGGCATGAACAAGCAATCATTCAACCCATCACATAAACATGTTAATGTACTAAAATACCCCTCATGTTGAACAAATTTCATACCATAAATATTATTTTTAGATCTTCAATGTTTCTTGAATCTTTTCATTTTGTACAAGCACAATCGGGGATGTAAAAAATTCTCGATTTTGTTAAATTCTAATTGTATTTAAAATGCTATTTACCGACGGTCTAGAGAGTAAAACAAAAGCCGTTGGTAATCTATTGCCGATATTTCCGTCGTTAATTCGTTACAAAATTCCGTCGGCAATCCGTTACAAACATAATCCGTCGGCAATCCGTTACAAACATAATCCGTCGGTAATCCGTTACAAACATAGGACGGTAATCCGTTACAAACATAGGACGGTAATCCGTTACAAACATAATCCGTCGGTAATCCGTTACTAATATTACTATCATTTTGGCTGTCGGTAATCAGTTACTAATGTTATTCGTTGGTATTCCGTTGCTAATTACCGACGGCAAAATCCGTCGCTAAATTTTGTCTTATCCGTTGGAAATTCCGTTGCTAAAAATCAGCGATGCAAAATTAGTGACAGACTTTGTCCGTCACAGATCTGTCGGTAAAACCAATTAGCGACAAAATAGCGACGGGTTGTGCCGTCGTTAATGCCCTATTCTGTAGTAGTGATATATATATATATATATATATATATATATATATATATATATATATATATATATATATATATATATATATATATATATATATATATATATATATATATACTGACATGTTCAATATAGAATCAAATTATACTGGTAACCATAGAACCACGTGAAAATTGTCTATGTTCACTTATGAATATATGTTCATTCATGAACATGTTCATCTATGAACATGAAAATTACATATGTTCATAAATGAATATTAAAAATTTTCATGTGGTTCTATGGTTAGCCAATATAAATTACACACACACACGCACACACACACACACATACATACATACATACATACATACATACATACATACATACATACATACATACATACATACATACATACATACATACATATATATATATATATATATATATATATATATATATATATATATATATATATATATATATATAGTCCGTTTCAAGGAAGAACCATTTTTTTCCTAGGAACCTTTTGACTGAAATATTTTTTTTAAAAAAAAATGACATAATACACCTAGTCGCTTATATTTAAGGCTTTTTGTCAAAAAAAAAATGAAAAATAATATGTATACACGAAATGTGCATATATGCACTTTTTTCGCAAATGTGTATATGATCACGTTTCGTGCATATGTACACATTTCGTGTATACATGCTTTTTTTCAAAAAAATTTTTACAAAAGGTCTTAAATATAAGCGATTACGTGTATTATGTCATTTTTTTTGGAAAAAAAAATTTCAGTCAAAAGGTTCCTAGGTTCCTAGGAAAAAAATGGTTCTCATTTGATATTTAGTCTATATATATATATATATATATATATATATATATATATATATATATATATATATATATATATATATATATATATATATATATATATATATATATATATATATATATATATATATATATATATATATATATATATATATATAAGTTCCTTTGATAATACATATTTTGTAGAGATTGTGAGAATGAATATCAGCCACCGATTTTGTATTAAAATTTAGGCGATGGCATTTTTGTAAATAAGTGTTACATTTAACATAAGGCGGTGGCAATTTTGTAATATTTGTGATAGTAAAGAATATACGCGAGGGTATTATTGACATTTTACATGGACATCAAATCAATTACGGATATCGAGTTTTACAGACCATCATCATCTCTAATCACCGTTTTGCATATCTTAGTTTAGTGGATTAAGTTTGAAATTCGTTTCAGTGTCGGTATTATTTTGAATGAAACCCTAACATTTTCTCTGTGTATTTTGCAATTTTCGTGGTGATTTGAAACAATGTCAACAGAGAAAAGAGTAGGTACGCATAGTTCTTCAGTTCGCTATGGTAAATGTTAGTATGAATGTATTTTATAGTAGTTTTTCTTACGTTTTTTTGTGGTCGTTTTAGACTTTCGTTTTGGGAGGAGTTGAAGTATTTTTAAGTGTTTCAGTTCATTTTATAGTTTTTTTTTACATTTTCAGTACTTGTTTTCGAGTTTCGTTTTGGAGTTGTTGCTTTTCAAGTGTTTTTAAGGATTTGAGTGCATTTTAAGAGTTTTTAAGGTTTTTTGTACATTTTTTATTGTATATTCATTTGTGATTTATGTTTTTGTACACTTTTAGGAAAGGATTTCAGTACTACTTATTCTAGAAGAAAGAAAGGTATTTGTATATTTCGTTTTTTTATTTGTGGATAAGAAAATATACTTTTAGGTTATGACATGTTGGTTATTACAGGAAAAGCTAAGGATAATCGAGTTGAGGGTGAAGATGACTCTGTTGAATTACAAGAAATTAGATCCAAACTAAAAAATGATAAAGGTATACATAAGGCTTGTTTTTTGTGTGGTTTATTTATATGTGATTCATTCAAATGAAATAATCGTATATAAAGATAATCATATATGAATGGTAGTTGAATAATAGTATGTTGAAAATACACAGATAATCACTTGTGAATATTTGTATTTATTACTATATATACACAAGTTATCATATATAGAGATAATCAGATATGAATAAACATGTATTCAGAAGTGAACATATATCTATGTATGAATAACTATTTATTCATACATTAATCAACATGTTATTCATACAAACATATTCATATGTAAATAATTTGGGTTATGACATGTTAGTTATTACAGGAAAGGCTAAGGAGAATCGAGTTGAGGGTAAAGATGACCCTGTTGAATTACAAGAAATTAGATCCAAACGAAAAAATGATAAAGGTATACATAAGACATGTTGATTGTGTGGTTTATTCATATATGATTCATTCAAATGAAATATATGAATAAATATTCATGCATGAATAAACATGTATTCAGAAGTGAACATATATGATTATTTTGCTATATGGGTACTGATATATGAATCAAGAATTCATAAAAATCAAAATTTAACGATTAATCATGTATTCACAGGTGATTATTTATATATGAATATATATGTCTGAATAATTTACGTTATGACATGTGCGTAATTACAGGAAAAGCTAAGGATAATGGAGATGAGGTTGAAGATGAGTCTATTGAATTACAAGAAATTAGATCCAAACGAAAAAAGGATAAAGGTATACATAAGCCATGCTTTTGTGTGTTTTATTCAGAAATCATTTTTATTCATATATAAATGTTCATGTATGAATAAACAAGTACTAAAGACTTAAACATATATGATTATTCATATATAAATATCGAGTATGAATAACATGTATTCATACATGCTATTCATATATGAATAATTATGTGAACAAACAAGTATTAAAAAAATTAACATACATCTAGACCAAACTATTTCGCTTGTGTTTTTTATTGGTGATTTTTTCTATTTTTGTGAGTTGGTTGAATCTATTGTTTGGTATAAAACATACAAAATCGTCTGAGCTATCACTCTCATTTTTGCTAGAACTAGATGACTCGTCTTCAATATATTCAGTGATATTGAATTGCATGATAGTTGCTACATGAGTTTCAAAAAAGTTATGTTTCTGTTATGATAGCAGAGGCTAATTACTATCTTGAAATATCTTACAAATATAATGAATTTCAAGATCAATATTTAATCAATATAATGAAGAAGAGAAATCTGGCTCTAGCGAAGTGAGAGTGGTAGCTGAGACTTTTTTGTATGTTTTATATTAATCAAGAGATTAAACCGGCTCACAATTTTGAAACGAATCACCAATGAAAAACACAAGGGAAATAGGTTGGTCCAGATATATGCTAAGTTTATAATACTTTGTTTTTGATATAAAATTATTCATACATAAATAAACAAGTATTAAAGACTTAACATATATGATTATTCATATATGAGTATCCAATATGAATAACATGTATTCATACATTCTATTCATATATGAATAATTATGTGAACAAACAAGTATTAAAAAATTAACATACATCTAGACCAAACTATTTCCCTTGGGTTTTTCATTGGTGATTTTTTCCATTTTTGTGAGTTGGTTGAATCTATTGTTTGGTATAAAACATACAAAATTGTCTGAGCTATCACTCTCATTTTTGCTAGAACTAGATGACTCATCTTCAATATATTCAGTGATATTGAATTGCATAATAGTTGCTACATGTGTTTTAAGAAAATCATGTTTCTGTTATGATAACAGAGTCTGATTACTATCTTGAAATATATTGCAAATATAATGAATTTCAAGATCAATATTTAATCAATATAATAAAGACGAGAAATCTGGCTCTAGCGAAGTGAGAGTGGTAGCTGAGAAATTTTTGTATGTTTTATACTAATCAAGAGATTAAACCGGCTCACAATTTTGGAAAGAATCACCAATGAAAAACACAAGGGAAATAGGTTGGTCCAGATGTATGCTAAGTTTATAATACTTTTTTTATCATATGTCATTATTCATACATGAATAATCAATTGTGAATATATTTAATACTAAAAATATATATAATTGAATCATTTAATTCGTAAATGATTTTGTGGTATATATTTTTAGTATATGTAATTTATTCAGATATGAATAACATTATAATATATTGTATATCAGTGAAACCAAAAGGAAAATCGAACAAGGCGGAGAAGGTTGTAATTATATCATCTGAAGAAAGGTTGACAATATCTACAAAGAAACGTCAAAAAGAAAGCTCACATGTTAAATCGAAAGAATTAAAGAAGATTATGATTGAAAAAGAAGAACAGAAAAAGAATTCAAAAAGTGTGTAGTTGTTGATGAAGATATTGGACCTTCAAAGAAACATAAGAGTAAAAATGTTCCTGCTAAAAATAGTTTTATTCAATGAAAAATAGAAGTTCACCAGAGTCAATGTTTGCGGTGATACAAGGGTTGAGTCGAGAACAGAAAGAGTGTGTCAGGAAAATAGATTTTGGTAGTTTGCTGAAAATGAAGATGACTGATGTTTCATTGAAGATTGGGTTTTATGTTCTTTAGAATATTGACATGGATAAGATGAAAGTGGAGGTTGAAAATGGTTATATTTATGTAAATACTCAATCTGTACATGATATGTTTGATATTCCTATGGGGGTAGTCTTCTTTCAGACTTGGAATACATAGAGGAGGATGATGAAAGAAGTTGTATGTTCGATTGGAGAAAACAATTCAAGAAGGGGGATATTATGAGATTGAAACACATCAAGAATGCAATTGTTAGAACAACAATTACTGATTTTAATTTTATTGTGAATTTCATTGTACGTTTTATAAATACATTCTGTGAGTCAAATGCGATGGGAAGGTGCAATCTGTCACCATTACACCATATAAAAAAAGTCACAAATGTAAGTACAACTGATTGGTGCAACTACATTCTTGATTGTTTAGTTAGAACGAAGATGGCGTACACACCCTACAAAGATACATCTTACTTTTACGGACCAACAGTGTATCTTGTTGTAAGTAATTTTTTTTTGGTTTTATTCATGCTTGAATTATCAGTTTTTATTCATATATGAATACGATGATAATTCATATATGAATGTATACATAATATATATTATGTATGTATTTCATGTAATGATTATGTTTATGAAAATGTATACATAAATTTTGCAGTTATTATATGTGGATAGTTTGAAGTTTGATCAAGTGAAGGTATAACATAGACGTCCAACTATTTGTTATTGGAGTTCAGAGAAGATACGATTTCGGGAGGAATGTGAACAGGAAGAAGAAAAGCTTGGATTAGGAGACTTGAATGACAATCAAGAGGTGGAAGAGGAAAGTGATGAGGAATATTTTGATGAAGGTTTTGAGGAAGAGGATGGTAAAAATTATTTTGTTGAGGTAAATTTATATTATTTGTGTATTCATATATGATTTATTACTTAAATTAATTATAAAATTCTTTTTTAATATGTAGGAGTATGAAACATTGTTAACAATTTTGTTTAAGAGGTTTGTATTTTCGAGAGAGAATCTTAAGATTAAGATTGAAGAAGCAATTGAAAAGTTCCCAGAAGTTGAATCATTTTGGAGCTGGAGAAAAAGAGTTTTTGATGATGACAAAAGTGAAGTTGAAAGTAAAGGAGTTCCATTTGCGTTTAATTCTGGAAGTTTTGAAGAACTAGCTCTTATACCAGTTATGGGTGTAAGTAATGTTGAAATTGAGAAGGATTTGGAAAAGGATGGGAGTGAAAATGTTGATAAATATGTTAATGAGGAAGAAGATGGTGGTAAGGTGGGAGGAGATGGTGTTGATAAAGATGTTAACGAGGAAGAAGATGGTGATAAAGATGATAAGGTGGGAGGAGATGGTGCTGAAAACTTTGAAGCAAATGTGTAAGGTCTAACTGAAGATGAAACAGTTTAGTTAAATGAAATTGTTAGGAATGTTGTTCTTGGTTTTAGTGGAGTTGATAGTCAGGATCATTTACCATTGAGTCAGTTCTGGGTAGATCCTGTGGTTACTCACATTTTTGACAGATTGGGTGAAGGTAAACAATTGGTTTTTTTAAAGTAATATTCATATATGATTATGAATAAAAACATTTATCATTTACATATGATTTATGATATAAAGAGTATATAACAGAAACAAAAACAACAAATGATATTGTTGAGAAAGTGGAAGCTATTGGTACAGATAAAGAAATTGTTGAAGGTAATGTTATGTTTTTATGTATAGTAAAAGTTTGAATTTTTATTTTCAAAGGAAATATTTACTTATGAATTTAAGATTTGTAGGTATTGGAAGTGTGTGCAAAGCGGTTGCAAGTGAGGAAAGAGTTGAAAATGATGATGCAGAGAAGGAAAATGTTGATACAAACGAGGAGGAGATTGGAAATATGGATGTAGTTGATGGTATGTATGTTTGATGTTATTTAATTTTTGAATAGAATATTCATATGTGATTTTAATATTAGGTGGTGAAATATTGGTTGAAGGTCAGAGAGTTGAAGAGGAAAGTGTAATTGTTATTAGAGAGAAAGAGAAGCTAGTTGTGGAGGGTAAGCATTTGTTTTGTATTAGGGGTTTTATATTTTGGGTATTCATATATGATTTATATTTTATTTTCTTTGTTCTAGGTATGTTGGAGTTGCAAGTTGCAAAGGATGGGAAGGATGGAGTTAATTAATGTTCATATATGAATTATGGTTGTGAATATACATATATATATATATATATATATATATATATATATATATATATATATATATATATATATATATATATATATATATATATATATATATTATAGTGCAAAATATTTATAATGAATTCAATTAATTTTATGTATTACTAATATTCATATATAAATAATCAGATATATTTATGTTTATCAATTTTTGTTAGGTATTGAAGAATTGACCGGTGAAGAAAAGGAATACTGGGATCATCCAGTTGTGAATGAGTTTTACGAAAGTGTTATATTCCTTAGTTCAAATATACCAGAAAAAAAAGATGATGAAAAAGCTAAGAAATCAAAATCACCTACTTTTAGTCTTGGAATTGGGTTTAGTAAAGATTCAACAGAGGATATTCTTGATTCAACTCCATTGTCAGTTATACCTCAAGTTGAATCTGAAGTTATTTCAACTTCTAATATTGTTGATGCAAATCCAATGGCTAATGTAGTTGCATCGTAAGTAGCATTAGATGGAAATCCTAGGGTTATAAAATAGAAGAAACCAGCTTTACCATTAAAATCACCATTCAAGAACAGGGTTGTTGATGTGTAAATTAAATTGACAGCAGAGGATAAATGTATACAGAGATGTTGTTGAGAGTAGCAAGTATGGTCAAACTACTCTTAGAGGTACAATGGAAAGTCTATTTCCAAGAACATACATATTTTCAAATGTTATTGACACATGGAGCGATTTATTGAACCATCAAGAAATTGAAAGAGATGTCAATAACTCTCCTTATCGGTTGTTCTTGAATGTTGATATGACTGTAAGTTTATATTTTATTATTATGTTTTTTTATTCGTTTATGATAACTCTAAGATTTTTCACTTATTATTACTGTATAATCACAAGTGAATTTAAAATCATTTTGTTAATTAGAGAATGTATAACATAATCACAAGTGAATAGGATTATGATTTTTAAATTATTCACTCTTGAATTATAATATACAATACAGAATATAACTGCATCAACATTCACTTATGATTGATGTATAATCACAAGTGAATACAACTATTGATTTTGTTTATTGATGAATATTTTTATGTAAAAACAGACATACTACCTTGAGTCAACTGACATGAAAGAGGAAGAAAAGTACAGTGTTTTCAAGTCTAACTTTGCTGTTAGTGTGAAGAATGATAAGCAGAAATTGTTGTTGAAAGATATTGACATGGTTTGTTCATTTATTGATTTATATATTTATTCTATTAATATAAGACTTACATTTTTATATGAAAATCAGGTTTTTTTCCTGTTGTGAGGAGTTCTCACATTTATATGGTTGTTTTCAACCTAAGAAGCCATGTGTTGAAGTGATTGACAGCAATGCTTTAGGAGAGAATTTTGATGACAGATATGGAAAATTACTTACACCTCTTGTAAGTATGAAGTACCAAAAAGTAAATTTTTACGATTATTTTGTTACATGTTTGATTTTAGTTCATATATGATTTTTGCAGAAAAATATGTTCTTTATGTATTTGAAAGAGATAAAGCATCCAAAGGAGAATATGATTTCAAATGAAAAGGTTATACCAAAGAGGTTGGAGATGGCGTGGAGGATCATTGATAATAAATGTGATAGTGGTATCTTTTCTTTAAGACATCTGGAGACATGTGCAGGACAACCAATTTCAAAGTGGAAACCAGGATTTCCAAAGGAAGGTCTTCCTCAGGATAATATGTTGGAAAAGTTTAGGAGTAGGTATGTTGCAAGGATGTTGACATCAGAGATTAATGAATTGCGTGAGCATGTGTTGAAAGAAGCGTATGATTATCATAAAGTTGATCCAAAAATTCGTGTTGAACATGCAGAATATTGAACAGAGGATGAGTTGTGTTTGAAGATGGTGCGTTTAGGTGGGAAAGAATGGTGGTGTTTGTAGATGAATGTGGAAAAACGTTTATTTTGTATGTGAAATGTTGACTAGACAATTTGTAGTTGATGGAATGTTGATTATGAAACTTTTAAAAAGTGTTGGTTATGTATCTTAAGAAAAGATGTAGATAATATTAAAAAGTGTTGGTTATGATATTCATAAATGAATATCAACTTTACCTTATACCTGGTTTATTAACTTAATATATAAATATACAAATGTACTCGTACACAAGTATACATATATGAATACAAGTGTATTCATATATGAATACAAGTGTATGAACACTTATGAGTATGTGTATGAACACAAGTGAATACAAGTTTATGAACACGAATATACATTTTTATATTCATAAGTGAATACAAGCGTATGAACGGTTGTATTCATATATGAATACAAGTGTATGAACACTTATGAGTATGTGTATGAACACATGTGAATACAAGTTTATGAACACGAATATACATTTTTATATTCATAAGTGAATATCAAGGTAAGTAGTATCTTTTTGTTTTTAAGTAGTAATCATTTTTATTGAATGTCATGCAATCACATATGAATATTGACAACGCCTAGTAATATCAAGTATTCTAGACGTTATTTAGTCGTGTTTTAGTTAATTTATCCTTATTAATTGACTAATATCACTTACTTTTGTGTCAAAGTGATTGGAAATGTTTTTAGTGTAAATGCAGGGGTTTTAGTGCGAATTGGGAGAAGTTACGGAGCAAAAATGACAAAGGAAGTGGATCAGGAAAAGTTAGCGGCGCTAACTTTTAATGTTAGAGACGCTAACTTTTGCCAGAGTGAATTTCTTCGCTTTTATGTTTCGTACGCGTGAGTGGAACTTTCCAGAAGCAATATTAGCACCGCTAACTTCTATGTTAGCGATGCTAATGTCCGAAAAGATAAAATCGTCGTTTTTGAATTTCGAACTCCTAGATAACGGGGCCTGGATGAGGTGCGCATTGCGGGAAAGCCTTGTCCGCGGCGCGGAAACCCTGAATTCGCACCACTATAAATACCGGGGTCTCGTCCGAGTTTTGAGGCATCCCCGGACGTCAAGGAGGGATCCGGAAGGCTGATTTCACGATTTTTCTCAGTTATATCAATAGTTTGGTTAGATATTTGGTTGTTCTCTTGTTTTAGCAACTCAGTATCGAGGTATTCCGCAATTGGAATTTCCGTCGATTACTCGATGTTCGTTTGGATTCGTAGTTTCTGATTTCAGTATTTAAATAGTTGGCAGCAGCTTTAGGCATCACGACCCGTTTGGAGCAGCACCTGGACCAGTGTAGATGGAGTACGGAGTTTTACATGCCGCGACTGGGATCGTCTCATCGCTGCAGATGAGACTTATTACTGGGAGCCCATCATAGAGTTCTACGCAACATGTACTTGGGGAGTACGTACGGATGACTTGTCCAAGTGGACGATCTGATTCTGACTGGGGGTGTGTCGAGGGAGTGCACTATAGTAGAGCTTGCAGGACGAGCACGCATTTATACGGAGGTGGATATTGATGACCCTCATTTCCTACCATTTTTAGCCGCATGTGCCACTCATCCCGACGAGGGTGTGACAGAGACAGCCATTTGGGCTGAGATCAGCGACATTGCATTCAGCACGGCCGCCACTACTAGTACCATACAATCACCGATCCATCGTCTGTTACACAGGATTGTCACTTGCATCCTTGGACAACGTAAGGGTGGTGACAAGGTGCCGAAGAAAGACGTACGATTTCTATGGGCGCTTCTCCATGCTGACAGGTTATTCCATTTCCCTTACTTGTTAACTGAGTTCTTGGTTGAGTCCGCGGAGTGAAGATCGGCCAGTCCTATGGTCAGTGGGCACTACATTACCCGTATAGTCGAGTCCTACCACCTGCTGCCGCCAGAGGTTACAAGATGGATGACTCCGTCCTATCAGAGGCCGATGGATGCCTCATTTCTGCTGACGATGGGCGATATCAGACAGTGGGAGGGGCAACATATTGTTTGGCGAGCCTCAGCCAGCACAAGCTCACCAGGATGAGGAGATGGAGGCATAGATTGAGGGAGGTGAGATACCAGTTGTGCAGTCCGAGGTTCGCGCTCCACGAGGACAGAGGAGGAGGAGAGATCCATCACCGGCTCAGCAGGAGCTGGCACACAGGCGAGACGGATTGGATGCGAGGCTCACGAGGATAGAGACCGCTCAGGCGGAGATTCGAGCCGACATACGATGATTGATGGTGGGCCAGCGCGCACTTTTCGTAGATTTTGGGATACCACCACCGACGGATGGAGATGACGAGGCAGGACCATCGGGCACGTATCACGATGATACTGAGTGATATTTTTTTTACTCTTTGCCTTTCTTTTTATTTTCTTTTTATTTTTTGTATTTAACTTATGTCTGTATCTAAACTTTAACATCTTTTGCATGAGTTGATAATTTTAGTAGATGATCAGTATTTGCCAAACTGTGATTGTTACATCAAATGTTTGGAGTTGCATAACGTAAGTGTGGGGTCACCGTACCCCTGCACTTGTGTTATGCCGGCGTGTTCACTGCTGTGCCCTGACTCCTGGATTTCATTGAGACAACGCAACTAATCGACCTTGTTACAATTAATCCCTACAATCAAGCAGTTCACCGTTCCAAATGGGGTAACTCTTTTCTCCCTTGTTTTGAAATTTTTATGTACAATGGGGACATTATACGGTTAAAAGTGTGGGGTGGGGACGGTCGAAAAGAGATTTTTGAATTTTTGGGGAAACAGTCTCATTTTCAAAATAATTTAGCAAATTTCAAAAATTTTAAGAAATTGTAACTTGAAAACGAGTAGACTTTTGAGTGTTATAGCATCTGGTATTTTTTAAAGAGATACTATGTAGTTTGTTATTCTGCTATGGTTGAGTGAAAATAAGTTGAGTTTTTAGAAGTTAGAAAATTCTGGATTTAGAACATCTTAGGATTGGGATTCAGGAAGGAACTGTCAATCAGTAGCCTTTGTTGTTCGAGTCGGTAGGTCCGAAAAGGGTGGCCCTGAAAGGGCATTTATGCACCTTACTAAAATAAGATCGTCTGGTCTGGGAAAGTATTTCCGAAAGCTCGTTACACGGACAACATCGAAAGTCATGGATATTTCCTTAACGACCTTTAGAATCTGATTGAGTAAGTTGCACTTTTTGTGAACCGAAAATTCGTAATCAATGGTTCTTTAGACGTTATTTAGCCTAGTAATATCAAGTATTCTAGACGTTATTTAGCCGTGTTTTAGTTAATTTATCCTTATTAATTTGCTAATATCACTTACTTTTGTGCCATAGTGCTTGAAAATGTTTTTAGTGTAAATGCATGGGTTTTACTGCAAATTGGTAGAAGCTACGGAGCAAAAACAACAAAGGAAGTGGATCAGGAAATGTTAGGAAATGTTACCGGTGCTAACTTTTAATGTTAGCGACGCTAAATTTTGCTAGAATGGATTTTTTCGCTTTTAAGTTTCGTATGCACGAGTGGAATCTTCCAGAAGCAATATTAGTGCCGCTAACTTCTTTGTTAGCGACAATGATGACCGAAAAGATAAAATCGTCGTTTTTTAATTTTGAACTCCTAGATAACGGGGCCTGGATGAGGCACGCGTCGCGGGAAAGCCTTGTCCGCGGCGCGGAAACCCTGAATTCGCACCACTATATATACCGGAGTCCCGTCCGACTTTTGAGGCATCTCGGGACGTCAAGGAGGGATCCGGAAGGCTGATTTCGTGATTTTTCTCAGTTATATCGATAGTTTGGTTAGATATTTGGGTTTTCTCTTGTTTTATCAACTCGGTATCGAGGTATTCCGCAATTGGAATTTCCGTCGATTACTCGATGTACGTTTGGATTCGTAGTTTCTGATTTCAGTATTTAAATAGTTGGTAGTAGATCTGGATATTTGATTGTTTGGTTTTGGATTGGAGTTTGGTTTGAAGTTTATAGAAGTAATCATTCGATTATTGTTTCGTTTATTATTCGTTTTCTCAATATACAATCAGATCTGAGTTGTTTTGGTTTTTGTTGAGTTTTATGTGTTTCCCACGTGTTATTGATCCGCCGTCTATATAGTGACACTATAGATCGGTTTATCGACACAGAGCGCCAACCACTGACTCCACGGTTCAACCCTTACTTCCACTAGCTAGTGTGCTGTAAGGTATTAAATCTAGTATTTTTTGACCGCATCGACGACTGCGACGATGTCAAATATATGTATGGAATTCGTTTTTATTACAATCACCTATGAATAAAATTCCCAAAAAGATGATTAAAACACCATTCATAAATGAATAAAATGAAAAAAAATACTATAGTTGTTTTGCAGATTGATCAGCTGCTTTCTTTATTGGGCATGTACGTAAGTTGTGAGGAGCTCTTTCTCCACATCCCGAGCATATTTTTGATTGCTTATTGGAATTTTCATATGCTTTCTCAGATGCACTAAGGATTCTTTTCTTTTTTCCGCATCCTTTGTTACGTTGAATCTGTGGAACAAAAATTTCAATGTTTTTTGGAACAGAAATGTTCATTAGTTTGCTTAGCATACCAACATCTGTCTTCTTCTTCGTAACTCCATATGATGTATCATTTTCTAATTCCTTATGCACGCTTTCTATTTTCTGCAAGAAAGATGCCAGTTTTCCTTTATCTTCTCTTAGAATGTCCAAACACGATTCAAAGTTGTAATATGCTTCATTGACCAACTTAGTTGTCTCAGCATCTCCAGTATTAGAGACATGTCTACCAAAGTCGTAATGTCTTGATATGACAACCTTCCTCCACCGATTTACAATGTACTGTTCAGGTATTTGTTTAATACCAAATTTCACCGGTATAGAGAAAGCATGTCTGCATAGAATGCCTATTCGGTTGAAGTTTTCGCAAGTACATGTTATATATTGCTTTGCCAATTTTATGTGAACCTGAATAATAAGATATTTAAAAAGAACTAAATAAATATATATAAGAATATATTTTATATGACGATATACAAATATATTTGGTATTCATATATGAATAAGAATGTATATTCATATATTCATATATTTAATTATTTTTTTATAATAATTGAAGCTCGTATTTCTATATGAATACAAGCATGTATATATATATATATATATATATATATATATATATATATATATATATATATATATATATATATATATATATATATATATATATATATATATATATATATATATATATATATGAGTACAGATTTGTATTCATATATGAATACAAGTGTATATTTATGTATGAATTGAAATTATTAATATTCATATGTGAATTTAATACAAAAAGCAATTAGGTTACCTTGAAATTACTTTTGAATTCACTTTTCTTGTTATTGTGTTGAACGTTGTATACGTCCCATCCATTTTCTATACCAACACTATAATATGAACATAACCAAGCACCTTTGTATATTTCCTTCTGAACGTCAAAAAATATTGTGCTTGTATAAACCTTTGCAGCATGACGTTTTATTTCTTGAGGGCTATGAGAAATATATGATGCTTCCTTGGTTGCCCTATCAAGTTCTTGTTGCGTATTTTCTTTGCTTTTGAATGGTAATGTCATAATTCATCATGAAATTTAATAGTAAATTTCCAGTTTGTGAGTATGTGTTGAAGAAGGAATTCATGCTCTCTGACCTTGAAGTTGTCTTCATCAAATTACACATTCTTATATCATTGAAGTATGCAGGGGTCCATAAGTGTCTAAATTCAAACATGTCATTAAACCATCTTTTGTCTTCAAGGTTGAATTCATTAATAAGCAACTCCCATTTGTTTTCAAATTCATCAGGTTTAATATACATGTCCCAAACAAACTTATTAAATCTTTTCCTGAAGTCGGTGTTTTTAATTAAATCCCCAGTAACCTATCAAAAATATGAATGATACATTCACATATGAATAATTAGTAATAGTACATGTGTATTTTTTCATTTATTCACAGATGAATTAACAGTAATGTACCTTTGATTGTAATTTCTTTATTATATGCCACATGCATAGTCTATGTTTTGAATTACGAAATACCAATTGAACAGCTTGTTTTATTGCTGGATCTTGGTCTGTTAATACAATTGTTGGTTGTTTTCCGTGTGCTTTAAGGAATGCTTTCAACAACCAACAATATGAATCAATAGTCTCATTACTTAGCAACCCTGCTCGAATAGTAACTGGCTTTTTATGATGATCAATGGCAGTGAATGGAACAAAAATCATCTGATATCTGTATCAGAAATATGTTTTTAATTAAACCAAGAAGTATTAAAACCCCTATTTATATATATTTTTAATGTAAAGGAATTTATTTATGTGTATTCATATATGAATAGCTATATTGTTATACAATTTATTATGTAAGTAGATGAGTGTTATATAATCATTTATGAATACACACATATGATTAGTATAAAGGTAATAATCAGATATGAATAATCAGTTCTGAATAGTTATAAGATGAATAATCATTTATGAATAGAGATATAACGAATTAGTAAAATGAATTGGATAAGACATATATGATTAGTATAAGTATATATGGTGATTCATATAAGAATGTAGGAAATTAATTAAGATATTCATTTATGATTGTATAATATAAAGCTTACTTGTTAGTGCGAAAGGTCGCATCAAAAGATATAACTGTTGTCGCCATTTTATTCTAAGTAGATTGCGGAATAAGAAAGATTGAATACTTAGAATGGATCTTTCGCTTAACAATAAACGATGATATATAAATAAATTAAGTGCGAAAATGTAAAGGAACGTTGCGGAAAATATAAATGAGGTGAAACGTAAAGTTGCGGAATATTAAATAAATCGTAAAGAACAAGTGCGAAAATTAAAAGATAATAATTAAATGATATAATGTAATTCGAATTTTTCATTAATAATAAGAAATGTGTTACATATTGGAAGTTAAGCTCAAACACAATTTCTAGTCTAAGTTGAATTACATAAAGATCTAGGAGGGAAGAAAATATAGAAAAGATATAAACGATAGAAAAGATAGAAAGATAGAAAGATAGAAGGATGGATATGAAGATCTAGAATAGAAGAGAAGAGATAAGATAGAAAAGAAGTTAGAAGAAAAGATATGGAGATTTAGAAAGAGGAAGAGATGTGACGATGTTCTTGATGTTCTTGAGGTGGCTGGAGAGAATTCTCCAGCCCCTCCTCCAATTACTTTAGACTATATTCCTCACTATCTCACTAGAATCTCACAATAAAACTCATGACCCAAGCCTCCTATTTATAGGAGGAGAAGATATTACAAGTACAACTAAAAATATTAAACAATTACAAAAGTACAATCTAACAGTTGGCTAAAATAATCTAAGTCTTGAACTTCCTGGTCTTCACCCGCTGTGTACTTTCGTTGCTGAACGGATCAGCAATTTGACGTTTCTGATCCGTATTTTCTGAACCGGCACCGCATTTTTTGAACTGTAATTTCTGAATAGTATTTTCTGAAGTGCAATTTCTGAACCGGCATTTCTGAAGTTGATTTTCTGAAATGCAATTTCTGAACTTGGAATTTCGGATCCTCACCAAGTTCGGTATCACACCCCCAAACCGTAATGGCGGAAACGTTCGAAGGTGGATGACTTCATGAACAATATCATAACAAAGTTGAATAATAGTGATTCCAAGCAAAACAACCATCATTAAACAATTGCAAATGTTACATCGTTTAAAAGTTGCATGTTTCAAATACAATTACAAATGATATCAAAATAAGCAAAAACGACGTCGCAACGTCTCTTCGAATAGCGCTGAGGTTTACCTTATCAATTTCCTGAGAATACAAGTAATTTGAAAAAGTGTCAACAATTAAGTTGGTGAGTTCATAAGATTTTTGCGTAAGAAATGTCCTTTGTTTGTAAATGATAGTATTGAAAACCAAGAAAATCCAGTATTTTCTCATAAAAATGTCCAAGTCTTTAAATCCCAAAGACTAAAATGTAATATGTAAACTGTAGTGTAAATTCCTTAGAAATGTATGTTTCCACGTAAACAATTTATAAAAATATTAAATTGATTATTTTCCCCGTGTGAGATACCCTATAACCATACTGTGACTAGTTGGCCTGCTGCGACGTTCTTCAGGCGTCGGAATGTTAGACATTTGGACACCTCAGACATGCCGGTCTAGCTGTAGCTAGCAGCTCAGGTGCGGGGTTGTCAAGCCCGTATAGATCTATACTCAAATATCACGCTCTCTTACCGAGACTCTGGTTATAAAAATTCAGGACTTATAGCAGGTACTTAAAGAAGTACTGTGAAGATTCATCTCACAAAAATGTATGTATTTTAATCAACTTGTTTACGTAAGATTTGTATATAAAAACTCTTGTAATCATCCATTATCATTTTTCCCATGATAATATGGTAATGTTTAATAATTATATAATTTTATATAATTATTTTTGTCAAAATAACCTTATGTTCATAAACTATTCCAATAATAGTCTATTTTTAGTGTTCCGTCGTAATAATCATATTTTTACGAATAATAACGAAATAACTTATTCAAATGATTATAAATATCATCTTTTAAGATATTTCTCACAAAAATGGTGTAATAACTTGGTTATAACCATTTTGCTATAAAGTAATATTTCTCGGTTACAAAAACGTAGTTTTTATTAATTTTGGTTTTTATGACGTTTATGTCAAAAATCTAGTGTTTTACACACTTTATTTATAGTCTTGTATCTTTTACACAAACATAATATGTCATAATGTTTATAATACATGGATCTAACCATTTCTCATGTCAATATCATTTGTACACAACTTTTAGTTTTCATATTTATAACATATTTATCCAAGATCTTGCATTTTTACACATTTTATTTATAGTTTGGGAACTTTTACACAAACATAATATGTCATAATGTTTATCATACATAGAACTAACCATTTTTCATATCAAAAGCATTTTTGCACAACAATTAGTTTTATGAACTTGTGTAAATCATCATTTATAGTATTTAAACATATGTAGACTTGGATAAAACAACATTTATAGTATTTAAACTTGTATTCTCCCCCAAAAAGGTTAGAAAAGATGAAAATGAGGGGTATGAACTCACCCTTGTAGCGTGCTTGGCTTAAAAACTAGGTAGTTCTTGAAAGATTGGTGGTAGGAACGAAGATCCAAGCCTTGGAGCTCGGAGGACCCTTGGACAATGCTATTACCCAAAGGTTTTTCATAGATGTTAGTGTGTGTAAATGGAGTAAAACTTGTGTAATATAGATTAGAATCACAAGGTGAAGATGTCTTACCAATTAGACTTGCAAAAACACTTGGAAATGGAGGTTTGTGGTGGTGTTTGATGGTGGCGGTTTGGAAGAGAGGAAGAGAGAGAGAGAGACGAGAGGAAGAGAGGGAGTGGAGATGAGAGAGTGTGGCTTGGTTCAAATGAAGTGGCTAGTTCCTTTTTGGTTGATTTGGTTCTTGATTTTCCTAATATAAAATTCCTAGACTTTTTAATTCTCCTAGATTGTGAATAGTGCCTATGTGATTTGTGGTGTGATATGTTGGTGTCTCCCATGTATGGCTGCCGATGGGGGTGGGGCAGGAGGGGTGGGTGGGTTAGTTTTTATAAAAATAGCATCCTACTTATATAAAATGTGTGATTTTTATAAAATCGTAAGTCGTTTTAGTGAAATTTTATGAGTTTTTGACGAAACCAAGTTCTAAATAATTATTTTGTATAAAAACATTGTCAAACATTTATTTTGATTGAATTATAACTCGTTGGCTGTCGAAATACGCGTTTAAGCGCAGTATTCTTCCGATTTCGCGATTTTTGGCATTTTACCGGAAATTGAATTTGGCTTTGAAATTAAATACTAGATATTATTACGTTCCATATTATATGAATTGTTATTTCATATTTGATGTTTAAGGCACCACATTTTGTATTTTGAGTCCAAACCCTGTGTACATTTATCCGTTCACAGCGATTTAATGGTTGTAACTTTCACATACGAACTCCGTTTTCGACGTTCTATATATCCACAGGTTCGTATTTACGAGTAGATCGTTTTATGAATATTATTATTCTCAAAATGATAGTTGTACGATTATCGAAATTTTACGCTACAGTAATTTATTGTCCGTATTTTCGATGTTTACTCGATAATTGTTTTGAATTAGCATACGTAGTATTATAATATTTGATAATTCATAGCAAAAGTTATGGAAAATAACTTTTCAATACATGGATTAACGTACGCTTCGTTTGACTACAGTTGACTTTTGTTGACCAAAATTTACAATTGTCACATCATCTACCCGTTAGAAAGAATTTCGTCCCGAAATTTAGCTTTGGAGTAGATCCTCAAGGGTTTGGGAAGAGATGTGGATACTTTTGTTTCATTTGGTCTTCACGCTCCCAAGTAAATTCTGGTCCACGCTTAGCGCTCCAGCGGACTTTCACTATTGGTATACGGCTTTGTTTCGTCCTCTTGACTTCTCTGTCCATGATCTCCACGGGTTCTTCTACAAACTGGAGATTCTCATTCACCTCGATCTCGTCGAGCGGAATGACAAGCGTCTCATCGGATGGACACTTCTTTAGGTTGGATACATGAAAGGTGGGATGGACATTGCTGAGCTCTTGTGGTAGTTGGAGTTTGTAGGCTACTGGGCCGATCCTAGCAAGGATCTCAAAGGGCCCAATGTATCTGGGGTTCAGTTTCCCACGCTTTCCAAAGCGTATCATTCCTTTCCATGGTGAGACCTTCAACAACACTCGATCGCCAACCTGGAATTCTAAAGGTTTGCGTCGTTTGTCTGCGTAACTCTTTTGTCGGTCACGAGATGCTTTCAATCGTTCACGGATCTGAACGATTTTCTCCGTCGTCTCTCGTATGATCTCTGGACCGGTGAGAGTGCTGTTAGGTACTTGGCCTCTGGCCAGTTGAGTATCCCCTACCTCAGCCCAGCATAGAGGGGTCTGCACTGGCGTCCATATAAAGCTTCAAATGGGGCAACTTTGATGCTAGTGTGGTAGCTGTTGTTGTATGAAAACTCAATGAGTGGTAAGTGGGTGTCCCACGCCTTACCAAAGTCTATCACACAAGCTCTTAACATGTCTTCCAGCGTTTGAATGGTTCTCTCACTTTGCCCGTCTGTCTGTAGATGGTACGCTGTACTCATGTCGAGTCTGGTTCCCAAGGCTTTTTGTAATGATTGCCAAAATCGTGAAGTGAATCGACTATCTCTATCTGAAATGATCGAAATTGGCGTACCATGCAATCGTACTATTTCCTTGATGTACGTCCTTGTAAGTTTCTCCATCTTGTCGGTCTCCTTGATTGGCAGGAAGTGAGCGGATTTGGTTAACCTATCGACGATTACCCATATGGTGTCTAACCCACCAGTTGTCTTTGGTACTTTGGTTATGAAGTCCATAGTTATCCGCTCCCACTTCCACTCGGGTATTTCCGGTTGTTGTAGTAAACCCGAGGGCTTTTGGTATTCTACTTTAACCTTGGCGCAAGTCAGGCACTTGCCCACGTAAGTAGCAATTTCTGCCTTCATGTTTGGCCACCAATACAGTTTCTTGAGGTCCAGGTACATCTTGTCGGAACCAGGATGAACGGAGTATCTAGTCTTATGAGCCTCATTCATGATAATGTCTCTGTACCCGCCGAATCTCGGGGTCCAAATTCGGTTCATGAGGTAACGAGCTCCGTCATCCTTAACTTCGAGGATTTTATCCATCCCTCGCAAGGCTTCATTTGCGACATTCTCAGGTTTTAAGGCTTCTAGCTGCGCCTCCTTGGTCTGAGTGGATAAATGGGAAGGGATCGTTATCGACAGAGACTTTACTCGGCGGCCCGAGTACTCTTTCCGACTAAGGGCATCTGCCACCACGTTGGCCTTTCCTGGGTGATAACGAATTTCGCATTCATAACCACTTAGCAGCTCTACCCATCGTCGTTTTCTCATGTTGAGTTCTTTTTGGTTGAGGATATGCTGGAGACTCTTATGGTCGGTGAAAATCGTACACTTAGTGCCGTACAGGTAATGTCTCCAGATCTTCAATGCGAACACTACTGCCCCCAACTCGAGGTCATGTGTAGTGTAGTTGACCTCGTGAGTTTTAAGTTGTCTTGAAGCGTAGGCAATGACTTTTCCTCTTTGCATGAGTACGCAGCCCAGACCCTGGTTCGATGCATCGCAATATACCATAAAGTCTTCTGTTCCTTCTGGAAGGGACAGAATAGGAGCGCTGCACAAAGATTTCTTTAAGGTCTGGAAGGCGGCGTCTTGTTTATCTTCCCACTTGAATGTTACACCCTTATGTGTCAGGGCAGTAAGTGGCTTCGCAATTTTGGAGAAATTCTATATGAATCTTCGGTAATAGCCAGCAAGGCCCAAAAACTGGCGGATTTCTGTCGGAGTTCTTGGTGCTTCCCAGTTTTCGATGGCTTTGATTTTGGAGGGATCCACATGTATCCCTTCCTTGCTGACTACGTGGCCTAGAAAGTCTACCTTTCGAATCCAAAATTCGCATTTCGAAAATTTCGCATACAGCTTCTCTGCTCTTAATGTCTCCAAAATTTGTCGTACGTGTTGACTATGTTCCTCCTTACTTCGTGAATAGATAAGTATGTCGTCGATGAACACTATCACGAATTTATCTAGGTAAGGTCGGCATACGCGGTTCATCAGATCCATAAACACTGCGGGCGCATTAGTCAATCCGAAGGGCATCACAACGAATTCATAATGGCCGTAGCGAGTTCTGAATGCCGTCTTAGGAACGTCTTCTTCTTGGACTCTGAGTTGGTGATGCCCCGACCTTAGATCGATTTTTGAGAAGTAACTCGATCCTTGGAGTTGGTCGAAAAGGTCGTCGATTCGGGGTAACGGATACCGATTCTTGATAGTGAGCTTGTTCAACTCCCAATAGTCAATGCACATACGGAATGACCCATCCTTCTTCTTCACGAACAAGACCGGCGCTCCCCAAGGTGAGAAGCTCGGCCTGATGAACCCTTTACTTAGCAGTTCGTTTAGTTGGCTGGATAATTCCTGCATTTCTGTCGGGGCTAATCGGTATGGCGCTTTTGCTACTGGGGTGGCTTCAGGGATCAAATCGATTCTGAACTCGACTTGTCGTGCGGGTGGTACTCTTGGAAGGTCTTCTAGGAATACGTCAGAAAAGTCACAGACTTCAGGGATCTCTTTGATGCTCTTTACTTCTTTCTTCTCGTCAACAACGTGGGCTAGGAAGGCATGGTATCTTTTCTGTAGGTACTTTCAAGCTTTGATGCAAGACACGATTCGAAGGCTGGTAATGGGTTTATCACCGTAGACAACAAGGGTCTTGTCATCCGGCAAATGAAGTCGGATTCCTCGTTCGTAACACATGATGACGGCATGATGGGGGATTAGCCAATCCATACCAACAATCACGTCAAAGCTTCCTATTCTAACAGACATTAAGTCGATTTGAAAGGAGTGATCGTCCAGAGTAAGTGTACAGCCTATGTATATGTCGTTTGTGCTTTCTGTTTTTCCATTTGCCATTTCTATCGTAAATGTTTCATTGAGTGGTTGACGTTTTTGTTTTAGTAAATATTTAAACTCGTGGCTTACGAAACTCCTCTCCGCACCGCTATCGAATAGTATACAAGCATATGAATTATTGACGAGGAACGTACCGGTAACCACGGTAGGATCCTCCACCACTTCCGCACGTCCCATAGCTAGGACTCTTCCATTTCTCCCAATGTTCTTTATCTTCGGACAATCACGCTTGAAATGCCCCGTCTCAACACAACCGTAACAAGCTTGACTCACCCCCAGCATTAGAGGCCTGGGTGGTTTGTGGAACTGGCGCCTTGCAGAAACGGACGGTATGACCCTTTTTATTACAGTTCGAGCAGTGCATTTCCCTATAGGCTCCGGTATGGTGGAAATTACACTTGTTTCACTTGGGTAGAGTTCCATTATATTGTCTGGTTGTTGTTGGGGTAGTCGGGACAGTGGCTGCACGGACTGCCACAATCTGTTGTCTTTTGGAACCTTCTTGGTTAGGCTGGCCCTTTCCCCTGTTCCAGGGTTTCCTCTTGTGATCCTTCTCCTTTGGTTGCTCAGTTTTAGGTGTCATAGTGCCCTGGCGGACCCCATGATCAACTAATCGTTGGGCCAGTCATTTGGCACTGTCGAAGGTAGCAGGGCTCGCTGATTCTACATTTCCCTGGATCTGAGGAGATAGCCCCCATATATAGCGTTCCACTTTCACTGATTCTGGGGTGACCATAGCAGGGCAGAGGGTTGCCAAGTAATTGAATCAGTTCGTATAGGTGGTCAGATCTGAGCCTTTCATGGTAAGATTCCACAGTTCCTGTTCTAGTTTTTGGATCTCCCATCTAGGACAGTACTCTTTTATCAGCATGGTCTTCAGTTCCTCCCAACTCATTGAGTTGGCCACAGGAAGTGTCAGAGCCTTAACATGACCCTTCCACCAGGACATGGCCGTCTCAGCAAAGGTACAGGCGGCGAATTTAACTTTGAATTCCTCGGGGCATGCGGAGATATCAAAAATTGATTCAGTTTTCTCAATCCATCTCGTGAGAGCAAGGACACCACCAGTACCATGGAAAGCCACAGGTTTGCAATTCGCGAAGTCCTTGTACGTACATACTCGCGGTTGGTTTGGTGTTTCCCCATTTGTGGAGTCGTTGGTGTCATTCCTGCTTCCATTTCCATTCGTCCCATTCGAGTTAATTTGGGCAATAGCAGCTGTTACAGCGGCTGTGATGGCTGCTTGGAAGGTTGTTGAGTCCATCATGGGTGGTTCGGGTGTTTCGATTAGTGCGCGCCTCGCGTTCCTTCGACGAGGTGGCATATTTCTGCCATAAAGATCCAAGATTGAACGATGGTAAGCTCTTGGTAAAGGTTATCAAAGTACGACGTTTCTATTATACGTTTATGTCGACTATGTAGTGATAGGGGTATAAGAGGTGCATAAAGAGTCTAGATGTATGGTTCTATAGTATCACAAAATACTAGTATAGTATTTTTGTTTTATGTTTTGTTCTAGTATTTTTCTTTGTATATGGTTCTTGGTAAGTCTTTAGAAGTTGTTATAAGTAAGGTGGTTTCTAAGGGGTATGAGAGATATGCAAGAGAAAATTCTAAGTGTACGATTTCGTAGTATTCATAAAATACTCCTGTAGTATTTTAACTTTATGTTTTGTTCTATCGTATTATAAAATACTCTTATAGTATTTTATATTTTAGTGTTTAATTATTGGGTTATTGGTAAGTGTTTGGACTTGTTGTTCACCACGACTATTCCGAAAATTCGTCCTACCACTTTTGTATGTTTCCGTTATAATATCGTTCTAGTGTGTATGTATGTATTTATACTTTTATAAAAATTATCGTTGTAATTTTAAAAGTATACTTGCATGAAAAAAAATTTCGAGAGTTTTAGTCCCATTGTATTTATAGTTTTATATCTTTAAATGGATTGATATACTTAGTTCACTATAAACAATGCTCTGATATCAATCTGTCACACCCCCAAACCGTAATGGCGGAAACGTTCGAGGGTGGATGACTTCATGAACAATATCATAACAAAGTTGAATAATAGTGATTCCAAGCAAAACAACCATCATTAAATAATTGCAAATGTTACATCGTTTAAAAGTTGCATGTTTCAAATACAATTACAAATGATATCAAAATAAGCAAAAACGACGTCGCAACGTCCCTTC
This sequence comes from Cichorium intybus, assembly GCA_023525715.1. Classification (NCBI taxonomy): domain Eukaryota; kingdom Viridiplantae; phylum Streptophyta; class Magnoliopsida; order Asterales; family Asteraceae; genus Cichorium; species Cichorium intybus. The sequence continues at coordinate 71,122,877 of CM042010.1, forward strand.
GAATAGCGCTGAGGTTTACCTTATCAATTTTCTGAGAATACAAGTAATTTGAAAAAGTGTCAACAATTAAGTTGGTGAGTTCATAAGATTTTTGCATAAGAAATGTCCTTTGTTTGTAAATGATAGTATTGAAAACCAAGAAAATCCAGTATTTTCTCATAAAAATGTCCAAGTCTTTAAATCCCAAAGACTAAAATGTAATATGTAAACTGTAGTGTAAATTCCTTAGAAATGTATGTTTCCACGTAAACAATTTATAAAAATATTAAGTTGATTATTTTCCCCGTGTGAGATACCCTATAACCATACTGTGACTAGTTGGCCTGCTGCGACGTTCTTCAGGCGTCGGAATGTTAGACATTTGGACACCTCAGACCTGCCGGTCTAGCTGTATCTAGCAGCTCAGGTGTGGGGTTGTCAAGCCCGTATAGATCTATACTCAAATATCGTGCTCTCTTACCGAGACTCTGGTTATAAAAATTCAGGACTTATAGTAGGTACTTATAGAAGTACTGTGAAGATTCATCTCACAAAAATGTATATATTTCAATCAACTTGTTTACGTAAGATTTGTATATAAAAACTCTTGTAATCATCAATTATCATTTTTCCCATGATAATATGGTAATGTATAATAATTATATAATTTTGTATAATTATTTTTGTCAAAATAACCTTATGTTCATAAACTATTCCAATAATAGTCTATTTTTAGTGTTCCGTCGTAATAATCATATTTTTACGAATAATAACGAAATAACTTATTCAAATGATTATAAATATCATCTTTTAAGATATTTCTCACAAAAATGGTGTAATAACTTGGTTATAACCATTTTTGCTAGAAAGTAATATTTCCCGGTTACAAAAACGTAGTTTTTATTAATTTTCGTTTTTATGACGTTTATGTCAAAAATCTAGTGTTTTACACACTTTATTTATAGTCTTGTATCTTTTACACAAACATAATATGTCATAATGTTTATAATACATGGATCTAACCATTTCTCATGTCAATATCATTTGTACACAACTTTTAGTTTTCATATTTATAACATATTTATCCAAGATCTAGCATTTTTACACATTTTATTTATTGTTTGGGAACTTTTACACAAACATAATATGTCATAATGTTTATCATACATAGAACTAACCATTTTTCATATCAAAAGCATTTTTACACAACAATTAGTTTTATGAACTTGTGTAAATCATCATTTATTTTATTTAAACATATGTAAACTTGGATAAAACAACATTTATAGTATTTAAACTTGTATTATCCCCCAAAAAGGTTAGAAAAGATGAAAATGAGGGGTATGAACTCACCCTTGTAGCGTGCTTGGCTTAAAAAACTAGGTAGTTCTTGAAAGATTGGTGGTAGAAACGAAAATCCAAGCCTTGGAGCTCGGAGGACCCTTGGACAATGCTATTACCCAAAGGTTTTTCATAGATGTTAGTGTGTGTAAATGGAGTAAAACTTGTGTAATATAGATTAGAATCACAAGGTGAAGATGTCTTACCAATTAGACTTGCAAAAACACTTGGAAATGGAGGTTTGTGGTGGTGTTTGATGGTGGCGGTTTGGAAGAGAGGAAGAGAGGGGGAGAGCCGAGAGGAAGAGAGGGAATGGAGATGAGAGAGTGTGGCTTGGTTCAAATAAAGTGGCTAGTTTCTTTTTGGTTGATTTGGTTCTTGATTTTCCTAATATAAAATTCCTAGACTTTTTAATTCTCCTAGATTGTGAATAGTGCCTATATGATTTTTGGTGTGATATGTTGGTGTCTCCCATGTATGGCTGCCGATGGGGGTGGGGTAGGAGGGGTGGGTGGGTTAGTTTTTATAAAAATAACATCCTACTTATATAAAATGTGTGATTTTTATAAAATCGTAAGTCGTTTTAGTGAAATTTTATGAGTTTTTGACGAAACCAAGTTCTAAATAATTATTTTGTATAAAAACATTGTCAAACATTTATTTTAACTCGTTGGATGTCGAAATACGCGTTTAAGCGCAGTATTCTTCCGATTTCGCGATTTTTGGCATTTTACCGGAAATTGAATTTGGCTTTGAAATTAAATACTAGATATTATTACGTTCCATATTATATGAATTGTTATTTCATATTTGATGTTTAAGGCACCACATTTTGTATTTTGAGTCCAAACCCTGTGTACATTTATCCGTTCACAGCGATTTAATGGTTGTAACTTTCACATACGAACTCCGTTTTCGACGTTCTATATATCCACAGGTTCGTATTTACGAGTAGATCGTTTTATGAATATTATTATTCTCAAAATGATAATTGTACGATTATCGAATTTTTACGTTACAGTAATTTATTGTCCGTATTTTCGATGTTTACTCGATAATTGTTTTGAATTAGCATATGTAGTATTATAATATTTGATAATTCATAGCAAAAGTTATGGAAAATAACTTTTCAACACATGGATTAACGTATGCTTCGTTTGACTACAGTTGACTTTTGTTGACCAAAATTTACAATTGTCACATTCGGATACTCATTTCTGATTTGGTGCCTTGCTGTTCGGAACTTGCATTTCTGAAGTATCATCGGAACTCACACTTCTGATCAGCGTCGTTACAATCTTGTTTTCGGAATGATCCTTGGTTTCGGTGGCACTCACTCATAATTCCCTTATTGCTCGGCCGCATCACTTTTTCACTCGATCGCATACTATTTCATTCGACTATTACTCAATCGCACATCTCCTTTTATATTTCATTGCTCGGGCCATAAGCTAAGTTATTTTCGATCTTGAGAAATTGCACCGACCACATGCATGAAACGCATCTCTTTCATTTGTTTGCTCGATCGCATGCTTCTACTGTTTCTTTGTTACTCGGCCAGCACCACTATTTCTTTTTATTAGTTTTCACTCGATCACCATCTTTCTTGGCCTCACGTGGCTTGCATGTATAATTAATGCACCAATCTTTTCTTCCTTTTTCTATTGGAATATATATATATATATATATATATATATATATATATATATATATATATATATATATATATATATATATATATATATATATACACGTATGCATGTCTCCATTCATTCTTTTCACTTTTCTATTTGTTTTGTAGAATTTGGTTGTGAATCAAACATACACATGCATACGTATTATATATATATATATATATATATATATATATATATATATATATATATATATATATATATATAGAGTCCGTTTCAAGGAAGAACCAATATTTTCCTAGGAACCGTAGGAACTTTTTGACTAAAATTATTTTTTCAAAAAAAATGACATAATACATCTAGTCGCTTATATTTAAGACTTTTTGTCAAAAAAAATTTGAAAAATAATATGTATACACGAAATGTGCATATATGCATTTTTTTCGCACATGTGTATATGATCACGTTTCGTGCATATGTGCACATTTCGTGTATATATATATTATTTTTTCAATTTTTTTTTTAAAAAATGTCTTAAATATAAGCGATTAGGTGTATTATGTCATTTTTTTTGAAAAAAAAATTTCAGTAAAAAAGTTCCTACGGTTCCTAGGAAAATATTGGTTCCCATTTGATATTTAGTCTATATATATATATATATATATATATATATATATATCATTATTATATACGAAAGCCAGTGTTCCTAAAATTCAAGGAAAAAGAAACTTGAGAATTAATGTTGAGGCTTCTTCAAATTACTAGGAATTGAGGAGGGTTTTGTGAGACGAGGACACCTCAGCATCTCTATCGACTCTTATTAAAATAGCTTTGTTTGTATTTGAATACCTAAGCAAATCCACTCTCTTTTGCCTCCTCTTGACCGTAGGATTTAGATACCTCTTATTCTTGAACCGTTGACGAACGGAAAGTGTTCTTTGAGTCCGTGTTCAACACGTTTGCTACTTTTTCGTCGGAAGCTACAGTTTGCGCGTATATTAACGCAGATGTTTTATGCCTTCCTCCACCGCCTCTATGCTCCAATCGATCTCCTCCAGATCTCACTACCACCACCGTTATGTTTCTTCTAACGCTTGGCTTCCCCAATACGTTTCCCCCATACCACCGCCTCCCTTTATTCTCTCTCTACCCATTGTTTCTCTTATATTTTTCCAAAACAATTGACCCTCTCTTCTTAAAAGAACGAACAGAAGGTTTGTCTTTGCAAGTCCAATTGAAATTTTCTCCACCAACCACAATACGGTTCTTTGCGTGTGGAGGAAGCTTGTCACCCAAGTACACCGAATGCTTCTTTAGCTGCCTCCTTCTCATTCTCTCCCAGGTCAAAGTTACAATCTCTATCATCTCTCCTGAAAATCTACATCTGGTTTCATCCCAAAAAACGAAGAATTGAAACACTCGTCTTCTAAGTTCTAAACCATTAGCTTCTTTCATTCAAAAACCCCTTTTTTCTTCTCCCACAACCGCTCTCCCCTAAACCTAAATTTCATCCCTGTCCCCCTCTTTGATTTCAATACAGTGTTTTTTCTCTACACCTTCCCTTACTATTTTCCGCCTTCTTATCAGTCCCCTGTATCAAAGTGGTGGGTGGGTCATTGACCTCCTCTTTTCTAAAAATTCGGATGAAGTGGGTGCATTGTATGTTTTGGAATTGGTCGAGATGAAGGTAGCATCTTAGGAGGAAGATATAAGCTTCAGTTTGTTTTCTTGCTTTACCTCACTTTCTTCTTTCTTCTGCATTTACACCCACCAGTGCCGTCCAACCTACCACACTATTGCAGACCAATATCTCACAAGGTAATCTCTTTATCTATTCTCTCTTATTTCTTTCTCTCTTGACGACACTTCTTTTACAGCCTCTAATTATCACTATAGCTACCAGTTTATGCCTCTATTACTCTCTCTCCGCTGAAGCAGCTTGACCTGTAATCTATTTCTATACATCAATGTAAAGGCATGTTTTGTCTTCTTTTTTTTTATTTAATAAATCGTAAGTCCCCTTCTCTGAATGGATGTTTTTAATGATATCTTTGTGATTATATCTTTGATTTTTTTGCTGAATGTTTTAATCGATTTAGAACTCAACTTGTCTACGTGTTGCGTTTGGCAGTAATTTTAGCTTGCGTCGTCTGAAATTGCATATCAGTTCTTGTTTAGCTTGCTTCGAGGTTAATTAATGGTAATATCAGAGATATTGCTATCGAGGTGAGGTTACCAATTAAACTCAATTAATAGTTTGACTGAGTTGTGGGTGATTTTGCAATTAAGCTAGAAAAAAATATTTTTGTAGGTCAGTAGGGAGGATTATTCATGGGATAAATGAGAAATTACGAAAATCCTTGCCTCACGACCCCTGTTGCTTGTTTCATCAGGGAGTTTAATGTTTCCGTTTATGATAATTTCCGTTCTTGCCCAATATATTAGTTTTTAAAATATCCATTTAGTTATAAGGAAGTAGTTGTTAAGCGTTGTAAGCACTCATTTATCTCCATCAGAAGGCGAAATGAGCGTTTGAATTATTACTCGGTGTTGTGACATTTATATCATTTTCCATGATTTTTAATCATGTGATATTGTTTCATTGTCATTTTGTTTGTTAATTAACTGCTTATGTGTTTTGTATTGTATTAGATGAGAAAATAGATCAATGTTTGTCATTTTTCAAGTTCATAGCCACCTCCTCCTTAATTGACCGTGAGTCATACTCTATTTCCCTCCATATTACTCACACATGCATATATTTCCTACTATGTTTCTTACTGACGATATCAATTCAAGGATTATCTATCTTCTTTATTTATGAATTGTCTCTCCTTCTGTTCCTAATTCTGTTTTTAGAAAGACGATTTAGGAACCGTGATTCTGCTCTTGGTTTCTTATGTAGGATGTTCTGCTTCCTATATTTATTTAATTTCTAAATTGAAATAGTAACCTAAAGCTCTAAGGGCGGTAAACTTTCAGATGTATGAATTTGTTTAGAAGTAAAAATTTCGTTTTCTATTCAAGTCATTTTTCTGGTAATGATCTTGGGTTTTCTAAGTGTTTGTACTTTATTTGTTCAATTAGAGATGGTCAACACCTTGACTGGGATGCCAATTTGGAAGAATTAAAGGATAAAATAGCTTATTTAAGATCGACCGGTGCTTGAATATTGTTATTCTTGTTGCAATTCAATTAGGAGTTTATGAGTTTTTCCAACCCACCTCCTCTTTAGTAGAGTACAAGTAAGATATGCATATGATTTCTTTAATGTTCTTTTGGTGTTTGGTATATGAACTCTTGATGTTTAGTCTTTAAGTTGGCATGTTTAACAGTACTTTATGCATCTAATTTGTATGTTTTTATAGGAAAGATTGTAGATTTCTGAGGAGACCAAGCTTTCTGAGGAGACCAAGCTGATCTTCTCTTTGTATCCTTTTTGTTTTATTCTTTTACATTTGTGGTTTTCTACAACAGCAGTAGCACATGCTCGCTTTTCCTATCATTGATGGTTTGTTTTTCTGATAATCTTTTATGGCTTTCATTTGTGATAGGGAGGATAGAAGCCGAAGTGGGAATAACTTAACCAGGTTTGGAATTTTTATGCTTTCAATTTCTTATTTCTATTTCTTTGGGTTAAGAAAGTCGGAATTCTTAGTTTTTGAATCTTTTTGAATGGATCACTTTGTTTTAACTATTCCTAATTCTTGGATTTTGGTTTATCAATGATTTTTCTAATCGTATATATAACCATTGTATTTTAATTTTTCTTTCAAAGAATATTATATCATTCTTTTGGTTCCAACAGAAATAAATGAAAGTAGAATGCTATAACGGACACATATGACTAAATTTCTATTCCTTTCATTTTTTTCCTTTATAAAAAATGTCTTTTTCTGATTAAATGTTTTAATGGTTTTTACATTGAAGAATGACAACTTTGTTGAGTTGTGTTTTACTCTTGGGGGAAATATGCATCTAAATGCCAAATTCATAAAGTTACTTTTTCATGTTTTTGTCCGATATTTTGTTTACTTAACATCGATTTTTATTTAATTGGTGAGAAATTTCCGTAAAATCTTATTTTCTATATGGTGATATTCCAAGCAGGTTTAACCCAAAAGCATGCCGACAGCCGGCATGAGACACAATGAACAACGACTTTGGCTTTTATTTAGAGGAGGCTGTGACATTTTGCTATAGATTAAGGCATTGCATTTTCGAAAATATCATATTAAGGCATTGTACTATGAAAAATCCCACCAAACAAAGAATTGTACTTTCAACTTTAGACTGATTCATGTGTTATGCTTAAAGTCTACTTTATCTATACTCTGGGGCCGTTCTTAGAACGGCCTTCAGACCTTCCTAGTATATATATATATATATATATATATATATATATATATATATATATATATATATATATATATATATATATATATATATATATATATGTATATATATATATATTCTACTTTTTGTATTACGCTTTTGCCTTGATCAAACATGAAGTTTGGTGTTTGCATTTCTATTGAGTGTTTTTGTGGTGTTGTCTCTTTTGGTCTCGATGAAGTTCATCGGTCTTCTAGTCTTCAACATCTTCGGCATTTACACTAACAATAATATCGCCAAACTCGTTATAATATGCCTTCTCCCGTCCATCTTCCCAAAACATAGCACTCAAAACATTTCCATCATGTGTAAACTCAAATGAATAATTTGGGTAGTGATCTCTACAGTCATTCATTTTGTTGACTATTATTTGAGCATCCTTGTATCAAAGAATCCTCTTTATTCCTCTTCTGAGATTTTTGTAGTCTGCTACTTTAGGCATCATATACTGATAACCTCCTCTTAATGTTGCTCGCAATTTATAAGTTATTGTTGGGCCCATTTTTGCTGTGGATGCCCGGACTATGAATTTTTTTTCTGAATATGACATTTCCTTTGCCTTTTTCAAATGGCATGTATCCTCAACACTCACCGGTGAGTGGTTGTGCAATTCATGGAATTCCAAAACTTTGTAATTTGTTGATCCATATACACACTCAAATATAATCTTTGCGGTGCATCCAATAGCTATCTTATTAGAGTTTTCTCTTCTTCTAACAGATCCTGTAGCAAGTGTATCACAAGACTTCTTTTTATCTTTACTACTCGTATTGCACACAACATATTTTTTTCTTATTTCATCATTTCCAAATCTTGATTAGGTAATTAGACGTGTATCAAAACCAGCCATTATTGCATAGTTAGTATACATTTTGATCCCCTCATGTAAGGAATTGAAGATATAATCTTTAACCGGAACAAATTGTTGATGTACATCTGGTCTATAACTCAATTCTTGTATCATATAAAGGGAATCTGATTCATTTGTTGAACTTGAATTTTAAGCTGATTCAAAAAACAACAAAAATATATTAGTTATTCATAGATGATTAATGAATTTTTAAATTATATATAAACAGTCATATATGAATAATCGTGATTGAATTGATGTTCACACATAAGTACATAAGTATTCACACACTTTGTTTATGTTTTATTCATATATGATTATTCTTATACATGTGAACTTGAATGTTGACATATATGAATAATCGTGATTAATTTTTTATTCATATATAATTATTCTTTTATGAATATTCATATATGAATACTCATAAAAATTTTCATATATGAATAATTTGTTTAAGTTTATACATCATTAAGTATATAAATATCTTGGTTGATTCATATAAGAATAATGTGTGTTCATATATAACTATGTAAATATTCACATATCAATAATCCGTTGTGAATACATATTTTATAATAAAATTATTCAGTTATGAATATCTGTTTTTTTTGTATCATTACTTGTGAACGAGTATTTTATATGTAATATTAATTGAAATTTAAACACTTAATCACATATGATTATCACGAACAAAAGCCTTAAGTTGATTCATATGTGTTAGTTGAAAATCATATATGAATACAGGAGAAGGATCCGGTTATGAATTGGTTCTTACCTTCATTGATGCCCGAATTAGCAGTGTATTTATTACATGTTGAAGAAGAACCTTCTTCGTATAAAGTCGAACTCATTGTTATTAAGATTGTATCGTAATTCAAACTTTAACAATTAATTTAAACAATATAAAGAACATTGAAAAACTGAAATTGATATAAAGAATATAAAGAATATTGAAGAGCTGAAACAGGAACATCGAAGAACTGAAACATGAAAACCTTATTTTCGATTAAATTGTGGTTGAATACTTATGTCGTAAATAGTCGTTGTTGTGAATCAATAATCGAAGTTCTCTGTTTTAGAGGTGAAATTCTGATCGCATTTGTACATTAAATGTATCGCTGCTTTCGATTTTTGGTATGAATGAAGAATCAAGTAAATTTGTCAATGATTTGCTAAAATTGATGAGATACAATCGAAGATTATGCCGAAAAAAGTGTTTTTATCTTTAGAATGTACAGTTTCTGTTTTTAGATTGTGAAATTACTACGGTGCCCTTAGAATACTTAAAATTCGTATGCGGATGCTTTGATGAAATGAGTGGCTGGGATTCATTCTCACAATCTCAACCTAATATGTATTCTCAAAGGAACCGTCCCCTATATATATATATATATATATATATATATATATATATATATATATATATATATATATATATATATATATATATATATATATATATATATATATATATATATATATATATATATATATATATATATATATATATATATATATATATATATATATATATATATATATATATATATATATATATATATATATATATATATATATATATATATATATATATATATATATACGTATATATATATATATATATATATATATATATATATATATATATATATATATATATATATATAAATATATATATATCGTATATATATATATATATATATATATATATATATATATATATACGTATATATATATATATATATATATATATATATAAATATATATATACGTATATATATATATATATATATATATATATATATATATATATATATATATATATATATATATATATATATATATATATATATATATACATATATATATATATATATATATATATATATATATATATATATATATACGTATATACATATATATATATATATATATATATATATATATATATATATATATATATATATATATATATATATATATATATATATATATACGTATATACGTATATATATATATATATATATATATATATATATATATATATGTATATACGTATATACGTATATACGTATATATACGTATATATATATATATATGTATATACGTATATACATATATATATATATATATATATATATATATATATATATATATATATATATATATACGTATACGTATATATATATATATATATATATATATATATATATATATATATATATATATATATATATATATATATATATATGTATATACGTATATACACATATATATATATATATATATATATATATATATATATATATATATATATACATATATATATATATATATATATATATATATATATACACGTATATACGTGTATATATATATATATATATATATATATATATATATATACGTATATACGTATATACATATATATATATATATATATATACATATATACGTATATATATATATATGTATATATTTATATATGTATATACGTATATACATATATATATATATATATATATATTTATAGAGTATATATATATATATATATATATATATATATATATATATATATATATATATATATATATATATATATATATATATATATATATATATATATTTATAGAGAGAGGGGGAGAGAGAGAGAGAGAGAGAGAAGGAGGCCGAAGGACTGGCTTTTTCCGGCAAGAGGAGGAAACTAGACGAAAAACGTTCGTTTGGGTTGCTAGGAATGTAATCAGACGTATAAACGAACCAAAGAAATGGGAAGCAAAGGCATTGACCACGTTCTTTATATCGAATCTTCCGTCTGGATGGCATTGGAGAGACATACGAGAAGAACTAAAAAAGAGTGGCACGGTGGTGGATTTGTATGTTAGCAAAAGAAGAGATAAACACGGCCACCGTTTCGGCTTTGTCAGATACACGGGGGTAAAGGAGATGGTTAGCATGGAGGCTATGTTGAATTCGACGACACTAGAAGGTAGAAGGCTGTTTGCTAGGGTGGCAAGGTTTGATAGAAAAAGAGATGAAGGGAACAAGGACGTGCAGAACCGGCATCAACAAATTCAACCAAAGGAAGAAATTCAAACGTTTGATAAGGAGAAATATATTACGAGAAGGAATACCTCGTATGCGGATGTCGTCAAAAGTAAGAGTGCAAATAATCAGAGTAACAAAAGAGAAGAAACCAAAGGTAAGACAAAGCTACAGGAGGAGCTTATCATCAGTAACTCGAAGAAGTTGGTGCTGGAAGTGGATGAAGAAAGCATGGTTAATCTAAAGTTAAAAAATATGGGTGAAATTAAGAGCCTAAATAGCCTTGATTGTATAAAAAATCTGTGTCATGGTGAAGGGCTAAGGAACGATATTATCAAATATATTGGCGGTCCATGGGTACTCTTCGATTGCAAAAATGAACATGAGGAAAGAACAATCAAAACAAGCAAGGAGATCAATGCGCATCTGAAATGTGTAAGAAGATGGGAGGAGAAGTTCGAAGTTTCAGATCGTTTTGTATGGATTAAAGTTGAAGGGCTGCCGTTACACATGCGAAACCCCAATACTTTCATCAATATTGGCCGATTATGGGGGGACGTAGTGGTAACGGATCCGTGTGATAATAAGAATGGAGATTGGTCATATGGGACAATCTGTATCAATACCAGTAGAATGGAAATCATCAATGAGACAATTGAAGTTCAAGTGAAACAAAAAGTGTACCAAATCCGGATTAAAGAGATGGAAAAAAATATTGTGAAGTGGGAGGAGGAGAACACCGTCTGCCGGAAAGTAGGGGTAGAGGAAGAATTGTCATCGGAGGAGGGGGATAACTTTGATGTGTCGGAAATCGAATCTACGGAGGAATATTCCGATGAGGAATCACAGGCGGAGTCAATTGAAACCATTTGCCGAGAGTCGAGCCCAGAGATTGACTTTAATTATGACAAGCGTGAGGTATTAATTAATAAAATAAACGAGAATTTTTGGGGTGCTGAGAATTTCCCAACTGAGGACCACCACGTTGAAAAAGGAGGTATAAATTATTCAGTAGTGCATAAAGAAATTCATCAGCCCATCGTGAATGACTTCAGCACAAGCCCACTTCGAATTCAAATAGGAGATGGGTCAAGGCCCAATCACGTGGGGGAATTTTCTTCTAATCAGGCCAACGAGGACGGTGGGAATTTTATTAAGTCGTATGATCTAGATCTACCTGTTAGTGATAAAATAAACAAAAGTCAAGGGTCAAAGAACGTATTGGAAAAAGATGAGTACGGCTCTGGAAAAATCACAGATAAAATGAAGATCCTTCTTTCTAGATCAACGCCGCTTGAAAATAAGCTGAAGATGATTGACGAAGAAGAGAAACAGAAACGTATTTTGGATCCTGAAGGTTCGAAGGCGAAGGTAGACAAAGACATGATGTTAAAACTGGAAAAGAGAATAACTAGAAGCCAATCCAAACAACTGATAGACAAACAGGTGGTCAAAATGAGTCAACTAAGGGGCACTAGATCAGAGTACAATTCAAAAATCAGCAATGAAGTCTCTCAAAGATTAGAAGAAGTGGGTCATTTATGTGGCTTTAAAAAGGACAAACGAGGTAATAAAGGAAGAACGAACCAGAAAAATGGAGGTAAATTCAGAACCTTATGAATATATTATCGCTTAATTCGAATGGTATGGGAATTGGAGAATGCAAAATTAAATGGTTTCGTAATCTGATTTTTAACCATAAGCTTGACTTCGTGGGTATTCAAGAAACCAAGAGGGCAAGCTTGTCAGATATGGTCATTAAGCAAATTTGGGGAAGTATGGATTTTGAGTATGAGTATAAGGGTAGCAATGGTCGAAGTGGTGGTTTGGTCAGTATTTGGAATAAAAACTTATTCAAGAAAGATCTAACTTTGTCCAGGGAGGATTGTATTATTGTTCAGGGACGTTGGATTGAGAAGAATGTTCCTTTTTCCTTTATTAATATATATGCAAGCCAAGACCCGCCCAAAAGAAAAGAATTGTGGGACTTTGTCAGTAATTACCTGACTGGCTGGACAGGAGTGACAGTGGTGTTTGGAGATTTCAATGATGTTAGAAGTGCAAACGAAAGGAGAGGTTCTTTGTTGAATAAGAGAGCCACGGATCTGTTCAACAAGTTTATACAGAATAATAATCTGATCGATGTAAAGATTGAAGGTACGGAATATACGTGGGTAAAAGGGGGGGGGAGATAAAATGTCCAAATTGGATAGGTTTTTGGTGTCGGAGAATTTACCCGATTGGTGGCCAAATTTTGAAGTCATCAGTGATGTTAGATTGTACCCAGATCACAAACCTCTTATCCTAAAACATAATAGAAAATTTTATGGTCACGTCCCTTTCAAGTTTTATAACTCGTGGCTGGATGAGCAAGAGATGGAGATCATGGTGAAACAGGAGTGGGATAACTTTATCATTGAAGGTCAACACCTCAAATTATTCATCATCATGCAGAAACTAAAGAAGATTAAAGAAGTTATCAAAGCTTGGGCAAAAAAGAAAAAACTAAAAGAAGATGAAGAGAGAAGTTTGTGGTTAAAGAGGATGGAGGAAATAGACAAAAAAATTGAAATGGATCCGTGGAGGCATGAAAATGTCACTGCAAGATTGGAGATTTCAAAGAAGTTACACTCGATTGATAAAAAGAAAAACGAAGACGTTGCGCAGAAAAATAAAAATCGATGGTGCTTGGAAGGGGATGAAAACACAGCGATATTTCATAGAAATATAAACAAGAAAAAACACATTAATAGCATAAAAGGAATTGACATCGATGGGATCTGGGTCACGGAGCCTGGAAGAGTTAAAGACCATTTTAAATGCTACTTCAAGAACAGTTTCTTAAAGGATCCCGAATGTAATTGGAGTCACGACCTAGGCGGCACGAAAAGAATTTCGGAGGTACAAAGAAGAAGATTGGAGGTGGATTTTGATGAAAAAGAGCTTAAGGAGGCGGTTTGGAGTTGTGGCAGGAACAAATCACCAGGTCCAGATGGTTTTACTGTTGAATTTTTTAAGAGATTCTGGGATATAGTGAAGAAGGACCTGCTAGATGCTGTTATAGAATTTTCAAAGACATCGAAAATCCCGAAAGGAGTTAATTCTGCATTTATCACTCTTATCCCTAAGGTTAATAACCCGACTGTTGTGAAGAACTATAGACCAATTAGTTTGATCTCCAGTGTCTACAAAATCTTAGCAAAATTGTTAGCGAATAGATTAAAAGGTGTTCTTCCGGGGATTATCAGTGATACGCAGTCTGCTTTTATAAAAAATCGTCAAATTTTGGATGGGCCCCTGATTGTCAATGAAGTAGTGGACTGGATAAAAGCTAAGAAAAAATCCATGCTGATTTTTAAAACTGATATAGCTAAAGCTTATGATTCAGTTTCGTGGGATTACTTGGATTCTATAATGGCTCAGAAAGGGTTTGGATTTAAATGGCGGAAATGGATGTTGGAATGTTTGAAATCGGGTTCCTCATCGGTGCTGGTTAATGCTAGTCCTACAGCGGAATTCTCTCTCTCTCGTGGTCTTCGACAAGGAGACCCACTGTCTCCTTTTCTTTTTACGCTAGTTATGGAAGGTCTTCACCATGCTATCTCGAGAGCGGCGGAAAATGGTGGCTATAAAGGAATTGAAGTCGGTGCTAATAAAATACTTATAACTCATCTTTTTTTTGCAGATGATTCTATATTCTTTGGCGAATGGTCTGTGGAAAATGTTTTAAACCTCATTCGTATTCTGTTTTGCTTCCAAAAAGCGGCAGGCTTGAAGGTAAATTTGGAGAAAAGTGCACTTATTGGTGTGGGTTTGAATCAAATGTCGGTGGAGGTGATGGCTACAATCTTGGGATGTAAAGTAGAAAAACTTCCTACAGTTTTTCTGGGGATGCCTATTGGAGTTAATATGGGTACTTTCAAGCCTTGGAAGCCTCTGATTGACAAGTTTAAGAAGAAATTAAGTAATTGGAAAATGAAGACACTTTCGATTGGTGGAAGATATACGATGGTGCAAAACATATTGGGCAACATGGGTACGTATCTATTTTCGTTGTACAAAGCTCCAAAGAAGGTCATCAAAACACTTGAGAGAATCCGTAAAGACTTCTTCTGGGGTAAGAAGGAAACCGAAAAATATATTACATGGGTCAAATGGTCTCACGCGCTTACGGTTAAAGAATATGGAGGCATTGGGATAAATTCCTTGGAGAAAATTAACAAAGCACTCTTAGTTAAATGGTACTGGCGGGTAAAAGTCGATCACAAAGCCTTGTGGGTTAAAATAATTAAGAGTATCCATGGTACCGAATTTGAGATGGAGGGAGGAAAAGCTATCCGATCTGGGCATAATTGGAAGAGAATCGTCAAACTATGGGACGACTTTAGCAGGTGGGAGTTGGAACCGAGAAACCTTATAACTAAAGAGATTGGAAAAGGAAAAGATACTATGTTTTGGAAGGATAGATGGTATGATGAGATCCCATTTGAAAAAAAATTCCCCAGACTCTTTGTTATTGAGGTAAACAAGAATTGCTACATAAATGACAGATGTACCCTTGAGGGCCTTGTTTGGAACTGGTCGAGGGACATAAGAGAAGGTCGGACGAAAGAAGAACTTAATGTGTTGCTATCGATGATGAATAACGTGAAGTTGAATAACAAAGAAGATATTTGGAAATGCAATGGAGGACCGAAGGGAGATTTCTCTGTCAACTGTTTTAGAAGGGAGTTAGAGAAGAAGGTTTGTCCTACGATTGGGAAGGATAGATGGATTAAATGGATGCCAACTAAGGTAAACATTTTTATCTGGAAATTGTTCAGGAAAAGAGTGGCTGTTAAGGAAAATCTTATTATTATGGGGGTGGATCAAATTTCTCCTATGTGTGATATATGTAAAAACGCGACTGAGTCGGTTTGGCATGCATTTTATGGCTGTACCGTGGCGGCTTCTGTTTGGGGAAAAATCTTCAATTGGTGCGGCGTGACGAATTCGAGTGTAGCTTCGTTGGAGGATATCATAGCTAACCTTATGGCGGTGGGCCAAAATCGAACTCAAAAGGAAGTCTTGGAAGTCGTGGGTTATGTGACGATGCACTTCATTTGGAGAAACAGAAACGAGGTCCTATTTGATGGCTCTTCTAGGAATGTCGATGTTATGTTCTATCAAATTCAACGGGAGGCTTTTCTTTGGTTGGATGTTAGGACTAGTAAAGTCGAGGTAGATACAGATATCTGGTTGTTATCGCCTAGTTTAGCCGTTAAGCCTTTGTAATCCGTTTGTTGTTTTCCCTAGTGCCTTACTAGGGAAACTTCTTGTTATATAAGTTGCCTTTTCAAAAAAAAATATATATATATATATATATATATATATATATATATATATATATATATATATATATATATATATATATATATATATATATATACGTATATATATATATATATACGTATATATATATATATATATATATATATATATATATATATATATATATATATATATATATATATATATATATATACGTATATACGTATATACATATGTATATACGTATATACGTATATACATATACATATATATATATATATATATATATATATATATATACACGTGTATATATATATATATATATATATATATATATATATATATATATATATATATATATATATATATATATATATACGTATATACATATATACATATATATATATATATATATATATATATATATATATATATATATATATATATATATATATATATATATATATATATATACGTGTATATATATATATATATATATATATATATATATATATATATATATATATATATATGATAGCGTGCCATCTGGCAACCGCTAGCGCACCCTCTCACGACCTCCCTGGAAATTCCAATCTCGCCAACCGCTGAAGGTGTCTCGCCAGGGTGTCTCCACCCCAGCTGATGGACATGCCTCGCCAGGGAGTCTTTGCCCCAGCACTAGGGAAACCTCTCCTGGAGAACTCCGCTCTGGCTCACTAACGACTCATTCGCTGGAACGCCAAGCGTGAACCATACCCGGCGCCATGCTCCTCGACCTACGCGTGGCGCCCGTACCTAACACAGATCGTGCGCGCCCCACCCAGCCGGTCTGAACCAATAGGGGCGCGGCGAAGGACAAAGGTCGTACTGCCAACGGACGGCCTGGTCCCCTCCTGCCACAGCAAAGATCTTGTCAGCCACAGCTGGACAGGCAAGACATATAAAAGCCCCTGCAGGGCATTCGGTTAGGGGATCGAAAACCATCTTACTCTCTCTCGACTCACTTATCATACACTTACCAAACCCCCGCCGGAGATCTAACTTAAGCATCGGAGCGTTTTCCCGGGACCTCCTCCCGGAAAACGGCTAACGTTGCTATTCCTTTGTGATTGTGGTCGCAGGACGAGCCCAAGGCGATCGGAATCACCCGTGAGGCGAAGACCAGACGAACTAGAGCTGATATCGCATCGTTGGCGCCATCCGTGTTGTGACATGCAATGAAAAACCACCATTTTAATCTCCGGCAATGACGACTGAAGGACAAACCAGCGATGGTAACAACTCAAGAAGCCCAATACGCTCAATGCCGCCTCTGGGCGCAATACTGATAGAAACATTACCAACAACATCATCGCCACCAAGAACCAACCCCCTCGCACCCCCCTTAATTCCCCAACACTAGTTCCTTCATCGGCATTCCAACACACTGTAACACCAATAACCATGAGTACGCCGCCGCCTTATATACCGTTTAGCTACCCATTCACACCATTTCAATCATCAACGGGACCACCAATGTTCACCCCCTCACCCACATCTTTCTTCTAGCCATCCCAACCAACAGTAGCACCATTGTTCACAAGTTTTACAACAACACCAACGCTGGGAGGACCAATACCAATCCCCACACCAGTAAACACACCCATTTCATCCTTGGGAGGCATACCGACCAGTACACTCCCTCTGTTCTACACCCAACCACCGACGTACCAACCCGTCACACCTTTCACCCAAACAACAAACAATACGAATCCACTTCCCCCTCTAGCATACAAGTCCCCGTTCGTCAAAGAGATACACGAGTACGACATGCCAAACACAGCTAAACTACCACACTTGAAAACATATGATGGAACCACCTACCCAGATAGCCACATCGACACGTACGAATGGCATATGCAATCGCTGAAGTTAGACGAACGCTTCTGGTATACGCACTTCCCGATGACGCTGGACGGGAACGTGGGCGCATGGCTCAAAAGCCTTACGCCAAGCAGCATCAAAAACTTTACCGAGCTCAAGGAACAATTCCTCTCAAACTTCATGCAACTGCGCAAATACAGAGGGGATATTCGAGAGATCATTGGCTGCAAGCAACTGGAGGGCGAAACAGTTAGAGCTTATTTCAAAAGATTCAATGAAGCAACACTGAATGTACCAGGGCAAAATGACAACCTGGTGACTGGAGCTTTCACACATGGCCTACTGTCGGGTCCATTATCAACAAAATTCCTGGGAAAACCACCAACCACTCGCCAGGAGAAGGAGCGAGTAGAACGTTTCTTATGACAAGAAGAGGGTACGGCCGCCAAGGAGGCATACCTAAAAGCAGCAGCTACCTCTTCATCAAAGTCTAGAGAAGGCCAATCACAATATCCCAGCGATAGAAGTCAATCATTCAGAAGAGGTAAACCTCCAAAACCCTATAACAACCACTACAGAGATGACAGGAGATATAAGCGGACGAACGTTCTGGCTGTTGCAAAGAAAAGCAAGTCAACAAGGAAAACGCCAGAACGCCCGATAGACCAATCTAAGTACTGTGAGTTCCACAAATGTTACGGGCATGACACAGCAGAATGCGCCGTGCTGAAGAAAGAACTTGACCAGCGAATACAACGAGGGAACCTAAACGACATAGCCAAGTCAATTCGCCCAAAGAATGATAGAAACGATACTCCAACGAAAAACAAGGACGCGCCAAAGAAGGGGCCAGAGATTCTAGTAATACACAAACACCACCCCCGAGCACGAGAGCATACCCCAGACGTTGACGACCAACAAATATCATTTTCCAGCAAAGACAGAAAGCCAGATGGATGGAATGGAGATGACCCACTCATCATCCAGGCCAGAATCCGAGACATAATTATCCATCGCGTACACATCGATAGTGGTAGTGCAGAAGACATCATGTTAGAACAGTGCTTCCGCCAGCTGCCACGGGAATGGAAGGCAGACTACGCCCTCCAGCAGGAAATTTAACTGGCTTCACGGGGCATAGCATCATACCAACCGGGATGATCTACCTACCAATCACGATAGAAGATGGCCAACGAAAGAAGTCCGTTACTCTTGAATTCACGGTAGTGCGAGCACCATCAGAACATAACATCATCCTGGGAAGACCAGCAGCGCTATACTTTGGCATTGTTGCGTCAACACTGCATGGCATAATCAAGTTTCCAATGGAAAACGGCATAGCCACCGTCCTGGAAACTCTACAAAAGACGCTCAAATGCTACCAGATAATGCTGCCCACAGATATCGATGGAAAACGGAAGCGTCCAAGAGATGAACCTAAAGAAAGCAGAGAAATAATTCACCACGACTACCCAGATGAAAAGATACAAGTTGGCAGCACATTACCACTGGAGTTACGAAATGATGTAATATCCCTACTCCGAAAATATAAGCACGTATTCGCCTGAGAGCCAGCGGATATGGTAGGAGTAGAAAGAGCGATCATCGAACATAACCTTAATGTTACACCAGGAAGCAACATCGTCAAACAAAAACGTTGTGGCCAAGCAGGAGAACGCAACAACGCCATCAACGCGGAAGTCGCCAAGTTGGTGCAAGACGGCATTGTTCGCGAAGCTTTCTTTCCAACATGGTTCACCAACCCAGTGATGGTCAAGAAAAGTGATGGAAGCTGGAGAATGTGTATCGACTACACCGATTTAAACAAGGCATGCCCGAAAGATTGTTATCCGCTCCCTGAGATAGACCAGAACGTAGAATCGCTGGAGGGTTTTAAGTGAAAGTGATTTCTAGATGCCTACAAAGGCTACCACCAGATTCTCATGCGGAAGGAAGACGAAGATAAGACAGCCTTTTATACGGATCACGGCACCTTTTGCTACCATAAAATGCCGTTCGGCCTAAAGAACGCTGGAGCAACATACCAAAGACTCGTCGACAAGGTGTTCAAGGATCAAATTGGAAGAAACGTGGAAGTATATGTCGACGACATGGTCGTAAAGAGCCGATCAGAACAATCTATGCTACAAGACATTGAAGAAACCCTTAGAACACTCTCCAGAATACAAATGAAACTCAACCCAGCCAGGTGCACCTTAGGCGTAGAAGAAGGACGGTTCTTGGGCTACTATGTCACACGGGAGGGCATCCAACCAAACCCGGAAAAGATCAAAGACTTCGTCGAGATAAATCACCAGCAAGCTTGCGAGAAATACAGGGACTAAACGGGAAACTCACAGCTTTGGGACGATTCGTAGCAAAGTCGGCAGAAAAAGCCCTTCCACTTTTCAACACGCTGAAAGGCTGCGTCGACAAACACAATTTCAAATGGACGGGAGAGGCAGAAACAGCTTTGGCACATTTAAAGGAAGCAATGAAATCATTGCCTACGCTGGCATGTCCAGTCCCTGGAGAAAAGTTATCTATGTATTTGGCAGCATCGCCAGAAGCGATAAGCGCAGTTTTGGCCGTGGAAAGGGAATGCTAACAGAGGCCTGTATACTTCGTTAGCCGTGCGCTTAAGGGCCCAGAGCTACGTTACCTAAAATTAGAAAAGTTAGTCCTAGCATTAATCTATGCAGCATGCCGACTGAGACGGTACTTCCAGGCTCACCATGTCGAGGTGTTGACAAATCAACCGATCCGCCAAATACTACTGAAACCAGAGAAGTCAGGCCGCCTGGCCAAATGGGCCATCGAACTTGGGGAACACGACATTGAATATAAACCACGAACAAGCATCAAGGGTCAGGCTCTGGCGGATTTCCTAGCAGAAATACCAAAAGAGGAAGAAGCAGCAAAGAGTCAGTCTACAAAAGAAGAACCGGATGCACACCCAGAAACCTAGATGCTCCACACGGATGGGGCGGCCAGCAGAGAGGGCTCGGGAGCAGGCCTAGTGCTAACAAGCCCAGAAGGCGAAGAAATAACCTACTCGCTCAGATTTGACTTCCAGACGTCGAATAATGAAGCAGAATACGAGGCACTGCTCGCCGGAATGCGACTCGCAAGAGAGAATGGGGTAAAACACCTCCTGGCTCATAGTGATTCTTTGTTGGTAGCAAACCAAATCAACCGGGCTTACGAACTAAAAGACCAACGAATGAAGAAATACGCAGAGGAAGTGAACAGGATAGCGGCCACGATGGAGACTTTCGCAGTAAAACAAATCCCGCGCTCAGCCAACAGAAAAGCCGATGCGCTGAGCAAGTTAGCATTCGCAGCATTCGATCACCTATCCAAGGAGGTCCTGGTGGAAGTCCTGAAAGAAAGAAGCATTGACGGCCAGAAAATAGCACCAGTCAGTACGACTGCCGCCACGTGGATGACACCCTTGATCGACTACTTGACGCAAGGTCTTCTACCAACAGACGACGCTGAAGCGCGGAAGGTCAAAGTGAAAGCCCCCAATACGCAATACGAAATGACACATTATACAGACGAGGACATCTAGAGCCTTAGCTAAAATGCATTACCGCAGAAGAAGGAAAGGCGCTATTAGAAGAAATACACGCGGGCGAATCTGGAGCACATGAAGGCGCCAGGGCGCTCACGGGGAAAACCATGAGAGCGGGGGTATACTGGCCGGAAATTCACTCAGACGCAAAAGAGGTAACAAAGAAATGTGTCGCATGCCAAACTTTCTCGCCTCTCCATCACTTGCCAGCCGCCCCTATGACCAGCATTTCAAGCCCATGGCCTTTCTATCAATGGGGCATCGATATAGTAGGCCCATTCCCGGAAGCGCCCGGCCGAGTGAAGTTCCTCATAGTCGAGGTAGATTACTTCACCAAGTGGATCGAAGCAGAGGCCGTAGCCTCAATAACAGGACGGAACATGATTAAATTCATGTGGAAGAATATTCTAACCCGATTTGGTACCCCCAAAGTCCTAGTCAGTGATAATGGTCTACAATTCGCAGAATATCCATTCCGTACCTGGTGCGCCGAGAGGCTGATCAAACAAAAATTCACGTCCGTTGCACATCCCCAAGCCAACGGCCAAACTGAAGTGTCCAACAGAACCTTGGTGATGGGACTAAAGAAAAGGTT
This sequence comes from Cichorium intybus, assembly GCA_023525715.1. NCBI lineage: Eukaryota > Viridiplantae > Streptophyta > Magnoliopsida > Asterales > Asteraceae > Cichorium > Cichorium intybus. The sequence goes on from CM042010.1 coordinate 71,145,466, forward strand.
AGGGAAAGCGAAAGGATGCTGGGTGGAAGAATTACCCACGGTACTTTGGTCATACCGTACCACCCCACGAACGTCCACAAACGAAACCCCATTTAAACTGACATATGGCACGGAGGCTGTTCTGCCACCGGAAATCTTTGTAGCCAGCCTACGCACCACGGAATTCACAGAAGAAAAGAACAACCAGGACTTCCGTCTTAACTTAGACATCCTAGAGGAGAAGCGAGAATTAGCCAACATACGGCAGGCATGTTACAAAGCAGCGACGGAGAAGAACTACAACAAGCGGGTCAAAGAAAAACGTTTTGGAATAGGCGATTTGGTTCTCCGGAAAAACGAAGAAAGTCATGCCGAACCCCGAGGAAAACTTGGCCCGACATGGGAGGGCCTGTACAGAATCACAGAGGCCAGCCCAAAGGGATGCTACATCCTGGAAACTTTGGAAGGCAGAGCGATACCACGAACATGGAACATCCAGAACCTCAAACAATTCCACTACTAGAACAACTACTAAATGAAGTCGACCACCAAAAACCATTCCCTACATCCAAAATTGTAACCGTCATATGAGCAAAATACTGAATGAAAAACCACGTTTTAGTTTATGCATATTTACAAATGAACAGAATGTCGATAAAAAAGCTTAGCGACTCCTGGTCCTAAGTCTTACAGACCTTAAGGGTGAAAAACTCCCTAGCAGGCTCAGTGACTCCTGGTCCTAGCCTTAGCAAGGTCTTTCCAGGTGAAACATCCTGAAGAAGGCTTAGCGACTCCTGGTCCTAAGCCTTACAGACCTTAAAGGTGAAAAACTCCCTAGCGGGCTCAGTGACTCCTGGTCCTAGCCTTAGCAAGGTCCTTCCAGGTGAAACATCCTGAAGAAGGCTTAGCGACTCCTGGTCCTAAGTCTTACAGACCTTAAGGGTGAAAAACTCCCTAGCGGGCTCAGTGACTCCTGGTCCTAGCCTTAGCAAGGTCCTTCCAGGTGAAACATCCTGAAGAAGGCTTAGCGACTCCTGGTCCTAAGTCTTACAGACCTTAAGGGAGAAAAACTCCCTAGCGGGCTCAGTTACTCCTGGTCCTAGCCTTAGCAAGGTCCTTCCAGGTGAAACATCCTGAAGAAGGCTTAGCGACTCCTGGTCCTAAGTCTTACAGACCTTAAGGGTGAAAAACTCCCTAGCAGGCTCAGTGACTCCTGGTCCTAGCCTTAGCAAGGTCCATCCAAAGGGGTCACCCTAGACAAAGCCCGCCAGCCCACACTCCCAGTTGCAACCAGGATGGTGGATTACAGGGAAGGACTGACTAATTCTCAATCCTAATCTTGTCCGATAACAATAAAACCAAACAAACACATGTAAAGGAAAACAGTTCATGACGGCCACCAGGCCCACATCATATATAAACAAACAACCAACGATGTCCCGGCTATCGAGCCTTACAAAAAAGCAAATATATTGTCCAAACGGCCTCAGAAGGGCCTTACAAACATTGTCTCACAATCAAACACCACAAAAAGCAAGAAAACAAACAAATACCTGTCACGGATGAGATGGGCCAGCAACATTGCTGGGATCCAGCAAGGCTTTCAAATCGGGCACACCAAGCTCCCCAAGTTTAAAGGTCGTGGCATAGTCAACATTCACGGAAGCATCCACCGCATCATCCACCTCCAAACCAAGATCAAGTGGAGGCTCCTCCTCCTCCGTTGCAATCTCCTTGCCCGCTTTTACATCCTTTATCGCGCGAGAGTACCCTTGAGCTTGCCCAGCCGCCATACACACCTCATTGAGACGATGCACACCCATTCCAAAATCCCGGCTCTCCATGACTAAGTCAATAACACCTACAACACCATCGGCCAAAAGCCAGGATAAGTCCTCCTCTGCCTCTTCCACCGCTTGCGTCTTGGCCTGAGCAACTCGGTCACGTTCAGCAGCATCTCTTTCGGCGCTCTCAAGCTGTATATACAGACCCTCGTTCTCAGATTTCATCACAGCCAAAACATTTTGAAGCTCAGCCTTCTCCCGGCCAAGCATGGACAATTGCTCCTTCAGCTGTGCACTCTCTTTCTCAGCCGCCTGCAAAAGCGTCACTTGAGATCGAAGGTCCCTCAGTGAATCCTGAGGCTTGACAATCTCCGCACGAGCCACCTCCAACTCTTGCTGGAGGGAAGGACGATCAGCATTAGCAGCAGCCAGCAATTGCTATAAACGATTCGCGCTTTCACCAAAGAAACAAGAGCTCTGGGAAGCCGCATACCGGAGTGAACCTACCAAGTCGGCCGGGGAATAACTCCCTGTCACACCCCCGACCGAGGCGGCGGAACATGCCGGGCTGTGCGACTAAGTTCTTGGATCACAGGCAATTGAATATACAGTACAAGTACAACAATAACCCAAAGGATAGTTGTATTTCATCTTGAAGTTTGAATACATGGTTCTTACAAATAATAATAGTAGAGTACATGAAATGCCTTAACAGATATAACAAAACTAGGTTGCCTGAAATCCGTGAAGATTTCCATCTTCTGCAAGTCTCATTGATTTCCTGAGAATACATGTAGTTTTGAGGGTCAACACAAGGTTGGTGAGAGTTACAGGTTTTATGCTGAACACAGCACTGATACTTTTAAAATAACTAAAAGTATTCCTTTTGTAAGTATAATCATACTTGTAAATGAGTTTGTAAAGAGTTGCTAAAAATCGTAAGTAATACCATACTTATAAATGAATTGTATAGAGTTTTTGAAAACCATAAGTAATACCATACTTATAAATGATATGTACGTTTATGAGAAAACCATCAATGCGTATAGTTGAGTCCTATAACCGAGCTATTCGACTGAAATGTACCCCCTACAACGCTTCATGGACGTCGTAGTAATGAAAAAGATAAGTATCACCTACATCGATTTGCAAGTCGAAGTTGTAGCTAACAACCATAGGTGAGGGTGTCAACCCGTATAGATCTACACATATGTATCTCGCTCTTCTTGATTAACGGTTATAGTAGTGTGGGGTCTAGGTATTTCTACTTAGTTATGAATAGTGTCTCACTATCTAAGCCATTGATAAATGTAGGATAGAAAAGTCTCATCCCAAAATGGTTTTTGTTATAAAAGCCAAGTATGTTGATAAGTATATACGTAATAGTGTACACTACTCGCTTATTGAAAACATTTTATTAAGCTATAATAACATTTATAAAACTTGATATGAAATTGGTAAATGTTTATATTGCACATGTATACTCCCCCATAATATATAAAAACATAGACAAAGGGGCCGTAACACTCACATTTGAAGCGTGAATTCAGTTTAGATATAAGAACGATCGTGTTTGAGAAGCACCGCGAAATAACACCACAAAACAACAAGGTTTTGTGCGGCGAAGTGATGGTGCGACGGTAGTGGAGCGATGGCCAATGGTGGTGGTGTTCTTGGCCAAAAGGAGAGCAATTGGAGAAAGAAAGAAAAAGCTAGAAGCTTTGGTGAATTGGTGAAGAAAAATGATATGCAAAGCCTCTTATTTATAGTCTCATGGAGTAGTTGGGGTTGGTGAAGGTGATGTCGTGGATGACATAATTCGTGCGCAAGATCCCGATGTCTAATAATTTTTTCGAGACCGGAGAATTGTCGAGCCGAGTGCACCGGTTTCAGAAACCCAAACGGATTTATTTTTCGAGTTGTAGAACACTGGGAAAATGTGTTTAAATATGTGCGTTCGATTATCCGTAGCATCCAGCGTTTGACTTTTATAAATATTTTTGCTAAAAATATTTCGAGTATGGAATCCAATAATAGACCATAGTCTGAGTCCAATAATGTTCTCGGAATTTCCATATGAGGTGCGCAAGTGCCTCAACGCATCGAAACGATTTATGTAGTTAAATAAAATCAGTGTTACACTGGTTTGTTTTGGCTTGTTTTCTTATAACAGTCGTAACTTTTGCATATGAGCTCCGTTTTGAATGTTATTTATATTTCCGGAATCAGAGAAACATGTACTCTGAGGTTAGATTGCTTGTTTTGTTTCACAAATGGTTAATACTTATTTTCAGTTTTTCAGACGTATTAACTAGGGTTTCAGTTTGTGCTTGAGATATTCCATTATAGGAAGTAAGATTTTATCTCGTATCTTATTTTAATCGTAATGACACTATATTTTCCAAAGTATGCATTGAAGCTCAAAAGGTTTGGTTATAAAGAGGTTTGCGGTGAATTAACTGTTTATAGTTCTAGGTATAAATTTCCAGGATGTCACATTACCTCCCCGTTAAAGGAATTTCGTCCCGAAATTATTTCGTAACATAACACTTCTGCTCGATCATGTAGAAGTCACACGGGTCGTGTTCTAGTTACTATAGCCTCCAGTAGCATCAAGTAGACTTACACGGGTCGGGTTTCAGAGCACGGGTCAGATTTTTAAAAGTTTACGATGCTAACTTTAAAGGTTAGTGTCGCTAACCTGCTTCAGTGGGGTTATTTGGACAGCTTTCCTCATTTACCCCATTTACGAACCAAAATCCTCCTAGGTTATTTTCATAGCAAAAGGTGCGAAATTTGGTCATTTTGATCAAGGATTTTGTGTAGTAAAAGTTTGTGGAGGTTGGATTTAACACCCGAAATGCGTTCTCTAGTTCTTAATTCACAAGGTTAGTTATATTTAGTTTTAGGGTTTCAAACTCTAGATGTCCAAATCTGAAAGTATGCTTCGATTCATCTCATGTGTTGTTAGTGGATTGCTAATATATGTTGTATTGAGTCCTCGTTGCGAATATTGTGATGTTTTAACGGTTGATTTGGTTTTTTTATAGCATATGATATTTACTAATTGTGATTTGTATTAGCTATTTATTTCTTAATCATTTGAGTTAAGTATTCTGGAAATGCCTGAGGATGTTTAAGATATGATATGTGATTTCATTTTATAGTTGATTCTCATAGGATGGAAGGAAGTACGTAAGATACAGGTGAACCACGAGCTCTACAGATGTTAGATGAGTAGGTTCTAATTCATTATTTATGATTAGATTACTATATAATTGAATTGACTATTCTTTGAACTATTTCCGTTATCAGAATATATATATATATATATATATATATATATATATATATATATATATATATATATATATATATATATATATATATATATATATATATAATGTCTTTTCGTTATCCCGTCCTCATCGGAGTCAAGCCGCCAATTTGGAAAAGATATCACTTAGGGTGGTGAAAAGATTGCATCTACTGTAGATATTTTAAATTTCGGTATTAAGAACGTGAGTTGTCCTTTCAGTTCCTGCTGTAAGATGCTATATAAACGGGTATGTATCATCATTTGTATCTAAGATCTTTTCAGTCTCATTCTTTCCTACTACTAGTTTATTCTTATATAATTTCAGATTTCCAATCGAGGCATGGAAAACAGATCTCATATGGAAAACTTGTCAGACGCTGAGCGGAATTTCCTAAAGGAAGAGGGTACCTCCCTATCGTTTAATCAGATACCTCTATTGGAGTCTGGTAATTATAATATCCTTAACTCCTTTTATTTCTTATTCATTTCTCTAGCGTTTTGATTTTGTTTTAAACTATGTGAGGTATAGATTTTCCAGATATATTACCGCTGGATCAACTTCAAGATGATCCTGAAGTTTTTCCTCTGATGGGTATTCTCCCTGAAGATCCACTGCCTTTAAATCAAGACATCGCTGTTGGGCAATCTCAATATATACTTCCAGGTTAAGTCATTTTGTTGAGCTTTATGTTTATTTTTCTTAATTATCTAACATACGTTATACACAGATCCATTTGTAGATGACCTTACTAATGTTAATCTAAGCATGAACGTGCCCATACTGCATAGTGGAGTAGATCTAACAAATCAGGGGTTTCAAACTGACATTCAAAATCAGGATCAAATACAGCCGATCCATGATGACACTATCGAGCTCGCTTCAGAGAATCCTGAGTCCGTGGGTGGTTTTCAATATCAGGATCATTTTCAATTGATCCAAAGTAACTTAGAAAGTTTCAAGAATGGGAATTCTGGGTTTATGGCTGATTTTGGAAATCAATAACTATTACCCATAATAGGTAACAATGAAAGTGTTAGTGATCAGGATCATACACAATTGATCCAAAATGAAAACGTTTCAACCTCGATTCCAAGAACCTTTGAAATTCGTAGAAAAAGGGGTTCTGGATATGCGTTGAGTAAGGAAACAATATCCATGCATTTTGATAAGCCCATTTTGGAAGCTGCAAGGGAACTCAACGTTGGATCAACACAGTTGAAGCAACGTTGTAGGAAGTTAGGCATCAAAAGTTGGCCTCGACGACAGATTAGGAGTCTACAAACTCTTATTAACCATACTCAGGTTAATAATTGTATTTCTTTCTCCATAATTTTAATACCATGAGATTGTAATGACTGAAAGTATTTATGCAACAGGAATTGGATAATAATCCTAGTAGAGCAGACGTAATACTTGGTCTAGAGAACGAGAAAAGAGCAATAGTCGAGGGTTCTAGTTCGAAGATAACTGATACCGCAAAGAGATTGAGGCAAGCTGCCTTTAAGTCTGTTTACAAGAAAAGAAAGGTTCAGAAGAGGGAAGAAGCTTCATCAAGGACCCATACACAGCAGCAATCTCTGTCTTCTGTTTATGCTATGAGTGGTTTTAACCATGATTTTCTCAAGACCATAAGTGAAGAGAACCCAGAAGACTTGGCAGGTGACATAGCCCGCATTCGGCTTTCAGATTGAATTTCTACCAATATTAGTTTAATGGAACTGTTGGTAGGAATGATGGTAGGTTTTCGATAATAGTTATTGGTCAGGTATTATCAAAATATCATGTTGACTGTGCAAGGATAGGGGCAGATAAAGTGTCTAAATGTATGGTTCTATAGTATTATAAAATATTCCTATAGTATTTTAGCTTCATATTCTATTTTAGAGTTTCTTTGTATATGAATCTTGGTAAGTTTTTAGACTTGTTGTTCACTACGATTATTCCTAAGTACATGTTAGTCACACATTGGACCAATATAGGTGATCAGGCTCTATCTATCCTAGGTATGATTACATAATTACCTAGGCCTACTCGTAGTGTTCAACTCATCTTATTACTTTTGTATTGTTCTGATTATGACACTGTTCTACTATGTATGTACTTATACTTTATAACAATATCATTGTATGTTAAAAGTATACTTTGTACGAAATGTTTTAGAGAGTTTTAGTCTCATTGTATTTATAGTTGTATATAGTGTTCTCATCACGGGTCAGAGTATATATATAACTCCTATATATATTGTTGGTGGGGTTTGTAGTATTATTAGTTTTTGTTTTGTACCTCAAAACTATCAAATAAGGATCGGCCAGATGAGAAGTACCGGTGGGCAGGATCATTTTGGCATTAAAGCTGTTCTGAATCCAAAACCCAAGCGATAGTTCAAACTAGACACCTCACCCGTAAGTAGTCGAGAAGTAGTGTAATTAATAATAATACTTTTATTAGAAGCCTGTTGCTATAGTTGTATTCCTCTTTCGAGGATACGAGTTCTCTATAGCCAATTTATCTCTGATACCATTCTGTCACACCCCCGACCGAGGCGGCGGAACATGCCGGGCTGTGCGACTAAGTTCTTGGATCATAGGCAATTGAATATACAGTACAAGTACAACAATAAACCAAAGGATAGTTGTATTTCATCTTGAAGTTTGAATACATGGTTCTTACAAATAATAATAGTAGAGTACATGAAATGCCTTAACAGATATAACAAAACTAGGTTGCCTGAAATCCGTGAAGATTTCCATCTTCTGCAAGTCTCATTGATTTCCTGAGAATACATGTAGTTTTGAGGGTCAACACAAGGTTGGTGAGAGTTACAGGTTTTATGCTGAACACAGCACTGATACTTTTAAAATAACTAAAAGTATTCCTTTTGTAAGTATAATCATACTTGTAAATGAGTTTGTAAAGAGTTGCTGAAAATCGTAACTAATACCATACTTATAAATGAATTGTATAGAGCTTTTGAAAACCATAAGTAATACCATACTTATAAATGATATGTACGTTTATGAGAAAACCATCAATGCGTATAGTTGAGTCCTATAACCGAGCTATTCGACTGAAATGTACCCCCCTACAACGCTTCATGGACGTCGTAGTAATGAAAAAGATAAGTATCACCTACATCGATTTGCAAGTCGAAGTTGTAGCTAACAACCATAGGTGGGGGCGTCAACCCGTATAGATCTATACATATGTATCTCGCTCTGCTTGATTAACGGTTATAGTAGTGTGGGGTCTAGGTATTTCTACTTAGTTATGAATAGTGTCTCACTATCTAAGCCATTGATAAATGTAGGATAGACAAGTCTCATCCCAAAATGGTTTTTGTTATAAAAGCCAAGTATGTTGATAAGTATATACGTAATAGTGTACAGTACTCGCTTATTGAAAATATTTTATAAAGCTATAATAACATTTATAAAACTTGATATGAAATTGGTAAATGTTTATATTGCACATGTATTCTCCCCCATAATATATAAAAACATAGACAAAGGGGCCGTAACACTCACATTTGAAGCGTGAATTCAGTTTAGATATAAGAACGATCGTGTTTGAGAAGCACCGCGAAATAACACCACAAAACAACAAGGTTTTGTGCGGCGAAGTGATGGTGCGACGGTAGTGGAGCGATGGCCAATGGTGGTGGTGTTCTTGGCCAAAAGGAGAGCAATTGGAGAAAGAAAGAAAAAGCTAGAAGCTTTGGTGAATTGGTGAAGAAAAATGAGATGCAAAGCCTCTTATTTATAGTCTCATGGAGTAGTTGGGGTTGGTGAAGGTGATGTCGTGGATGACATAATTCGTGCACAAGATCCCGATGTCTAATAATTTTTTCGAGACCGGAGAATTGTCGAGCCGAGTGCACCGGTTTCAGAAACCCAAACGGATTTATTTTTCGAGTTGTAGAACACTGGGAAAACGTGTTTAAATATGTGCGTTCGATTATCCGTAGCATCCAGCGTTTGACTTTTATAAATATTTTTGCTAAAAATATTTCGAGTATGGAATCCAATAATAGACCATAGTCTGAGTCCAATAATGTTCTCGGAATTTCCATATGAGGTGCGCAAGTGCCTCAACGCATCGAAACGATTTATGTAGTTAAATAAAATCAGTGTTACACTGGTTTGTTTTGGCTTGTTTTCTTATAACAGTCGTAACTTTTGCATATGAGCTCCGTTTTGAATTTTATTTATATTTCCGGAATCAGGGAAACATGTACTCTGAGGTTAGATTGCTTGTTTTGTTTCACAAATGGTTAATACTTATTTTCAGTTTTTCAGACATATTAACTAGGGTTTCAGTTTGTGCTTGAGATATTCCATTATAGGAAGTAAGATTTTATCGCGTATCTTATTTTAATCGTAATGACACTATATTTTCCAAAGTATGCATTGAAACTCAAAAGGTTTGGTTATAAAGAGGTTTGTGGTGAATTAACTGTTTATAGTTCTAGGTATAAATTTCCGGGATGTCACACTCCCCATCTCCGAACGGGTACCCGGAGGAAACGCGTGCTGCGTAAACTCCAGAGCAGTTTGGTAGGATGACAGGCGTGCACCCTCTGTCAAAGACTATCCGGGAATAAACACCCCAGCAGAAGCAACATGACCAGCCTCCCCAGAACATGTGGGGGGAGGTCCCAAAGCTGCTGCACCCCCGCGACGACTAAAACCGCTAAAATCCAGAGGAGGAGGTGGAGGACCAACTGGTAAAGACGGATTACTTTCTCCTGAACCTTCTTCGGCAACATTTTCAACAACAGGGTGGGTACCGATACGAGCACCCCCACCCTGGTCAGTTTCCATATCTTCACCCTGTCACGCATCATCGGCAATATTAATCACAGGAGACTGGGCTGGAACAAAACCTGAGGTCCCACTGCTGCCAGCGAGACGGCGAGGGCGTAGCCGCCGTGGAGAACACCACGTTGGCAGAAATGTCACCAGGAGTAAGCAATGTCGCACGTCTCTTCACCAACGCCTTCGAAGGACTGTCGTGTTCACCGCTGGCACCAGCATCACCGACTCTCTCTTGAGACACCACTCGCGAATCAACAACCGAAAAAATCACAGGACCAGCCTCCGCATCCCTCCGCCTCTCTTCCTCCTGCACCACCGAGGCCTGTGTAATAAAAGCCTCATGGCGGAAAGCGCGTGAAGGAAGCACTCGATCAATCAAGGGAATCTCGCGGTACTGGAGACTCCCGGGATATGTTTTCGCTAGAACGTCGGTAAACCGGATATCATGTTCCCGCCCTGCAACAATGAAGGACACGAAACACTGAATTCTTTTTTTTTTTTTTTTTTAAAAAAAGGGGGGTGGGAAGAAGAAGGAGAAAAGAAAAGACAGTGCAAGCAAGGGTTAGGACTAACCATCCACAATGCTGAAAAACTCAGGCATCTTGCCCCGAAGTCGCCAAATAGTACTCATCCCGGCGCCAGCCAGGATGTATTCAGGGAATTACCCACCGACCACGTGGAAGGACCGAAGAACTTTCGCAATAGCCTCCTTTGCAGGGAAGAGAGTGAAAGCACGATCGGAGATGGGCTCGATACGGTGCTTCAGAGCACCGACCCGATGCTGATTTACCCAAACGTAGTGTTGAGCCCAGTTTCGACCAGATCCCCTCTGGTCGGTAACGATGGTCGGACGATCTTAACGACCGCAGAAGGTATAGTTGTTTCCAGTCGAAGCACGAGCAAACCGAAAGAAATGACGGAACACGTACAAATCGGGTTCTAGATGAACAGCCCTTGAGAGGAGTTCGAATGCAACCACCTTGTTCACACCATTAGGAACCAGTTGATGGATGTGAACATGGTAATAATCAAGGACCTCCCTGAAGAAGTTCGACGTCGGAAGGTGATAACCGGCCTCAAAGTGTTTCAGATACATGCCGATTTTCCCCTCGGGCGGAAGGGAAAAAATAGCCCCGTCGACAGGTAGTTCTACGCCGTCTTCCGGCTGGAAACCATAGCGAGATACCAGCGAATCATAGTACAGAGAATCAGGACCGACATCTGATGAAGAACTCATTTTCGACGATGAACAGAAGAACAGAGATGGGAGAAAACGAAGAGATAGATAAGAAGAAGAGAAACCGTAAAAGAACCAACCGACGACGAAAAAGGAATATAAAGAGGACAGATAAGGAAAAGTCATAGGCGGGAGTTTCAAAATTCAACGGTGATGATTAACGCCGTCTGAATAACGGTCACATCAACGTGGAGATAACTTAATGCTAGCCCTAGTCACCATCACTAGCTGCGCATACGTAATAATGTGTAAGGCTAGGGAGACTTGATAGCGTGCCATCTGGCAACCGCTAGCGCACCCTCTCACGAGCTCCCTGGAAATTCCAATCTCGCCAACCGCTGAAGGTGTCTCGCCAGGGTGTCTCCACCCCAGCTGATGGAGATGCCTCGCCAGGGAGTCTTTGCCCTAGCACCGGGGAAACCTCTCCTGGAGAACTCCGCTCTGGCTCACTAACGACTCATTCGCTGGAACGCCCAGCGTGAACCCTACCCGGCGCCATGCTCCTCGACCTACGCGTGGCGCCCGTACCTGACACAGATCGTGCGCGCCCCACCCAGTCGGTCTGAACCAATAGGGGCACGGCGAAGGACAAAGGTCGTACTGCCAACGGACGGCCTGGTCCCCTCCTGTCATAGCAAAGATCTTGTCGGCCACAGCTGGACAGGCAAGACATATAAAAGCCCCTGCAGGGCATCCGGTAAGGGGATCGAAAACCATCTTACTCTCTCTCGACTCACTTATCATACACTTACCAAACCCCCGCCGGAGATCTAACTTAAGCATTGGAGCGTTTTCCCGGGACCTCCTCCCGGAAAACGGCTAACGTTGCTATTCCTTTGTGATTGTGGTCGCAGGACGAGCCCAAGGCGATCGGAATCACCTGTGAGGCGAAGACCAGACGAACTAGAGCTGATATCGCATCTATATATATATATATATATATATATATATATATATATATATATATATATATATATATATATATATATATATATATATATATATATATATATATATATATATATTAGAGTGTCTATATCCCTTTCCGCATATGCCTACAATATGAAACATTGTTATCGTGAAACAATAGTGCACAACAATTATTAACGCGACTCAATATAATATAATAGCGTAATAAAATCTTCATGTTACTTAGGTTATTACAATCACACATTAATGATAATTACCATCAAACCACCTCATTGCCCCTTTTGTTGTACCAAGTACACACAATAGGTTACGAATCTATATTTGAGCAACACACTTTAGCAAATACCATTTCCAAATAACATTGCGTATATCACAACTTTTTTGGAACTTCCGCCGCAACGCGCGGTAGCAATGCCTTATAAACAACTGTTTTATGTGACCATATATGCAGCTTTCGTCTCATAAAAAACCATCACAAAATGTTTCCTTCTTTCAATAAAAACTGTGGCCGCTGGTGATATGTGACCAAATTGTTTGATTGTGCGTCGTAAAACGGTAATGTCTGACGTTAAATCGTTATCAACGATTACAATCTACACACCAATGTCACGCTTATTGCCGTAAAGTGTAGCTAAAAGTAGTCTAAAAGATTTTACGTGACCTTTAGTGACGCAAAAAATCGAAAGTGTGACCGGCGGTTTTGGAAAAAGTGTGAACGTAGGTCATTTTTGTACTAGTGGTCGCTATCTGGCTCTGTACTCTACTTCCTCGTTTTCACTAACAATAGCAATGTACTTTTTACTTCGCGCCACTATCTTCCTAGATAGCGTCGCTAAGCTCTCTGTAGCAGTTTTTGCCCATTTTTCCAGCTTATATATATATATATATATATATATATATATATATATATATATATATATATATATATATATATATATATATATATATATATATATATATATATATATATATATATATATATATATATATATATTCAACATAACACCACATTTCTAGCACAATTTAACCAAGTATTTAGTTCCATGACCACAACTTTCCACTATCACTAGGCACATGTTATAAAAATGACCAAAATACCCCTAAAAGGTAATTAGTCATCCTAGCTTATCCTAATCACCTTAGGATTTAAATTTAGAACACTTACCAATCAGAACACGGTGTTACACAACAGTTTCACAGTCAAGCATTGAAGCTAAATATATCGGGCACTTGGAACTACTACCACAAAACTACAATGGTTTTCCTACTTGTTTCGTGAGCTGGATATCTTTCTTCACCCCCCCCCCCCCTTCTCTAGTTTGTGGTAATGTCTCGGCTTTACATATGGCACATAATCCCGTCTTCCATGCACATACCCGTCATATTGGGATAGACTATCATTTCATACGGGAATTGGTCATTGGTCACTTGTGGATTTCTATCTCTGCACTACATTTCAACAAATGATCAGTTACCAGATTTGTTCAAGAAGAGATTTTCTAAAGTTAGGTTTTAATGCGTTATCTGTCAAGTTGCGTCGTCCTTACAGGCATCTGACTTCAGTGTTGGGTTGGGGGGGGGGGGAGGGGGGGGATTAAGCGTAAAGAAGATATTTGTTTTTTAAATATGATTTGATTAGGTCCAGTAATTATGGCAGAAGTTAGAAGTTTAGGATGTAATTGTAAGTTTTTTCTTTTTTACCCTTGTATCATTTGTATATATATATTCCTATTAAAAACAGAGGAACACAAGCCGGTTTTTCCACCTTTACGGTATTTGTTTCTTCTTCTCCTTTCTAAGCACAATATCACTTTAAATAAAGTAAGAAAAAAGTAAACACCATGTGAGTGTTTTCCATGCACGAATCTAATTTTTGCATGCGGATGTTGGAAACCTCAAAAAGAAATTGCATGGGAAAATTTTTCCGGTTAAACTAACATAGCTATCTCTCCAACATTTTTTCCTACTTCTAATTTATTTTCCGAGAAATTGTATTTATTCCTATATTTTGTTCCTACTCATGTTCTTACCCATATTAAATTGTGACATGTGTCTTTAAATATTATTATTTTTATTAAATGTGACACTTGTCATAATTTTACATTGGTAGAAAGATGGGTAGGAAAAAAAATAGGAATAAATACAATTTCTCTTATTTTCCTTATTTGGCTTCTCCCTTTAAGGAACTCAAAACCAAAAATTAGACAACACAACACGCTATCCAAGATAGCATTCATGATCACCGCTATCCAAATATCATTCCAAATCACCGCCATCCGAATCAAGCCTATATTGGAACCAGACCATCTCCACCACAATTTATACACCAACGACAACGACGATCTCCATCTTGGCACCGCCGTCACCTCATCTTTCCCGCACATAGCAAGAGTCCATGTTTTGACAAAGGCCGGTAACCTCCGCCAACGCAAGGAAGAGGACGCTGGCATTGCTGCCATAACCAACTACGTATTTGAGTTGTCGTGTTCATTCTTGAGCAGTTACCTCTGAAGCAATATCATCGATAGCTGGAATAATACAATTGAGGTCTGAGGATTAATGGTGATATTTGCTCGAATAAGTTGTTAAAGGAATCAACCATTGAGTTTATCATTTCTTGGTGGCTCTTTGATCTGCGCATCGATTGGGTGGATAGAGTATATCAGTCTGTCAATTTCGTAAGGGAAGTGGTGCTGGATGGAGTGATTGTTGAGGAAGCATATGATTTGTAAACCTAGATCGCATGTGAGAGAGAGTTTGAGAGTTTGATTTCACCCAAAAGCCCTAAATTGCAGTGAGAGGAAGCCTAAGATCTGGAAAAAAAAAAATCGCGTATAAGCGGGAAATAAAGGAGGACTAGATATTTTCAAGACGACAGACAGAATCAGAAAGAGTATCACGTGTTTTTTTAATTGCATGACACTTAGGGTGCGTTTAGTTGCGGAAAACTGCTCTGTTTTCCGGAAAAAAATTAAAAAAGAAAATGAGAATTTGGAAAACGCATTTAGTTCGTCAAGTTTTCCAAAGTTTTCCAAGAAAATGAAAATTTTTCATTTTTCCAAAATTACAAAGAATTTGGAAAATTTTGGAAAACCCAAAATTATTGTTTTTAAAATTTTTCTATTTCCAAAATTTTTCTAAAACATCCAAAAACAAACACACACACTCATTCTCACCTACACCCCACAATTACACCTACACCCACCTACCCTCTACCCATCCCCACCCCACTCCACCCCCACCTTCATCCACCCTACCCTCCCACCCAACATACACCCACCCCCACCTCACCCTAACCACCACCCACCCCACCCTACCCCTACCCCCCACTCCACCACACCCACCTCGATCTACCCCACCCCCCCCACCCTCCACCTACCAGCACCCCGCCCCACCTCACCACCCCAAATCAAAAATTGGAAAATGAAAATTGATAGAAAATAGATATCTAAACACGTTTTCTGTTTTTCTAAAATAGAAAATGAAAATGGAATCGGTTTTATCTAAAAGCGTTTTCTAAATTTTCAATAGAAAACGTAATATGAAAACTCATTTCGTTTTTCTGAAAATGAAAAATGAAAAACGGAAAACAGTTTTCCGCAACTAAACGCAACCTTAAATACGACGTACATTTATATATGTCATGATTTTTAAGAAGCAAAGCAACGGCAGCACTTCTGCCCTTCTACTAGCATCCTGCTGGTGTTTTATCTTTAATTTATTTATTCTGTTGCCGTTAAAAAAAATTTACAAATAGATACGTGTTACATAATAAACGCTAGAGCAACATAATACCATATACATGCATAACTCAATTAAAGCAAATGAAACCATGTAAACAACAGCCACTCAAACCATAATGCATACCACATCCATATAAAACTGAATTAATGCAAATAAAACCATGTAAACAGCAGCAACACCTTTAAATTTGACTATAATTTTGCGCTGATTCTGTGGACGGCTTACTTCTATCTTTGGGGTTGATTAGTTTGAGTTCGCGCTGGGGCCCAATATTACATTCAGAGGCACAAATGGGAAAGATTGAATTCTCATTACTTTCCAATGTATTACAGAAGCGTATATATATACAGATCTAAACTACTTGCTAACTGTAACTAACAAACTGAAATAACAGAACTAACTAACAACTTAATGACGTGACATATATATAAATATGATAGTATCCCAATATCCCCCCTCAAGATGTACTCTTAAAAATATTTTTAAGAGACATCTTGGATATAATAGGAATCATCTTTGAATATGGCAATGGCTTTGTGAATATGTCTGCAAGTTGATTTGAAGTATGAATTGGCATGAGTTTAATGGTATGATCAAGAATCTTGTCCCGGATAAAATGACAATCAATTTCTATATGCTTAGTACGCTCATGGAATATCGGATTTGAAGCCAATTGGATTGCTGATTTATTATCACAAAATACCAAAGTTGGATGAGAAGATAAAATGCCAAAATCTCGAAGCAAATGGCGTAACCAAATGATTTCAGCAGTAACTGATCCAAGTGCCCGATATTCAGCTTCTGTGGAACTTCTAGAAACTGTGGATTGTTTCTTAGACTTCCACGATATTAAGGAACTGCCTAAAAACACACAAAAGCCAGTAACCGATCGTCGTGTATCCAAACAGCCTGCCCAATCAGAGTCACTAAAGGCTTTGAGTTGAAAATCAGACTTGGATGATAGAAATAAACCTTGGCCCGGATTACCCTTTAAGAAACGTAAGAGATGTTGGGCAGCTTGAAAATGTGAAACTCTAGGCATTGACATGGATTGACTTAATCGATGTACAGCATAAGCTATATCTGGTCGAGTGATTGTGAGGTAAAGTAAGCGACCCACTAATCTTCGATATTGAGAAGGATCATGATACAATTCACCATCAAAGGAAGAAGATTTATGTCGAGGATCCATTGGATAAGTAACAGGTTTAGTTGCAAGCATACCAGAATCTTGAAGAAGATCCAAAACGTATTGTCTTTGAGAAATAACAATGCCATCGGGAGATCTAGCAATTTCAAGACCAAGAAAATGCTTAAGCTTGCCTAAATCTTTTAAACGAAATTCAGCACTTAACTTTTGTTTTAAATAAGTTATGACATCCATGGAAGCTCCAGTGATAACGATATCATCTACATAGACAAGTAAAGCCACAAACTTGTCACCTTTACCCTTGGTGAACAAAGAGAAATCAGCTTTAGATTGAATAAAACCTTCAGATAATAAGAACCCTGAAAATTTAGCATACCATTGGCGTGATGCTTGACGAAGACCGTACAAGGATTTTTCTAATTTGCATGCCATTGGAGTTTTAGAATTATCAGTAATATGTGAAGGTTTATAACCAAGAGGTAGTTGAATGTATACTTCTTCATCAAGCTCTCCATTTAAAAACGCATTATTAACATCTAATTGAATAAGGGGCCATGATTTTTGAGCTGCAATCGTTAAAAACATCTTGACTGTTACTAATTTTGCAACTGGAGAATACGTATCAAGAAAATCAACACCTTCTTGCTGATTGAATCCTTTAGCTACCAAACGAGCTTTGTAACGCTCAATAGATCCATCAGCTTTGCGTTTAATCTTGAATACCCATTTACATCCCAAAGGTTTTCGATTCTTAGGTAAGGGAACAACCGTCCATGTGTTATTGAGTTCCAAAGCGTGTATTTCTTCTTCCATAGCTTGTCTCCATTCAGGAAAAAGAACAGCTTCTTTGTAAGTATTGGGTTCAATTTGAGTAGCTAAAGCATATATGTAATCTTTATGGGAAGATGAAAGTTTATCATATGAAAGAACAGAAGAAATGGGATGTTTGGCAGATGACACGGAAGAAATAGAATTAATGAGTTCACAATGATAATCACGAAGATAATTTGGACGATTTCGAACACGTGTGGGACGTTGAGCAATGGGATCAGATCCAGAATGATTATTAGACTGAGGTAAAGAAATAAATGAATTATGAGGATCTATATCAGCAGAAGAAGAATTAGGAGAGTGAGTAGTGGGTAGATCATTAGAAAAAGTAATAGATATAGGTAAAACATGATCAATAAAAGGAGGTGTGGAATTAGAAGGATGATTATAGTGAAATGGAAATATGTCCTCATGAAAAACAACATCTCGTGATATAAAGATTTGTTTTGTCTCTAAGTCCAATAATCGGTAAGCTTTCATTCCTTGTGGATAGCCAATAAAAATGGAAGCACGAGCACGAGGATCAAATTTGTGTCTTTGTGCAAAAAGTGTCGAAGCAAATGCCAAACATCCAAAAGAACGTAAATGATCATATTTTGGTGGTTCTTTATAGAGTTTCATGAATGGGGAAATGTTACCAATGGATTTTGAAGGTATACGGTTAATAAGAAAAGTAGCTGTAAGAATGCATTCAGACCAATACTGAATTGGAATATGAGATTGATAAAATAAAGCTCTAGCAACATTTAACAAATGTTGGTGCTTCCTTTCAACAATGGAGTTTTGTTGAGGTCTTTCAACATAAGAAAATTGATGAATAATGCCTTCTTCGTGAAAGAAATCAGTGAATTTTAGTTCTGGGGCATTATCAGATCTAAAAGATTTCACTTTAGCATTGAATTGTCGAAAAACCATTTTAAAAAATCGTGGAATTACTTGTTGAGCTTCAGACTTTTGACGAATTAAAAAGACCCACGTGAATCGAGTACAGTCATCAACAATAGTGATGAAATAGCGATAACCTTGATGCGAATTTGTGTGATACGGACCCCATATATCGCAATGAAGCAAATCAAAAGGTTGAGAAGATATAGAATCTGAAGCATTAAAAGCTAAACGTTTTTGCTTTGCCAAAGGACAAACATTACATAGAGTATCCGTAATGTCTTTATTACAAGGCAAAAAAATGTCAAGCAATTTGACTTTATTTTTAGACGGATGCCCTAAACGTTCATGCCACTTTGAACAAGAAATGGAATTAATTCGAACTGTATCTTCCTTTTCATTCATCAGGTACAGTCCAGCCTTGACATCAGCCTTGCCAATCACAGTCTGGTTCGAGATCTGTGTAATTGTAGCATGATTGTAAAATAATTCCACTTTTAAGTCCTTATAATGATTGGTAAACATTGTAACAGAAATTAAGTTCAACTCAAATTGAGGAACAAACAGTACTTCTTTCAAGTATAACTTGCTATTCAATCGAATATCTCCCATTTGATGGACTTGAATAACCAATTGATTTGGTAAACGGATTCTGGTGTGTGAAATTGATCGAAGGTTTGTAAATAAATCCTTATTATTACAAACGTGTCTGGTAGCTCCTGAATCCAAGATCCATATATTTGATTTAAAAAGACCAGAATGAAAACTGAGAACATAGTGATTACCTTGCGATGAAGCATTCGATGTAGTTACAGCATTGACAGATGCAAGCTTGCCAGATAGCATGGCAATGAGTTGTTGACATTGCTCATTTGTGAGATTTGTAAGATTGTCAGGAGTAGTAGTCTGTGGAGCATTTGATTCAGTCTCGACAGATGTTGCATTGACTCGATTCGAATTAGATTGTGTATTTGAACGATATCCTGGAGGAAAACCGTGTAATCGATAGCATTTTTCTTTGGTATGTCCCTTTCGTTGACAAAAAGTACAAAAGGGAGAATCCTTTCGGAAATTCTTGTAGTTATTGTTGTTAGATGAACGAGATTGAATCATATTGGTATTAGAATGAACCTGACCATTGCTTCGAACATTGAACGCCATTACAGACTCATTTGAAGCATTATTGCCTACCTCTCGTTGCCTTTCTTCCTGAATAACTAATGAAAATATCCGATTGACAGAAGGAATCGGATCCATTAGCAAAATTTGACCTCTAATCTGAGCATAACTTTCATTAAGTCCCATAAGGAAACTCATTGTTTGTTCAACTTCTTTTGCTCCATTACAAATACATCGTCCACAGGTACAATGACTGTTATAATTGGATAATTCATCCCAAAACATTTTCAATTTTGTGTAATAGTTGCTAACAGAATCCTGACCTTGTGTTAGATTCATGAGATTTCGCTTGACTTGAAAAATCCTCGGTCCATTACTCTGTTGGAAACGTTCTTGAAGCTCTGTCCACATAGCAGATGCGGTTTCAAGATAGATAATCGAAGCAGAGATCTCTTTTGACACAGCATTTAGGATCCATGAAATGATGATATTGTTGTTTCGAGACCAGGACTTTAACCTATCTGGATCAGATCCATCAGGTCGTTGAATTGTATTATCAACAAATTCAAACTTATTCTTTGCAGATAGTGCTATCTTCATAGTTCTGCTCCATGATCCATAATTCTCACCAGTTAAGATTTGAGAAACCAAAACATTTCCAGGATTATCATTGTTCGATATGAAATACGGATCGTTCGAATTCTCAGAAGAATTTGGATTGGTAAATGTAGTTTGTGGAGCTTCCATTTTTGAATCGAAAAATTGAATCAAGGAAGACGATTGAACAGTGAAATTGAAAAGAAGAAATCAACAAATTGAATCAAGGATGACGATTGAACAGTAAAAATGAAATGAAGGAATTGAATGAGAATGAAAAACGGAACTATCTCTCTGATACCATATTACATTCAGAGGCACAAATGGGAAAGATTGAATTCTCATTACTTTCCAATGTATTACAGAAGCGTATATATATACAGATCTAAACTACTTGCTAACTGTAACTAACAAACTGAAATAACAGAACTAACTAACAACTTAATGACGTGACATATATATAAATATGATAGTATCCCAATACCCAACATTATTTCTACAATCCTAGCTACAGCCAAACCAATCTTTGCCACTTTCTTAGCAACCTTTATTGCTTTCCCGAATTTCTTCCTTCCGTGAGGATATGTGGCGCTGCTGATGCCAGGGCCATGATTCGCAACCAATTTCGAGAATTCAATTGAAAATATGATTTCCCCCTTTTTTCTACCAGATGGTCTAGACAATCGGTAACTGAATTTACCTTCGGAAGCATTTGGGGCGAGAAGATCTGCAAAAGGCACTTCAACTTTTCCGATATGCCGATCACGCATCGTCCCGTCGTGCTTGATCTTGATGCAGAGAGTGTACTCTCTCTTCATGGGGATGATGTGGAATTCAATGGGATAGTCCCATTTAAGAAAACAACCACCCTTTCGCGAAACAGGTGTTGTTACTTTCTCAGACTTTTGGCCATAATTACCGGCAACCCAAACTACAGCATAGGGATCCATGGTACCGAAGTGTTTGACATCTTTGAGATCCTTTGCGGAATGGATCTTAAGCGTTAACGCGACGGACTCCATTCTCTACTACCATAAACAGATGGTAGCACGTAGGTCTGTGGTATACACCGGTTGTAGTTGGGTTCGTATAGGGCAACGACTAACATAAGGATTGGAAATCAGTTTATTGTATTGAGTCAAATAACCGGGTAAAGCAATAGAAGTCAATACCCGCTGTCTACTAGTCCAAGAGTTTCTAAATTGCGCGAGAACAACCACCATATATTCTGTGTTCTTCCCTTTCATAGGATGACATTATTTGTGGTTCTATAGACGTGAAAATTTTAAAGAATTGTTGACTCATTAACACTAAATTGACCATGTATTAGAATTTTATATATCTTGGGGTATCCCTTATTTTATCAGCTTAATCAAATTGATCATGAGTTCCGCCAAAAATACCCCACGGACCGCAAAGCTAACAAAAAAAGTTCCTAAGGGTGGATGGAGTAACTCGAAAGATGGTGTGGGTTCGGTTCGGGAAGGAGGCGGTACCTCCGGTACCGCTGCCCCTCCTTAGCGAGTTCGCGATAGATAGCTCCATGTGGCTTCGGGTGTGGCTTCATGAAACTGATTCTATCCCGTGTGTGTGTGTGTGTTTGTATGTATGTATGTATGTATGTATGTATGTATGTATGTATGTATGTATGTATGTATGTATATATATATATATATATATATATATATATATATATATATATATATATAGTTACTATTAAATACATTTAACAATTATTGTGTGATTGTAGGACCAAATGTGGAGCGTCCGATCGAAATGATCAATGGTGTTAGATTCAAGGGCCTAATTGTAATTTTATAACAATTAATTAATCAGATTTTACAATTAAACCCTTAAAATGGTATTTTAGTCTATTAATCAAATTTTAAAAAATGAATCCCGAATTTACCTCCTAATTTGGTGGGATTTCACTGATCAGAGGTCCGTCTATTCTTTCTTCATCCTGATTTCTCTTTGTTTATGTATGTACTGTTTTACGTATTTTAGTTTGGCCTTTTTACACACTTATTCTTGAAGAATGTAGTTAATATTGTATATTTTTTGCATATTCTTTGAGAATGTAATATATTTTGTATATTTTTTTTTCAAAATAGTCTATGAAATTTGGTGTGATTATGTGTTCATTCTCTGAGAATGAAATCCTCCATTTAGTAATATGTTGATCAATTCTCTAGGAACACATTCTTAGCACTCAATTAAATACATAAAACAATGGCTAACACTCATTCTCATAGAATGAACTTACCAAAACACAAAACCAATAAAAACTAACACTCATTCTCAGAGAATGAGCTTACCAAAACACAAACCAATAAAAACTAACACCCATTCTCAGATAATAGACTTACCAAAACACAAAACCAATAAAAACTAACACCCAATTCTCAGAGTTTTTTTAAATAAACCCAAAATAGTGTTAATTTGAAAAAGGAAAAAAAAGGTGAATACAACAATAAAAGAAAAAATATCAAGTCCATGGCCTCTAAAGCAAATCTAAAAGGTTCTTCACATGATCGAAGATAGAGAAGAAAGCGGCTCTATTTTTTAATCAAGAATTTTCCGTTTCCAAAAAATCAATATCCAAAAAGCAATTTCTTATTAAACTAAAATGAAAAAGGTAACCTGACTTCATGGGTTTTGACAATGGAGGCTATCGGATGAAGACGGAAGTGCTTAGGATTAAATCGAAACCGGCGATGTTAGGGTTTTCTTAATGAAAAAAATATATAATTTGTAACAACCATTATATAAGGAAACATCTTCAATAAATCGGAGCAGCCACGATCAGTTACGACGGAGCCACAATCAGCAACGGCGGTCTTCAACATTGGAACGTCGCCGGCGGTGGCGGATGTTGCTTGCGACAGCGTAGGAAGGGAAAAAGGTTCGATTTGGGAATAATTATACAGTTTGGGTAATGGTTGATCTAGGGTTACAGCAATTCCTTATTTATAGGCGTAATATCAATTTGTTTACAAATTACCAAAATTGCCCCCATCAAATGATTGGTCCAGAATTGGTCCTACAATCACACAATATTTAATGAATGTATTTGAACGAACGAACGTACGTACGTACGTACGTATATATATATATATATATATATATATATATATATATATATATATATATATATATATATATATATATAATCAGGATCGGGTGAGGACTCTTATTAAACTGAGGACTTGCGTGGACACCTTAAAAAATTGAAAAAAAATAAAAAATATATAAATAATAAAATGGATCATAGTATTATATCGGAGAAAAAAAAGATTTAAAAAAAACTTTTGGATCATTATTTTTTTATAATGAAATAATGATCCAAAATAAAAACAGAAAAATTGGATCATTAGATTTTTCAATGATCCGAAAATTTTTTTTGATAATGATATAGTACTATTCTCGATTTTATGATTTGTATTTTTTTTATATTTTTTTTTCAATTTTTTTAAGGTGCCATCGCTAGTGCTCACAGAAAAAAGAGTTTTCACCAAAACCGGACCCTATATATATATATATATATATATATATATATATATATATATATATATATATATATATATATATATATATATATATATATATAGACTAGGTTCGTACCCGCGCAATGCGGCGGCGACGAATTGTTTTCTTTTAACGAATAATTTTTCTCTGGCGATTAATTTTGTTTTGTCATGTTGTTTTATGTTAAATCTAAAGGAATATTGTTGTTTTAAGTTAAAAACAAAAGTATATATAGCTTCGTATTAAAAAATATGTTCTTTTGGTTCAAATAAATATACATCTTTGTTTTGAGATTAAAATTAAATTATGTTGTTGCTTTTGATTATTTTGTTCAGTTAAAAATCAAAATACATTACTGTTTTTGGTTTAAAATAAAACAATGTTGTTATTATGGGTGACAATTAAAAATTATTTATTATAATGATTAATAAAAATAAGTTTTTTTTACGTTAGAATTAAATAGATATTAAATTATGAAAACACATATTTATAAAATTGGATCAATATATTTAATTAAAGGAGATCATATTTAGATAAAAATTGAAAAATGCTGTTAAATCTATAAAATTAATTAGAGTAATCATCAACACAGTTAAGTTATCTACTTGGTAAGAACTTAATAATAATAAATTAATTATAAATAATAAATAGTTATAGTAATAAATTAAAGTAGGCGTGGAATGATGTACATTTTGAGCAACACTCAATATATGTAATTAAGTTTTACTCGAATTTTATATCTATAGACTATAAATTGTCATCTAAATACAAATATTTGAATATTAGTCCTATAATATTATAAGATTAACTAAGAACATTTTTTTAATAATCAATAATGAAAATTAAGAAATAAATCACGATAAAAATATTGCACTTAGACCATTTCCATCGGGCCTTTTGAGTGGAATCATCGACCTTTATTTTAAAACAAAATAAAATCTAAAATGATTATATTGGCTTAGGCTAAGGTGATTACCTTGGCTCAAGAATCGATAAATGAATGTTTTAAAATTTTGTGTTGTTATTTGAACAAAAAATGAGTTATTTGATTAAAACTAGGTTCGACCCGTGCTCCGCACGGGTATTGTTTGGATCTGATTTTATTTTTCTTTGACTTTGGATCCACGAGAAGGCGCACCTGCTTTAATCTGACCAGTGGCAAGATCAACCGCCAGGTCAGCAATGAAACAATCATCCGTTTCACCATTTCTTTGTGATATTACAACTCCTCATTCAGCATCCTTAGCCATCTTTACCACTTTAATTGCTTCTGTGTCACTGTCCCAATTTGGTTCACCCGCAAAAAATACCAACATACTTTTATTCAGTTGTGTATTATAGCATCCTACTTTCTTCTCTTTCTATTACAGCATTGTACTTTGAAAAATCCAATCAATTATGGATACCTTGAGAAGAAGGGCATTAGGAGCATGTTCATGAATGGCTCTTTCAATACGTTTTGAATTTGACATCAATAAACCATCTCCCACAACCTGTTTAAAAAAATGAAAAAGAAAATAATTAGAAATATTAGAAAAATGTAATTTTACAATGTAAGATTGAACAAAAGCACTTACATTTATAATACCTGCGGTTTTCCTATCAACTTCCACATTAGAAAAATGTAATTTTACAATGTAAATACGTTTTGATCACGCTTTTCCTATCAACTTCCACAAAAGCGCTTACATTTATAATACCTGCGGTTTCTATATGTCATCAGCACATGCACTAAATGTATGAACAATGCTATTATTCATAAAAATATATAAGTGGTATTATTATATAGTTAAATTTAAAAAAAAATATTAAAAAGAGTACTTGGTTGAAAAGTGAAGCCATACTCATTAACACATTGCATCTTATTTGGTTCCTAAAACAAATGCTAATACTTACAAAATATTTAAAATTCCATTTGAGTTATGAGAAACAGAGAGGGAAGTAATGAGGATGATGAAGACACCTGGGCAGTGAAGGAAAACATGGCAGGAAACCTAATGGAATATGATTGGTTAAAAAAGACCCAGCTTCTGTCATTATACTATATTATAATTAATTAAATAACGAAGTTAAACAGATTAACATAGAGCTAAATATCCAATACCATCGTAACAAAGCCAATAATATGCTCAATATGCAGTATATTATTGCGTATTTAGAGAGAGACTCATAAATGAATTAATACCCTTCTTTTATGGATATCAAGTCCAGAAACATAGCATGTAAATCAAAGAGAATATTATATGATGACTATCAAAGGCTTTTAAACGTAAATCTTCAGAATCTTTATCCCGTGAGCGACTTCTGTCCAATGGAAACTTTACACACTTATGTTAACATAATTTTGTAAAGTTATTGAATGGGCAAATAATTGCAGCATACTTTACTCTCGCTACCAACATGAGCAATGTACTTATATTTTCTAAACCATCATAGCAACCTACTCAGATGTTTTTACAGATAATAGCAATATATAACTTGAAACCTATATAATGCTTAAAGGTTTCATGTTACATATGGCTATTATCAGTAAAGAAATGCAAGTCTCTTGGTAACTGTATGTATATTGCTATTATCGGTAAGGAATTCCAAGTACTTTCCTATTATAGATTTATACATTGTTATTGCGGGTAAAGATGCAAGTATATTGCTGCTATGGGCAAAGAAATGTAAGTACGCTGATATAAAGTACATTGTTTATATTGGTAATAAGAGTAAAGTATTTGCCCATTATTGAACACTTGATATACGAGCTTAAGCATTAAAATGAATTGATGATTTAACTTGTTAGGTCGGCTTTTGCAGATTTACGAGCTCAAATATTCCTGTTTGGAGTTTGCTTATACTTGTGATATGCACAATGCACCATCATTCCCAAGTTAGAAAAAGTACCGATAATCTTTGTTGATTCAGCCCACCGTTTGCTTCAATAATCAGGAAGCCATTTGATTTTGGTAGTTCTGGAATTGTAACAAATGAATGCACCATTATTAGAATCAAAGAGCACATAAATATATATAACAAACACTATGAATGCATTATTTCGGTTTTATGGATCAAGTTACTTGAAAAGCACAAACCTGCTTCAGAATTATGGAGGGGAAGACACGGTTTCCAAGATTGACGCGTCTTCATGTTCCATATGTTGATCATCTGTGATTTCCATGAAGAAAATTTACAATTTTAGACACCATCAAAACTAAATTTTGTGAAAAGAAAAGAAACTCGTAGCTTTTTCTTTATACACAATGCTACAATTACAAATTACAAGGTTAAAGAAAAGCAAGTGTTTGCCATGAGGCTATAATCATTAAACAAGATGAAAGGGGAATTAAATGAAGTTGATTATATCTTCTTTATACTAATGAACCAACCATGCGTGTGATATTCTAAAGCAATTTCTAAAATTGAATCTAATTAAGCTAACTATTATGCCATAAAGGAACAGAATTTCATACTAATTGGTAATTACCTACATTACTTTTAAACATTATGCTAGTCCTAAATTAGGTAATATGAATTAACTAAAAGCGCCTTATGTTAAATTCGACTTCATAGAGATGAGGGTTTGCCTGCATTAATTACTTAAACCCTTATTTGAGGCGAGAAAGCTTTTCTGATTAAAAACAATGTTTATTTTCATAACCAAGAATTAGATAGGAAACATTAAACACAATAAACGTTTTCCCCAATTTCAAACTTTACTTTTCATGGAGAATTAGGTTATTCATGGCTATTTTCATGTGGATCACACTTTCCATGTGCAAAGAAACATGTTAAAAAGAGCGATGAATAAAAAGCATATTACCAAGTCATTGCTTCGATTATTCTCAGCTTCCATGA
Organism: Cichorium intybus; assembly: GCA_023525715.1. Taxonomy (NCBI): domain Eukaryota; kingdom Viridiplantae; phylum Streptophyta; class Magnoliopsida; order Asterales; family Asteraceae; genus Cichorium; species Cichorium intybus. Next base: position 71,173,227 of record CM042010.1, read on the forward strand.
ACGGGCACAGGTGTTCAAAAACCTGTGGACTCCGATATAAAGATCCCACCGGAGCTTTTTTACCAGTGGTACTTCCACTCCCTTTACCAATAATACCAACATCAAAACCCATTGTACCCATATACAACAGCATTGCAGAGATATAAAGCAAGGGAGCAAATAATAAAATCCCTCGTCGCCTATACACCGCCGATATCACAACATAAACCCACCGCTCCACAAAACTCTGTAGCTTCACATCTACACCACCACCTCCACCGCCCCGGAAACCGCCTCCTCCTCCTCCTCCTCCGCTGCTGCCTTTGTTCCGGCGAAATCTAGGGGAGGAAGGGGGTGAAGGGGACGGCGAGATGCTCCCACTTCCGGTGCTTGGCCGTCCTAAGCGGCTGTAACCATGCATTTCTCGGGATCTGTCGGTTGATTACAACAAATCGTGTTCCACAAAGATTCTAACTTTTTTCGGATTTCTCACAATTTCAACTTACCCAGGTACAAAAGGTTGAAATTGGGAGAAACCCAGCTGAGAAAATACACTAAGAATCAATTACTATACATGTATCTACTGTACGAAGATGGATTTGGGAAAAAGAATGATGGTAATAGTATAATGTCAGCGTCAGTTGCAGCGAAGGGGCCAGGGTAGCTTTTCTTGAAGAGGTAACAAAAACAACCGGAGGGAATTGAGTTGGACTGAATTGGATTCAAAGCGCGTAGCAGCGTGAGAAGCTGCAAATCCCATTAAATTCCCACTTGTGATCTTCGATTGCGAATCACTTTACATATTTTCCTTTCTTAAACCATTCATTAGCTGGATTAGGTCCATCCGAATACTTCCCTGTTAAAAAATAATACTAATCATCACTATATTTGATGGACGGATCACAAAATTTTACACAGGGAGAAGCAAATTCAAACCTCCGCTAAAGAAGAAGCCATCTCCAGCGGAAACAGGGGCGTCCAATAAATAACCCTAATAGAACACTTTCGTTTAATCAAAAAAGTAAAAGTGAAATCAAACAGTTTCATGATTGAGAAAAATGAAACTTACATCATCGAAATTATTCTACAACTTGGCCAGGATGAACTTCTATCGCTAAACCTTATTTTGTGAAGAAATTCAGCAAACAGATACCTAAGAAGGGCTATAGTCGACGACCAAATGAGAAACAGAAAGGGGATTAAATGAGGAACAGGTGGCAGCAGGAGAAACGTTATAGAAACACTAATCTTAAACCCTCAATGAAATCGGTATGAAGAATGAATTCGAAACAGGAGGATAAGTCGCTATAATCTTCTTTGAGGAAGAGAGTGTTGCAGGCCAAGTCCCGGTAATGGTTTAGGGTTTTCAAGGACGGTGGTTGTGGTGATTGGGATGGTGGTGAGAGATGGTAGTGCAGACAGTGGACGATGGTAGGATAGGTGGTAGCGGAGGGTGTGTGTCTGGCTTCACCTTAAGACGCAAAGAGAAAGAGAAAGAGAAAGAGAAAGAGAAAGAGGGAAGAAGAAGACACCTGTTGGGAAGGTGTGATCGTAAAGAGGAAGAGGAAGACACTGTTGGGAACGTGGCAGGCGGGAATAGGGCAAAAGGAAGCATCGCGCTAAAATCGTCCAAACCTCCTCATCCCCTCAAAACCTTCTAGACATGCTCTGTTTTAATCTATATAAAAATATTTCGTCTTTAAAAGTTGAATGAGTGATCAAATACATTTTATTTTTTATTAAAAAATATAATACTTTACTGTTTTAGGTCCAATATATAATAGATACGTTGTTTGGTTTGAATATATATAAATACTTTGTTGTCAAATCCAAAATTAATATAGTTTAATTAAATTATGCTAAAGTTACTGGTCTATTTCTTTAAATGTTGTTTTGATGCATTAGGCAGTTTTTTATAACTTAGAGTTTATTATTCATACATGTTAACAAATATAATGAAGTTCTGTAATAACGTTATTGTTATTATTTTCACAAACTTTATCACTTTAAATGTGAAGATTTATATTTCTTTTTATTCAATGTTTCTTTATATTTAATTTGTTAAATTAGTTAATAATTATGTCTCAACACTAAAAAAATTATTAAAAAACACAATCTTGATGATTAAACTTGGAGTAAATTACACATATGGTCCCTGAGGTATACCAAAACTAACAGATAGAACCCAAGTATTCGATTTTCACTATATGGGTCACCAATGTTTGCAAAATCCTACAAATCGGTCCCTGGTCCATATAAAAAGACTTTTTTTGCCCTTTTTATTTTCTTTTTTCTTTTTCTTTTTAGCCTTTTGTTTTTTAATAAATAGAAAAAAAAAACACCCCACCCCCACCCCTACCCCCACGTCTCCCCCCCCCCCTCTCTCTCTCTCTCTCTCTCTCTCTCTCTCTCTCTCTCTCTCTCTCTCTCTCTCTCTCTCTCTCAGCCCTAGAATCTCTCGCAATACAACTTGCAAAAAAAGGCAAGCTTCTAAATTCGTCATTTGTCTACAGGTGTAATTCTCTACTTTTTTTTCTTTAATTTCGATTGCATTTTTGTTGGGGGTTTACGCATTGTTCCATTCTGTTTGTCTCATTTCGTGCTTTACAGTAGGTATGATTTACCTCTAATCTGGCCATGGAATCGGTTGGTGCCTTGGTGGGGGCGCTGTAGCGTTTACATTTTGACGTATTGTCTCATTCTCATGAGAAAAACAACCTCTCTTTACTCAGTTTTGGAAAAAAATTTTGTAGGTGGAGTTTGCATCAATGATCGTCACCGTTTCATAATCCACATATGGAAACTAAAGTCATATATATTAAATAATGGAGATGTGTTGTTTTACGTAAAAGAAAACTTTTCTGATTTAAACCGTGGTGGTGAGATGCTGCCCATTAATTCATTATTCTATAACCATATACAAGTTTCAATCACTTTCCTTTCCAACTTCATTAGACCTGGTTTGTGTCATATAGGCATCTGTGAGATAATTCCGTCTTTATTTTAATTTGTTTATACGTATTTCTGTGTTTATGTTGATCAGTGCAAAAGATGGACCATGATCATCTTTCGCGTAATTCTCTGGATACCACCACCAGCACAAGTCCTAATACGTTGGTGGTTAAGTACTCATCAGCGGCAATTGTTGATGCTCCAGGAAGTATAGCGACGACAAGAAGAGAGCAAGTGGCGGTGAAGAACAGATCCCTGTTTCCAGTTCCAACCATTGCATTACCACGATTCTTATTCTTCTTGGGCTTTCTTGAGATCAACATCTCCGACGTGGTTTTTCTCGAATCCGTGGTCATTGAAATGATTTGCAGAGAAATATGTGTGTGTAAAGGGGGGCAGGAAGGAGAAGCTGAAGGAACGGTGGCGGGTAAATTCAGTGGTGGGTTTTCTTGAAGAGAGAGAGAGAGAAGGACGTCGGGATGGGGTGGGATGGTTTTTTATTTTCTATTTATTAAAAAAACAAAAGGGTAAAAAGAAAAAGAAAAAAGAAAATGAAAAAGACAAAAAAGTCTTTTTATATGGACCAGTGACCGATTTGTAGGATTTTGCAAACCTTGGTGACCCATATAGTGAAAATCGAATACTGGATTCTTTCTGTTAGTTTTGGTATACCTCGGAACCATATCTGTAATTTACTCTTAAACTTGTATATATTATTTTGTTTCGATATCATCACAAATACTCTCATTAAAAAATAAGTGAATACTCAAACATTTATATTTTTGACAAATTCATTTGATGTTGATAATTAGCCATTTATGTTTTTTATAATCAAACATTCATCATATGTTAGTTGGTAGAAAAAAATTAATTTGTCCATTGTAGCCACACACCTAAGGATGTTATGTGTACTTTTTTGTTTATTTACAAGATTTTTCAAATCTTTCTCAAAGATAAATTCCGGGTAAATCTTTCTCAAAGATACATTCCGGGTAAATCTTTCTCAAAGATACATTCCGGATACTTCCTATTACACACCAGATTTACAAAAAAAAAAAAAAAAAAAAATCAAATATTACATTAAAATACACTGTGTAGGGAAAAAATCAAACAGAATGTAAAAACAATAAAAATTACTAAAAATAATCTTACACTTCGTAAAAACCATATTTTTTAAATTGTGGCCGAACATACCTTAGCCTATCTTCTAGAGTTAGTTTATTATTTGTCATTAAAATAATTTTTAAATTGTTATTATATAAACCACACTTAAAATACATATGTTATGTTGAGATTTATTTGAAAACCTCAAATTATAACTGGTGATAAAATATAGAGTAAATTAAACGAATAGTCCCTGTGGTATATGGTAACTTGCATACTTGGTCCTTAATTCGTTTTTTTAATTCGGATCATCTCTATGTTTTGGTTTTGTAACGTGCTTTATCCCTGCTACACTTGAAATGATTATAATACCCTTATAAATTTTTCCAAAATTTACTTTATTATTTATTATTTATTTATAAATTTAAAATATAAATATAAGTGTACTCTAGCCCTTTTTAAACTATTAATTGGACTCAACACCCACCCCACCTGTTTCCCGTAACCCATTCTCCGGCCGCCACCGCCACCTTTACTGGTGGTCTTCTCCAATTATTCTTTCCAGACCCTCTACATTTCTTTTATCTTGAATATCCTTAATTAAATTTCTCCTAAATCGGTAAAGCAATACAGGAAATATATGGAGATGGGAAGCGGCGGGCCAGCGGCGGTAACGATCGTATGGAACCAGAGACAGAAAAGGTTTGAAACAGAGGACAAGCAAGCGTACTTGCAGTACAAAATAAGAAGCGGTGGAAAATTGATGGATATAGTTCACACCTTCGTTCCGTCAAGCAAAAGAGGTTTAGGTTTAGCTTCTCATCTCGCTGTTGCCGCCTTCAATCACGCTCAATCCAATTCCTTATCCGTTATCCCTACATGCTCTTACATCACTCTAAGCTCCGCTACCTCCATCTTTCATCGATTTTGTAGATCAATTTTTACGGTTTTTTCCGATTGTATGAACGTTTCCCCCTTGTATCTGTCTCAAAATTCATTCCCCCTTGTATCTGTCTCAAAAATTCATTATCTTTCTCAAAATTCTTTCATCGATTTTGAGAAGCGGTGGAAAATTGATAAATATAGTTCACACCTTCGTTCCCCCTTTTACCTGTCTCAAAATTCATTATCCGGATCAATCCCGAATTCATTATCAAATCTATCAAACTTGAGTCAATTCAACGTCTCTTACAACAACTTATCGGGTTAGATCCCGTCATCTTCATTCCAAAATTTCAATTTGTCAGCGTTTTCGAACAATACCGGACTTTATGTGCACCCGTTGGATCGATCTTGCTCTCCAGATTTGACAAATTCTAAATCAAAAATGCCAAAATTAAGCGTTTCCACCATTATTGCAATTGTTGCTCCTTCATTGATCTTAATGCTAGAAAGCTTGACAATTGATTTTAGAAAGCTTGACTATTGACTCAGATGCCGAGGACAGATAAGAAGTTGAGCCAGGTAGATCTCATGAAGCTTGACAATTGATTCAGATAGTTGGTGTTTGGGCAGCCGTAACAAGAGGTTTTGGTGAAGTTTCGGTGAGAGTGTGAAGTTCTCCGGTAATGGTACAGGGAGAGAAAGAGAGGACGCTACGAGAGAGAGACAGAAAGAGCGTCTGTGTTTCACATTGTAGAGATACTGCGTGTATGTTTGACTGAAGGTGGACTCAGTGGGCTTTTATTTTTTTAATTAAAATTTAATAAATAAATAATTTAAAATTAAAAAACAAATTATTAAGGGTAAAATAGTCTTTTTATGTCTACGAGGGACCAAATGCGCAACAAAACCAAAAAACAGGGACTGTCCGAGTTAAAAAAAATGAATTAGGGACCAAGCGTGCAAATTACCCCATACCACAGGGACCATTCGTGTAATTTACTCTAAAATATAAGATATTCTAGAGTATTGCCAAGGTTTCTAAAAGAAAACACATTATCTATATAAATACGGAAAATTAGACAATTAGAATAAAATATGATAATTATTATACAATGACATAAACACATCTCTTTGTGATAAAATGAAAACCAAATATAAAATTCTAATATACACACAGATTCATACGTAGGCATGAACAAACACAAATTTATACATGCACACAGTTTTATGAATTTACAAATTGAAAATACAGATCTGCAACAAAGACATGTGGATCTACAACATACAACCGCAGATCTGAAAGATCTGATTAGAGAGGTGGTCAGTAGAGGAGGTGTTGAAGGAAGATAGAAGAAAGAACACAAGGGAGATGTTTTGGCAGAGAAGATGGACCGGGACTGTTGATTTTTTGCAGAGAAAGGGTTACGGTTTTTGGCAACGAAGAGAAGCAACAACGTCGATGGTTCTCGTCTAGATCTAGGGATGGTGGTGTAGTAATGTTCGTGGATGATACTGGTAATGACGGTTTTAGTTTAAGGTTGTAGCTGACGGTGGCGACAGTACAGGTGGCTCATGGTGGCCGATGGCACTGATGGCTCGTGGCAGGAGCGACAGTCGCCTCATATAGAAGACGATGGTAGTAGGTATGGTGCAAAGGTGGCGCAGATGGTTCCGGTGGTTACGATGCAGTGGTGGTTTGATTGTCGTCTTTAGATCCGCCGCTGACGTTTAAGAGGGAGTGCGTAGGTACAATGGTTGTTCGATTGAATAGAAGTTACGAGGGGGTGGGAATATTGAAAGTGGTTATGGTTGATAAACGGGAATGAAGATTAGGATTTTTAGAGTGAGAAGTGATAGAAGGCAGAGAGATCAAGAGATCTTGAGAAAGATGAAGAGGGATGTTGTAGGTGTGGGTTTTAAAGGGTAACCTTTCGATGAGTCCCAATTTTGCTATCCGTGTGAAATCGTTTGATTCAACATACGCCGTTGATTATTTATTGAATACAAATATATGAAGGGTAGTGATTAATGTCATGTTCATGATCCGTGTAAAAAGTTTAGATCATCAATTGTGATACCCGCCTCTTCCCATTTAGCTTTTAAGTCTTGCATAAAATACTTGTACTATCTTAAAAATAAGATCTTAATGTATAAAAAACTTGTAATTTATGTATCTATTATATATGGTATAGATAAAAGTTCAATAGAGAACCAAAATAAAACAAGGAACCAAAGAATCAATCGTGAGCATCGGAATTCAAATGATCGACGGCCGAAGATAAGGTTGTAAATTTCTTAATTGAATACGCATGTAGCAAATAATTCTAAGAAACTCACTTCGTTATTTTTTTATTTTTTATTTTTAGAGCTTATTTTTTATCGAAATAAAAAATCGAATATATCAAAATTCATAATTTTTTATTCTCTTTTAATAGACATCTATATCAATATAGCAAAAACGAAAAAAAACTATTCAAACATTTTGTTCAGATTCACAACACTTAATCAATGTGAATCTAAACTATAACATGTTTTATAGAAGATTATTCACATGTGAATGATCATTGAAATTATTTTTTTCAACAATCATTGATCATTCAATAACAAATTATGTGAATTTAAATAAACTTTTAGATTCAGGCGTGAATCTCACTAAATTTTCATATGAAATTTAAGTAAATTCGTTTATATTCTTTACAATTTCAACATTTTGATAATATACAATTGAATATATGTGAATTAATAAATCTAAAACTAGATGTACATTATTTTTAACATTTTGATCATACACAAATGAATTAATATAGATTCACAAATTAATTTGCTTAAAATTTACATTTGGATGATAAAACATTGTTGAAAAAAACCAGGTACAATTACCATTTATATGTGAATTAACATGTCTAAAACAAAAATAGTTAAAATTCACAATGTAAATATAAACTGTACTAAATTTGTATAGAAGATAATTCACATGTAAATAGTCATTGAATTTAATTTTTTCAATAATTGCAAATCATTCAGTAACAACGCATGTAAATTTTTAAAAACTCTCTTAGGTTCAGATGTAAGTTCAAGAAAAATCACTTATATTTTTACTATTTCAACCTTTTGATGTCATATACAATTGAATTAACTGAAATTCAAAATGATTTCCAAAAAGTTCACATGTGATTGGTCAAACATTATTGAATAAATCGAATAGAAATGTCATTTATATGTGAATGAATATATCTAAAGCAATACAGTTCAGTTCAGATTCGCATGGTGAATCTGGACGAACTTAAAGTATAAAAAAACAAAAAAATTTGTATATCAGTATAGATGTCTATTTATAGAGGATGACAAATTATGAATTTTGGTATTTTTAGTTTTTTTTCGAAAAAAGAATAAGTTTAAAAATTAAAAAAAAAACATAAAAAATGAAGTGAGTTTTTTGCTATAATCATATACATTTGCGTCTAACTAGTAAATATACATCCTTTTTTTCTGGCCGTCGATCTTTTGCATTCCGACCACACGATTGGTTCCTTGTTTTAGATTGGTTTTCTAATGAACCCAACCCTATATATATATATATATATATATATATATATATATATATATATATATATATATATATATATATATATATATATATATATATATATAATCTTGTTTTTGGTATTATTTATTTACTTTTAATAATAAAAAGTTGATGTGGCATCGTGAGTTCAGTGAGAACTGCTTCCATAGGTGAAAGATGGGGAAATATAGAAGTGAGAGGAGAAAGAAAAATTGACGTAACGAGTGGGTTCAGTAGGATGGGGGAACTACTCCCCCCACCCTAAAGCTTCCAGCTTTTCAAAATTATATTTTGGTCGTCGTTGTCTGTGCCATCATTTTTATTTGGGATAATGATTTATGAGAGTGATGAACTTTATGTTTTTTTGTCGATATTTGATCGGTGAACTTATTTTTGTAGTTGATTTATCCATGAACTATTTAAATTTTTAACATTTAGTCACTTTTGTTTTTGTTTTGTCCACAAATATGATCATTATGTTAGTGGTCATATGTATACAAAAAACATAAGTGACTAATGTGAGTTTTAAAAAGTTCATAGGTAAATAAAGCATAAAAATGTGTTTAGTGACTAAATATGAACATTTTTAAAACTTCATTACCCTATCAAATCATTATCCGTTTTTATTTGCACCATGTGGATAATCGACCGAGAACATAAAAGTGATGCAAGTAAGTAATCAATAAACATTCATTTTAATACATTTTACAGTCATAATTGTTACTCGAATTTTCTTGGGGTAGGTTTATCCCTTATCGGTTATTTCATTTTGTTATTTGAGTTCTATAAGCACATAATATCATTTTCTATAAGCACATAATATTATTTTCTTGTCTGAAATGAAAGTAGTGTTAAGGCTAGAGGGAGTAATGCTCGCCAAAGAGGTCGCCAACCCTCTTGGCAAGCCAACTCCACTCGCCATCCCCACTCCGTCCCTTCTCGCTATCCTGCTCGCCAAGCCAGTTCGCCAAGCCGCTGGCGAGATGCCAACGGCCTTTTTTTTTTTTTTGTAACTTGAAAGAATTAAATTAATCTCCTTGGCCATTCGTTGGCCATTGGCCACCACTGCCTACAAAATGGCCAACGCCTGCCAACCATAGTCTGGCCCACAAAAATCCCTTGGCCATCCGTTGGCCATTGGCCACCACTCCGTATAGCCTAAGCGAATCAGCACGAATGACGTAATCCTCACAAATGGTTGATGACATGTCCACAATCAACTCGCGACAGTTAGCGAACCTTACGTGTAGGTTTTTAACTAATCACCTTGGCGTTGTGAGTATATGCATGAATGTGTAACTATATTTCATGTGTATATTAATATGTAGCAACATTTTTTAAATATTATTTGAACCAAGGTTGTTACTCAACCATGTCGACCATCATGGGCAAGGTACACTTTATGAATGAACTAAAGTAGAGGTTGTCTCAATTTACAGCACGAATGACACTATTTAGAAAGACATGATTTGGCTCATCGTTGGAGCTCCATAATAGGAATGGGGCCCCTCCACTAATCATAAAATGCTATTCCCAATGATCTATTGTAAGGATGACGAGTGTGTGTTATAGTTTCAAGTGGGAGGATACAAGTTTCGTTTTGGATGTCAGGAGTTATATACTATCTTTGGTTTAGGTTTGGTAGTGTTTAATAGGTAGAGGTTGTTATTCGCCGGTTTAAGACATTATGCTTCCAGTTTGGTCCTAATGGTCCCTTCTTCATTAGATATTTACTTAAGTTATTTACTAACGCATGTTGAAACTAATAACGAGTTAAGACTAATTGATGTGAAAAGTAAAGTATAAAAGTTAACAACAAATATCAACAATAATACTGAAGGATTGGAAGTTAAAGCACAAGATCAGTATGACCATGAAGAGAAATATATTTTAAACAATTAATGAGCATTGTATAAGATATATTCCTTACTTGTAAACCAGCACATAGTTGACTATTTTTTTTTTTTTTGAACCGGCAAATAATACACCTATACTATATCCTAACTAAACCACCTAATCCACCTAATCCCCTAGTGGGATTTGAACCCAAGACCTCAAGAAGGCTGGACATACTCCTGTGCCGCTGAACTATTAGTTCTTTGGCACATAGTTGACTATTTATAAGGGAAAGTTGTAAACATTTAAGGGATATAAGAAGTACAAAAGTATAATGCCAAAATATATACTTAGAAAAAATCCCTAATAACCAGTTAACTAATGGAATCTTCATTAACTGCTGGATCACAAAACAACTTTTGATCAACAAAACATATGGAGATGTCGAAACACTTCAGATGACGACAAGCTTCGAAAACAAACAACTACACCTAAATACTTCATCCCACCATTTACTTATGAAGACTATACGTTGCATATGTCACTTTTAGGTTCCAAAAATCATCCTATAAGTGACAATAGTAGAGTCTTCAAGATTTATTGACATGTATCCAAGAAATCAAATACTTTTGGAAGAACCTTCAGACAAGAAATGTCCACTCGATTTAAGTCACAATTTATTTTCTTTAGATATGTGCTTCCTTTAGGTGACTCTAAGACAATGTTTACAATGCTCTTTAAAATGGGATTGAAGCACCTATTCTTCTAACACAATTGAAAGATATTCTTTTAATCATATTCATCTACATGTTAATAACCCTAAGTGATTGATCATCCACAATTCTGAATTCTCGAATTTAAATACCTTCACAACTTGAATCCAAATTGATCACAATTTACATAGGAAAGAGATTTTCTAATCAGCATCAATCCTGGCAACACAGTTTTTTGGCCAACACAGTTCAACAATGGGAGTGAAATGCCTATCTTTGTGATTTTTGGCCAACACAGTTTAACGATTAAGCTTCATATCATAGGTTTCTCTTTCTCTTGGTCTTGAAGAATGATGTTTTTGGCTTCGACCTGTTCTTGAGGTTGCAAGGACAACAAATGACGTTCTTGTTCTTCCCATACCTTGCTAGTGTTTTCAGATTTCTTTTCTTAATATGAAGTTCGGGGAGGAACCTTTGTTGGTTTTTCTCCAGTGACAACTTTGTTGCCCTCGTATTTAATCGGAGCATCTAGAGTTGAATTCTCCACATGAAGAAGGAGAGGTCAATTCATGCATGATGAATGGTCTCCCCTAATATTCCTAATGGAAAATGGATCAGATGGGCTCTTCCGCCTTTTTGTATTTTGAAGTTGAACACAAACGGTTCTTCAGGGAATGGCATGGCAGCAGTTGGTGGCATTATTAGGGACTATAAGGGCTCCGCTTTGGTTTAATTACTCAATAATATATGAGTACACGGAAGGTGGTCCTAATTTTTAATATTTCAATTTTCAAAAATGGTGCATCATTGGGTGTTACAATATGATATATAAGAATCATGGAAAAAGTATTATACATGTATAATTTAACAAAAGGAATCAAAGCTAGACTGATCTACATGTCTCTACATCACTAGAAAGTCATCTAGTGCAAAATGTTCCACTAACTTCGTTCTACTCTTTGCCTTCGTTTCCTGGATACATGTCACAGTAATAATCACAAAAGAAGTAAAATGTTTTTCTTGTGAGCTATGCAGTTATCGCGGTCCAAAATGAAATAGTTGTCACTGGCCGCTATTTGAAATTGCTTTTCTACCGGTGGTATAGCGGCGGAATAGCGGTTTTTTATATTACATACAATTAATATTTATACTCCTATATTCATAGGTAATACTTGGATTTCTTGTTAATCACAATCATATCTGATACAAAGAATCATATCCCATAATGAAAAATATACACAAAATAATGACCTCAACACACATTACAGTTAACAACCCAATATTTTTCAAAACTTCCGGAAAAATAATCACCTGGTCCAAATAGCGGTCCCAAATAGCGCTAAATCTCGGACAATCTCAGAAAATCTCGGGATAATAGCGCCAACGAGATTACTAACTGAGATTTTCATTTCTATCTCGGCCTGACTCCACGAACGCTATCTCGGGGCTATAGCATTGCTATAGCGCGAGATTGACTACCCAGCTTGTGAGTACATAAAATGATCATCAATATATATATATATATATATATATATATATATATATATATATATATATATATATATATATATATATATATATATTGTAGGATCTAGAATTCGAATAATGGCAGCAAACAATCAAACAATATACAAAATGGACAAACACACAATGAACAAGAGTGAAATTGATGAACAAGGTGCCGAATGCTTTGTATTAATAATAACAGGGTTTTACAATTATGGGGAGAAAACTTGGATAAACTCACATTTGTCCCAGTAGTCATCCATGGTATTTATACGTGACCATGGAGACATGTAGTAAAAAATAACAAAAAATAGTACAATAGAATATTCTATAATGACGTTATCTGTACTATACAATAGGTGACATTGTGTGTCAGATACGTGTCTGATATCATAACATGCTACAAAGATACGATTTGTTAGGATAAGCCTTCAGATCCTGTTGCATTGAGCCTTCGGATCTTCAAGAAACATAGGCTTGGGACTTGTGTTTTCGGATCCAGACTTAACACTTCATCACAACTAATTATTCTTCAACAATATACCCCTTTGTGTGATTTGAAGCATCCGAAGCTAGAGAAGTTTGTGAGCTTCTATCATGCATTGTCGAACAACGATCCACCAGTCTAAATGCTCTTTGATTTTCTTCCTCTCCCTAGAGTTGTTCTTTTCACATGAAAAGATGCGAGCAATGATATATATTATCACTTCGGTGGGAAAGAGTCCTTTGAAGTCCATGTCAAAGAGCTTTTTCCCAAACATTTTTCCACCTTGCATTTCCCTTCTATACACAACTCCCCATGGTTCATCTATGATTTCACAATCATCGTATTCTCAAAATTCTTCAATAATACACTCAGGGGAAACTAGTGTATTTCCAAACTTCCTAGCAATCTCAATGTCATATTCTCCTAGGCGTCTCATATAATAAATTGAGAAGCCATGAATGTGTTTTTTTTCCTGATGAAAATCAGTTTCGGATGGGGAGAGACTAGGAGGAGGGTTTTTTAGGAGTACCATCATCTGAGTGAAGTCGTTAGGGTTCATGATTGTTAGGGTTCATGATGGGGAAGTCTGAAATTAAGAACCTAGATTCAACCTTGCCAGACCTTCGAAGAACAAAATAACAATAATTTTGAAACTTGTTCTCAAATAATTCTCTCGGAGTCATGGAGATTATCTGCACTATTTTCTTCGAGCTCCATACAACCGAAGGTTCCTGGGTGAGGTGAGCATGGAATCTAATTTTTATTTGTTTGTATGATTCCATGATGTTCTATTGAACCTTCTTGACGAACTGGTAATACGCAAAGGTTTTTGGATTGTGCCGTATATCTAGTTGATCATCGACGGTGTTGGTTGTTGAATAGCTTACTAGAGGGAGTCAGTTAAAGACTTCAAAATTAAGAAACCCATAGGTTGCAACGTGCTCAACATTCCAAGTCTTGTCGATTGAACCAAGATCTAGGGTTGTCCTAACCCGACCTAAGGCCAATGAGTTGATTTGTCTCATATTGTCATGATTGGCCTCCATCTGCTGTGTTTTCTCCTCCTTACTCAACATGACCATCAGACACTTGCCCTTATCATATGGACCTGAAGGCCCTGACCCTAAAAGCCATGTGTTATGAGCAGTTGTGGCAGTGATGGTTGAGTATGTTGGAACATAACTTACAGATGCGATGGTTATCCCCCTTTGGATATTAGGATTGGGATTTGTTGGTGGTATTGTCACTCCGAAGGTGGGAACTGTAGGAATCATTGTTAAGGTTGTTACATTTGTTGATATTGGTGGAACTATTGTTGTTGTTACAGTCGTTGTCATCGCAGCAGTTAAAGTAAGGGACCACAAGCTAGACATTCCTCCCCCTTGTGAAAGTTGGAACGAAGGTCCAATCGGAGCAGATACTCTTGGTCCTTGTTCGGAAGCTTAAGTATGACGCATGCGATCAGATAATTGCAAGATGGGTTGAAGAGCACCCTTCAAATATTTGACAACGTTTGCAAACATAACGACATTGAATTCTTGAACTTGTGTTGCAAAATCTTTCATGGCAGAAGCAGATAAGAAGTGGTGACTTCAGACATTCTTGTTTCGGCTGCCTGAAGCTCCTTGAAGAAGTGTGAATTATATTAAGTGTTGAAGGAGTGAGTTTCTGTGCGAAGATCATCTAGGGACTTTTTAGTTTAGCACCTAAAGACTTCAATTTTGCAACCATCTCATCAATTTTCTTTGTGGTGTCTGCTTGAAGCGGGTCACATTTAGCCTCAATTTTACTAACAGCGGAGGCCATCTGAGCTTCATAGATTGACTGAATTCAGACATGATTGTCCATATTATGACCAACTTAAGAGATCCTTGAAGGTTGATCATTGTAACGTTAAAATTACGATCAAAGCAAACAAAACAATCCCAATTATTGAGTATTTAACCAGTCGAATGATTTATTAACTGTAATAAGAATAGGGCTCCTGATCAACAAATGAGCACCTTTAATAAGAACAATTACAATGAAAGTGACGACTCTTATCTGCTACGTCTGGGGTTACATCATATATATACTGACTAATATGGACTACAAACCCTAAGCCCATAAACAAAAGATAAGAACGTAAACCCTAGATAATTATGGTAACAGGTAATGTTTATCTTGCAAACTGTCAACTTTGGATAACCATCACTTGACTTCGGATCATCAATAACCTTCGAACAGGAACTTCAGTACTTCGGATAACCGAATCTTGACACAATAAAATATTCTAACAATCTCCACTTTGTGGTGAAGATGCAAGGTATATGAAGTTAGAGCATTGTATAAGCTTTCGCTAGTTCCTTCCTAACCACAATCCACCACAAGATGTGCTCAGTAACTTCAGTTCGCGCAACTTCCGAATTCTCCTTGTTAACTCTGATTCGGATAATCAACCCTTCTAAGAAAGTTGTAGGAAATTTCTCTTTCTGATCCATATCGAAGAACAATTTCTTAACAGGACCATTTCCTGATTCTTTTCCGCTGTAAACTACTCCCCAAGGCGTCTATATGATCTTCCCTATTGCAATTTGATCATATAAACACATAAACGCATGCAGCGGAAGACAGATAAGATCAAATCACAGTAATTCCATGAACATTGTTTAGGATCATGCAGTTCATAATAGATTATAGCAACTTAAAACTTAAAAGAATATACCTCAACAAGTCTTCTTCTTTGTACTCTAGTCAGGGTCACGATTGCAAGGATGATCAAGATCCAAAGTGTGAATCCCTCTAGTGGCTTGTAGCCAGGGACAACCAGAAAACCAGGAAGATCAGAAGCAAAGAACTCTAACCCTAGAGAGGGAAGAGATTTCGCAGAAGGAAGGAGGGAGAAGGGGAGTTGGCGGCTCAAAGGGTTTGGGATGCCTTAGGATGTTACCCTAAGGCCTTTAGTTATAGTGCATGGGCTCCTAAGGTTTCAAACTTAGGAGCCTTTTTGCGGCCGCACCCCTGGACTTGTTTCCTTTGATTATATCTTTAATCAATTACAATACAGTCCCTTTAATTGATTCCAAATTAATTTATCAATTAAATTATTCCTTTTAGTTTCTAATTAGTTAATTTTCCAATAAATTAATAAGCTAAATATCCTTTCCTCTATTTTGACTCATCGAGGGGCCCACAGATATCGCTTCTCCTTGTAACGCCAGAAGGAACAGATAAACTTTAACTACATAGTCTCTGTCTACTTCATCATGTCATACCTGGACATACCCATTATAACTACCAGTTATGGATAGCGTATGAGTAGGCCGATGTATGATAGAATCATAGTGCAAATCCCTATGTATCTCGGTTTGAAGAATAAGAGATATTATAATCCTAGATTACTTGTGACTAAATCCATGAAGTAATCTCTAGGTGTGGGTTGTATTAATACTTGAATCTCTACCAATTACTCATGAGGGTTAGTCGTAATCACCATGATATGTCTAATCTCTATAGACAATCTACTAATACTCATGACAGTCTTGAATCAATACTTGCTTCCAAGAGTACGACCGATTGTGGAGGTTTGAGTGAGTTAACACTCGGGAAGTGGGTTCTAAACATGCAAAAGTGAAACACAGTGATAATTAAATGAAATGGTGGCTAATCATCCTTTTATTAAATCTCCACTAACAAAACACCGAGTCATGTACAATTAACACTGCTCTATGTTTTGATTATTCGAACTATAAACTAAACATTTAAGACATTTCGCTAGCAAGTCTAATGCCTATGGTCCTCGTATGCTCGTCATGCTTGGGCCGCGACAATGCTTTGGTGAACGGATCAGTTGGATTATCCGCTGACGGTACTTTGCCCACCACGCTGATGGTACTTTGTCCACCACGATGTCTCCGTCTTCAACTCGGTTTCGAACATAGTGGTATTTTCCAAGTATATGTCTCGATCTCCCATGGTCCTTAGGTCTTTAGTCAATGCGACTACACCCTCGTTATCGTAGAATACTTCAAGGGGATCGTTGATGCTGGGGACAATGCCAAGATCGCCGATGAAGTTCTTCAACCATGTAGCTTCCTTTGCAGCTTCGCTTGCTACTATATACTCGGACTCGCATGTTGAGTCATCTACTGACTTTTGCTTCAAACTTTTCTAGGTAACTGCTCCTCCGTTCAACATGAACACCCATCCTGATTTTGAGCAAGAGTCATCTCTGTCTGTTTGGAAACTTGCTTCACTAAACCCATTTACTCTTAGCTCATCTCTTCCTCCATATACCACGCACATGTCTTTAGTTCTTCTCAAATACTTAATAATGTTTTCACTACCGTCCAATGACTTTTGCCGGGATTGTCCTGATATCGGCTCACCATGCTTAAAGCATATGAGACATCAGGTCGAGTACATATCATGGCATACATGATCGATCCTATAGTCGAAGCATATGGCGTTCGACTCATTCTATCCAGTTCACTACTGGTCCTGGGACATTGCCTTTTTTACTTAGCTTTATCCCTTGTTGTATGGGTAAGAATCCTTTCTTGGAATCAAGCATCTTGAATTTCTTCAAGATCTTGTCTAGGTATGTACTTTGGCTTAGTGTTATTAGAAGTTTTGATCTATCCATATAGATCTTTATACCAAGTATATATGATGCATTTCCCAGATCCTTCATAGCAAAACACTTTCCAAGCCATGCCTTTACACTCTGCAAGGTTGGAATGTCGTTTCATATAAGGAGTATGTCATCGATGTACAGTACTAGAAATACTAAATTACTCCCACAGGAATTGAAATATAGGCATGATTCATCTTGACTTCTAGAAAGTCCAAATTCTTTGACCTTTTCATAGAAGCATATGTTCCAACTGCGAAAAGCTTGTTTGAGTCCATAAATGGACCTTTTAAGCTTACACACTCTATTTGGATACTTGCCGTCTACAAAACTCTCTGGCTGTGCCATATACACATCCTCTGATAGTTTTTCGTTAAGGAAAGCGGTTTTGACATCCATTTGTCATATTTCATACTCATAAAATGCAGCAATGGCAAGTAACACTCTAATAGACTTTATATTGGATAATGGAGAGAAGATTTCATCATAATCAATTCCTTGAGTCTGAGTGAAACCCTTCACAACCAATATGGCCATGTGTACATTCCCATCCGTGTCGGTCTTTTTCTTGAAGATCCATTTACACCCAACGATTTTGAGACCTGGTGTTGGATCAACCAAGTTCCAAACTTGGTTTTCATACATGGATTGAATCTCGCTCTCCATGGCTTCTTTCTATTTGGCAGCCTCAGGGCCTCCTATCGCATCCTTATAGTTGGATGTTTCATCCTCACTAAACACTGTTTTATCACTGATCAGTGTGTCACCTTCTGTAGTAATATGGAAACCATAAAACTCAGGAGGCAGATGTACTCTACTGGATATGCGAAGAGGCGGTAGAGATATGTCAGTTTTCTCAACAAGAGTCTCATCCTCGGGTTGAGTACCAGTGTTAACCATAGGTTCATCATCGACGGTGTTGGTTGTTGAATAGCTTACTAGAGGGAGTCAGTTAAAGACTTCAAAATTAAGAAACCCATAGGTTGCAACGTGCTCAACATTCCAAGTCTTGTCGATTGAACCAAGATCTAGGGTTGTCCTAACCCGACCTAAGGCCAATGAGTTGATTTGTCTCATATTGTCATGATTGGCCTCCATCTGCTGTGTTTTCTCCTCCTTACTCAACATGACCATCAGACACTTGCCCTTATCATATGGACCTGAAGGCCCTGACCCTAAAAGCCATGTGTTATGAGCAGTTGTGGCAGTGATGGTTGAGTATGTTGGAACATAACTTACAGATGCGATGGTTATCCCCCTTTGGATATTAGGATTGGGATTTGTTGGTGGTATTGTCACTCCGAAGGTGGGAACTGTAGGAATCATTGTTAAGGTTGTTACATTTGTTGATATTGGTGGAACTATTGTTGTTGTTACAGTCGTTGTCATCGCAGCAGTTAAAGTAAGGGACCACAAGCTAGACATTCCTCCCCCTTGTGAAAGTTGGAACGAAGGTCCAATCGGAGCAGATACTCTTGGTCCTTGTTCGGAAGCTTAAGTATGACGCATGCGATCAGATAATTGCAAGATGGGTTGAAGAGCACCCTTCAAATATTTGACAACGTTTGCAAACATAACGACATTGAATTCTTGAACTTGTGTTGCAAAATCTTTCATGGCAGAAGCAGATAAGAAGTGGTGACTTCAGACATTCTTGTTTCGGCTGCCTGAAGCTCCTTGAAGAAGTGTGAATTATATTAAGTGTTGAAGGAGTGAGTTTCTGTGCGAAGATCATCTAGGGACTTTTTAGTTTAGCACCTAAAGACTTCAATTTTGCAACCATCTCATCAATTTTCTTTGTGGTGTCTGCTTGAAGCGGGTCACATTTAGCCTCAATTTTACTAACAGCGGAGGCCATCTGAGCTTCATAGATTGACTGAATTCAGACATGATTGTCCATATTATGACCAACTTAAGAGATCCTTGAAGGTTGATCATTGTAACGTTAAAATTACGATCAAAGCAAACAAAACAATCCCAATTATTGAGTATTTAACCAGTCGAATGATTTATTAACTGTAATAAGAATAGGGCTCCTGATCAACAAATGAGCACCTTTAATAAGAACAATTACAATGAAAGTGACGACTCTTATCTGCTACGTCTGGGGTTACATCATATATATACTGACTAATATGGACTACAAACCCTAAGCCCATAAACAAAAGATAAGAACGTAAACCCTAGATAATTATGGTAACAGGTAATGTTTATCTTGCAAACTGTCAACTTTGGATAACCATCACTTGACTTCGGATCATCAATAACCTTCGAACAGGAACTTCAGTACTTCGGATAACCGAATCTTGACACAATAAAATATTCTAACAATCTCCACTTTGTGGTGAAGATGCAAGGTATATGAAGTTAGAGCATTGTATAAGCTTTCGCTAGTTCCTTCCTAACCACAATCCACCACAAGATGTGCTCAGTAACTTCAGTTCGCGCAACTTCCGAATTCTCCTTGTTAACTCTGATTCGGATAATCAACCCTTCTAAGAAAGTTGTAGGAAATTTCTCTTTCTGATCCATATCGAAGAACAATTTCTTAACAGGACCATTTCCTGATTCTTTTCCGCTGTAAACTACTCCCCAAGGCGTCTATATGATCTTCCCTATTGCGATTTGATCATATAAACACATAAACGCATGCAGCGGAAGACAGATAAGATCAAATCACAGTAATTCCATGAACATTGTTTAGGATCATGCAGTTCATAATAGATTATAGCAACTTAAAACTTAAAAGAATATACCTCAACAAGTCTTCTTCTTTGTACTCTAGTCAGGGTCACGATTGCAAGGATGATCAAGATCCAAAGTGTGAATCCCTCTAGTGGCTTGTAGCCAGGGACAACCAGAAAACCAGGAAGATCAGAAGCAAAGAACTCTAACCCTAGAGAGGGAAGAGATTTCGCAGAAGGAAGGAGGGAGAAGGGGAGTTGGCGGCTCAAAGGGTTTGGGATGCCTTAGGATGTTACCCTAAGGCCTTTAGTTATAGTGCATGGGCTCCTAAGGTTTCAAACTTAGGAGCCTTTTTGCGGCCGCACCCCTGGACTTGTTTCCTTTGATTATATCTTTAATCAATTACAATACAGTCCCTTTAATTGATTCCAAATTAATTTATCAATTAAATTATTCCTTTTAGTTTCTAATTAGTTAATTTTCCAATAAATTAATAAGCTAAATATCCTTTCCTCTATTTTGACTCATCGAGGGGCCCACAGATATCGCTTCTCCTTGTAACGCCAGAAGGAACAGATAAACTTTAACTACATAGTCTCTGTCTACTTCATCATGTCATACCTGGACATACCCATTATAACTACCAGTTATGGATAGCGTATGAGTAGGCCGATGTATGATAGAATCATAGTGCAAATCCCTATGTATCTCGGTTTGAAGAATAAGAGATATTATAATCCTAGATTACTTGTGACTAAATCCATGAAGTAATCTCTAGGTGTGGGTTGTATTAATACTTGAATCTCTACCAATTACTCATGAGGGTTAGTCGTAATCACCATGATATGTCTAATCTCTATAGACAATCTACTAATACTCATGACAGTCTTGAATCAATACTTGCTTCCAAGAGTACGACCGATTGTGGAGGTTTGAGTGAGTTAACACTCGGGAAGTGGGTTCTAAACATGCAAAAGTGAAACACAGTGATAATTAAATGAAATGGTGGCTAATCATCCTTTTATTAAATCTCCACTAACAAAACACCGAGTCATGTACAATTAACACTGCTCTATGTTTTGATTATTCGAACTATAAACTAAACATTTAAGACATTTCGCTAGCAAGTCTAATGCCTATGGTCCTCGTATGCTCGTCATGCTTGGGCCGCGACAATGCTTTGGTGAACGGATCAGTTGGATTATCCGCTGACGGTACTTTGCCCACCACGCTGATGGTACTTTGTCCACCACGATGTCTCCGTCTTCAACTCAGTTTCGAACATAGTGGTATTTTCCAAGTATATGTCTCGATCTCCCATGGTCCTTAGGTCTTTAGTCAATGCGACTACACCCTCGTTATCGTAGAATACTTCAAGGGGATCGTTGATGCTGGGGACAATGCCAAGATCGCCGATGAAGTTCTTCAACCATGTAGCTTCCTTTGCAGCTTCGCTTGCTACTATATACTCGGACTCGCATGTTGAGTCATCTACTGACTTTTGCTTCAAACTTTTCTAGGTAACTGCTCCTCCGTTCAACATGAACACCCATCCTGATTTTGAGCAAGAGTCATCTCTGTCTGTTTGGAAACTTGCTTCACTAAACCCATTTACTCTTAGCTCATCTCTTCCTCCATATACCACGCACATGTCTTTAGTTCTTCTCAAATACTTAATAATGTTTTCACTACCGTCCAATGACTTTTGCCGGGATTGTCCTGATATCGGCTCACCATGCTTAAAGCATATGAGACATCAGGTCGAGTACATATCATGGCATACATGATCGATCCTATAGTCGAAGCATATGGCGTTCGACTCATTCTATCCAGTTCACTACTGGTCCTGGGACATTGCCTTTTTTACTTAGCTTTATCCCTTGTTGTATGGGTAAGAATCCTTTCTTGGAATCAAGCATCTTGAATTTCTTCAAGATCTTGTCTAGGTATGTACTTTGGCTTAGTGTTATTAGAAGTTTTGATCTATCCATATAGATCTTTATACCAAGTATATATGATGCATTTCCCAGATCCTTCATAGCAAAACACTTTCCAAGCCATGCCTTTACACTCTGCAAGGTTGGAATGTCGTTTCATATAAGGAGTATGTCATCGATGTACAGTACTAGAAATACTAAATTACTCCCACAGGAATTGAAATATAGGCATGATTCATCTTGACTTCTAGAAAGTCCAAATTCTTTGACCTTTTCATAGAAGCATATGTTCCAACTGCGAAAAGCTTGTTTGAGTCCATAAATGGACCTTTTAAGCTTACACACTCTATTTGGATACTTGCCGTCTACAAAACTCTCTGGCTGTGCCATATACACATCCTCTGATAGTTTTTCGTTAAGGAAAGCGGTTTTGACATCCATTTGTCATATTTCATACTCATAAAATGCAGCAATGGCAAGTAACACTCTAATAGACTTTATATTGGATAATGGAGAGAAGATTTCATCATAATCAATTCCTTGAGTCTGAGTGAAACCCTTCACAACCAATATGGCCATGTGTACATTCCCATCCGTGTCGGTCTTTTTCTTGAAGATCCATTTACACCCAACGATTTTGAGACCTGGTGTTGGATCAACCAAGTTCCAAACTTGGTTTTCATACATGGATTGAATCTCGCTCTCCATGGCTTCTTTCTATTTGGCAGCCTCAGGGCCTCCTATCGCATCCTTATAGTTGGATGTTTCATCCTCACTAAACACTGTTTTATCACTGATCAGTGTGTCACCTTCTGTAGTAATATGGAAACCATAAAACTCAGGAGGCAGATGTACTCTACTGGATATGCGAAGAGGCGGTAGAGATATGTCAGTTTTCTCAACAAGAGTCTCATCCTCGGGTTGAGTACCAGTGTTAACCATAGGTTCATCATCAGATGACTCTTGAATTTCTACAAGATCAATTTTACTCTCATTAGCTTCTTTGTATATGAGATCTCTTTCTAGAAATACTTCTCTGCTCTGGGTTCGAGCTTGTCATGAGCTTTCCACCGAACGAATACTTCACAACCTAGACTTTTATATGTGCCAGTGAGGGATGTTCCCCACTCCACATCTCAAAGGGTTTCTTAGCGACATTCTTATTTGGGACGAGGTTTAAGATATGAGTTGCAGTTTCTAAGGTATGACCCCAGAAACTTATTGGAAGTGTAGCACGACTCATTATAGATCAAACCATGTCTAACAATGTTTGATTTCTCCTTTCATATGCACTATTGTGCTATGGTGTCCTTGAAGGATAGAATTGTGAAACTATTCCACAATCCCTAAGATGATCGTAGAATTCTTGACTAAGATGTTCTCCGCCCCTATTGGAACGAAGCATCTTAATCTTTTTTCCCAGCTGATTCTCTACTTCATTATGAAATTCTTTGAACACTTCAAAGGTTTCCGACTTATGTTTAATCATATAAACATAACCGTATCTACTTAAATCATCAGTAAACGTCACAAAGTAGCGTTCAACTTGTCTAGTGGCGGATCTGAACGGTCCACAGACATCTGTGTGGATTAGTTCCAACAGATCCTTGCCTATTTCACAGCTTCCTATGAATGGAGATTTGGTCATCTTGCCAAGTAAGCAAGACTAGCATACATCATCCGATTTTAAGTCGAATGATTCCAAGATTCCTTCTGACTGGAGCTTGGCGATGCGATTCTTGTTTATATGACCAAGACTATAGTGCCATAGACATGATTTATCGAGAACATTCTCGTCAGAATCAACATTAAAAGTTATATTATTATTCCTACCAACACAAACAACACTTTCATATATGACATTACAAGGACTAGCTTTAAAAAAAGACAATTACGTTTATAAACCAAAATGTCACCATTATCATTATCAAAATAAAATTTGAAACCATCCTTAAACAAATCATTAAATGAAATAATGTTTCGAGCCATTTATAGCGAGTAGCAACAATCTAATAACTTAATCGAATTATTATTATTCAAAATCAGCTCATAGCTCCCGATCCTTGTAACCGCAGTTGTCTATCTGTTTCCCATGATCAGGTTGAGCTCCCCATGCTGTAGGTTCCTACTTTCCTTTAGTCCCTACATATCAACATAGATGTGAGTACCACATCCTGTATCAAGGACCCAATAATTAGAAGTCACAGTACTATATAACACTAGTACAAAATTGCACATTGGTCACACCGAAAAATGTGACCATATGCGTTTGGTGGCAATTTTTTTTCCACTGAAAGTGTTGCCATAGGATTTGCGATATTAGGTGTCATATGGTCACTTTATAATATTGTGTCCGTGTGCCATGAAAAAATGTGGCGGTATCATAAAAGTGTGGCCATTGAGTCGAGAAATTTGTTCCAAAATCAGTCAAATTTTCCATTGAGTAATAAATACTTAATTGAAACTAATCTTTCATGTTGAGGGAATGGATCCTTGTTTTCTTGGCAAGCATCTCATTGGGTATATAATTCTTGCGCTTGTGTGAGGTTTGAAGTACATTCTCTTTATCTGGTTTGACAACTGATTTGCCATATTGTTTGACAACAGCTTTGGCAACTGGTATCTCTTCAGCTGGTTTGTCACCTGTTTTGGCAGATTCTTTGACAACAGACTTCAAAACAGTTGTCTCTTCAGATGGTTGCACAACGGGTAGATTAAGTTTAACTGGAAAAATATTTGGTTCCTATTGCAACAACATTGTAACAAAACGGATTATGTACAGAACTTATTAGAGTATTTTATGAAGGAAATAGTACAGTAATATACAAACAAGTTTAGTGAATAAACTAACCTTTGCAGCAGGTTTCACAAGGGATTTTGGCCATGGGACAAAAGATTTATATGCGTCCTCAACTGTTTTCATGTTAGCAGTTTCATAAGGTAAATATGAATCCCTTTTGACCATTTCTAAAATCAACACTTTGTAACAGTCATGTTGCAAAGGCACTCCATGAATTGTTTGTGGTTGTTTTGATAAGTGAATTTCACCACGAGCAACAATGTTCCTCTTATCAGGATACGATAGAGAACACTTGATTGGCTGTAATAATTTTTGACATCAGTACTAGTAAATAAAAGACAGAATTGTAGACAAATTGTGTAAAATTTATTACCTAATCAATTGGATTATTTGGTGAAATTGCTGGTAATTCAGGATTTGTTTTTGAAGTTTTTAGGGCAGTAACTCTTTTGGTGTTTTTAAGAATTGCCTAAAAAACCAAATTATGTTAGATATGGCAAAGATAATCAAAATAGTACATGATATATGATACATACTGGTGTTGAAGTTGGTGATGGTGTATCAGCAATTGCAGACATAGCGTTATTTTCAATAGGTTGTTTACTTGTCTTTGTAATTGGCTGAAAAAACATAAGTTCCAAATTATTTAATAAATAATGTTACAGACAAAGTGTATAATGAGATTAAATTGATGATTAATGACATACGGGTGTTAATGGTTAATGTGTTGGTTGTTGAGATATGTTGATGTCAGCAGTTACTTGAGATTCAGCCACATTGTCAATTGAAATATCCTAGGCAATATTATGTAAAAGTGATAATTACTATGACAAAAGGAGATTAAAAAAACATTGAAAAATGATGTAGTTATGGGAGTTGACTTACAGATGTTTTAGGCAGATCTGGAAGCTTGACTCCTGTGGCAGCAAGATGAGCTAAAACAAACTGCATTTGTTTTGCTTGTTCATCAACCCTTGTATACAAAGCATTGACTTCAGCATCTTTCTTGTCAATTGCAATTTTCCCAGCATGCACTGCATTTTTTAGGCTCTTAATTTCCTCCTTAGCAGATCCTTTGTTGCGAGGAACACCATAATATGTAGTGGCAGTCACTCCCGTTCCCACACCCTTTAAAAAGGGACCCTTTTCCGATCTAAAAACTAAGGTCATCGCATCCGTACCTGGTTCAAGGATTACATTTCCATCTTTTATCTGCTTTTCATGTTCCATCTGAAGACAAAGTTTGTATACATAAAGTAATTATAATATAGATGACAGAAATTAAAATACTATAAGTATCATAAAAAAAATAGTAAACTTACTAGTTGATCCGCCTTCTCCTTAACGTTATCATCCGGAATTTCGCCTTTTTTATCTTCACGGCCTTTACGCCACATTAATGATCTTGGGGGCTCTTCATCTTTTGCAATGACATTGTTTGCAACCTTGGTGAATAAATAAATTTTATGTTATAAATACTTTTTACCAATACTTGTGTACCCTACCATAACATATATGTATAAAAGATGAAGCTTACCAGCTTCTCTCATAAACTGGTATATCCCCCTCTTCCCATCCGTTGAGTATATTTGGAATTCTTTCGTGCTTCAGTCATCCTTTGTGACAAATCCTGCAAGTAACAATTTTTTCCATATGATATAATTAGCATACTTGGTAAGTAAAGGCTAATTAGATGTATAATAAAAGGTATAAGAGTTTAACATTAAAGTTTTCAGATTGTGTGTGATTAACGAAGTTGTCCCAAGCATCTTGTTCCTTGATTAGGGTACGCTAACATCTGGGGATTTTTACTAGCTTCCTAGGATTGTGTAAGTTAGGCTTTATGTAGTTTGCATACAGTTTCCTTGTGAAATTTCGTAGAAGCATACCCATCCTATTCATCACAAAGTTTCTTCGAGTCTCCTCAACATCAAAAAAACGCTACAATGAGGAGTTACATATTGTTAGTGGTGGATATAAATCATTAGGAGGGATAAAAAAGTAGTATATCAAATATAAAGTAAGTAAGATAATTTCTTAACTGTAATCTCTTCCCATAGTTTGTTCCTGACTTCTGGGGTTACATCCTTCCACGAATAGACACTTATTCCCACTTTCTGTCGGACAATATCTCCCAAGTAGCTCAAAAACAATGGCCTATTCCTCCCATATAACCTACCCATTGCATCAAACTTTACATGTTTTCTTTTCCCACCAGATCTGCTGTACTCTGTGCGTAGCTTTAGCAATCGTGTCATGCCCCTCTTCCTATCTGGCCTTGGAGGACATGGGAGTTGGATTTCATTCTCAGACTCTGTGTTTCTATTGTAGTCAGCACTGCTATCCGATCCAACATCATGGTCTGCATCCATGCCTTCTCCAACTTTAAGGAGAGTGTTGTTGTCTTCTCCACCATTAGAGTCCATAGTGTATTCTTCTCCACCTTCAAGTTCAGAATGATATATGAATTCCTCATCATCATGATGAAGTTCATCATTAAAATGATGTGTATCTTTAGGCACTAAGTTATTGACATCCATTTCGCTTCACTTAACATGCAATTAAAATCATGAAATTCATTAGTAAATGACCAGTATTAAGGTAATTGTAAATACACATAGAAAATAGCCATTAGCATTTCATCAAATAGTTAGAGATCAACATGATCAACGTATGGTAAAGTTTAATACAAGTATCGTACATGATAATTTGCCATTCACATAATGTGTACAAAAAGTTGTGTTTTTTTCAGTAGCATTTCAACAAACACTTAGTGTGCAACAAGCCCACTTATTGTTAATGTAAAAAACATGCAATTTGTGAGGATCGCCAGTCATAGCAATAAGAAAGATTCACATTATAAACGAAAGCAATAGTTAATATAAGAAAACATTACACTTACAGCAGATTGAGAGCATGAATTACCCGATAAAATAAGTATGAAGCCAAATTCGCCAGAAAGAATATAAATTCGATACAATGGTGGAATGAATTGCAGTTTGATACCTAATATCTCGGAAAGAAAAGGATTCATTGCATAAAATTTTCGAGTTTTGGCGGTCAAAATGATAAACACTTCCTGCCTTGATTTGGAACGCAAAACCCTTCCAAAGATGAGACTGGAATCCATGGTAACCCTAAAAATCAAGGTCATTACTCGAATTTCTGGGGGAGGCTGATTTGCACGATCCATTCATGATCTGCACCTTCCATATACGTATTAGGTATTTAGGTTTAGGCGTAGAAGTTCGAAAGGTCCGGGTAAATTGAATTATGAGAGAAGGTGATCCGACCCAAATATGAATTAGGTAAAAACATATAATTAAAAGTGTCATAATATGAGTATATACACAAGTTAATTAATATAATTCATATTAAGTATATAAAAAGAAAATATGTATCATAAATCATTAAAAAAAATAATTGACTTCTGCTAGATCTGAATTATGTTACACGGTTGTCTACCAAATATTGTATTTTAATTGAAATCCATTTATTTTTATAGGGTTGTGATGGGTTATGGTCAACCAGTTAGGGTTGTGATGGGTTATGGTCAACCATGAAGGGTTATGATGGGTTATGGTCAACCAGGTAGGGTTGTGATGGGTTATGGTCAACCATGAAGGGTTGTGATGGGTTATGGTCAACCAGTTAGGGTTGTGATGGGTTATGGTCAACCATGAAGGGTTGTGATGGGTTATGGTCAACCAGATAGGGTTGTGATGGGTTATGGTCTACCAGGAAGGGTTGTAATGGGTTATGGTCAACCAGGTAGAGTTCTGATGGGTTATGGTCAACCAGGAAGGGTTGTGATGGGTTATGGTCAACCAGGTAGGGTTGTGATGGGCTATGGTCAACCAGCAAGGGTTGTGATGGGCTATGGTCAACCAGGAAGGGTTGTGATGGGTTATGGTCAACCAGGTAGGGTTGTGATGGGTTATGGTCAACCAGGAATGGTTGTGATGGGTTATGGTCAACCAGGTAGGGTTGTGATGTGTCATGGTCAACCAGGAAGGGTTGTGATGGGTTATGGTCAACCAGGTAGGGTTGTGATGGGTTATGGTCAACCAGGAATGGTTGTGATGGGTTATGGTCAACCATGAAGGGTTGTGATGGGCTATGGTCAACCAGGTAGGGTTGTGATGGGTTATGGTCAACCAGGTAGGGTTGTGATGGGTTATGGTCAACCAGGAATGGTTGTGATGGGTTATGGTCAATCATGAAGGGTTGTGATGGGCTATGGTTAACCAGGTAGGGTTGTGATGGGTTATGGTCAACCAGTTAGGGTTGTGATGGGTTATGGTCAACCAGTTAGGGTTGTGATGGGTCATGGTCAACCAGGAAGGGTTGTGATGGGTCATGGTCAACCAGGTAGGGTTGTGATGGGTTATGGTCAACCAGGTAGGGTTGTGATGGGTTATGTTCAACCAGGAATGGTTGTGATGGGTTATGGTCAACCATGAAGGGTTGTGATGGGTTATGGTCAACCAGGTAGGGTTATGATGGGTTATGGTCTTCCAGGAAGGGTTGTAATGGGTTATGGTCAACCAGGTAGAGTTGTGATGGGTTTTCATCAGAAGATGGAACAGGTTTGCATGGCTATGTCATTCCAAGTGGAAGCAGTGGAGGATTTACTTAAGGAATAGGTTCGTATGAGATGTTATATATATATATATATATATATATATATATATATATATATATATATATATATATATATATATATATATATATATACACACACACACACACACACACACACATATATATATATATATATATATATATATATATATATATATATATATATATGTTTCGCTTATGGACCATTTTGTATAAATATATAATGTTATGTCCACTTTGTGAATTTGTGAATCTTTTTGTTATGGGTTTGATGATAACTTTTGAGTGTTTTGTGGGATAAATATGACGAAATTTTTTTTATACCAACAAAGTTCACCATAGTTTCTTCATTACATGACCAACATACGATAACATAAAACATACCAACCTAAACAAATACTTACAACATACCAGATCAGAACAGAAAGTAAATCATAGAAAAGATAACAGATCAACATCGATCTTTTCCAAAAGACAACCAGGTTTCCCTATGCAAACTGAATCAATTTCTTCATCTCCTCGTACCCTTCAATCTCTGCCTCCAGTCACTCCTGGAGTTTGTAAAGCATCTCCAACATAGTTACAGTCTGCGACTTCCCTTCATCAATCGCCCTTTTCCCATTCACAAAGTTCATATATCGAGGCCTCTCAACCAACTGATCCGGTATACATGTTTTGGCTTCCATGTCTCTTTCTAGTTTCATTTCAACATCGTTGATCATTTTTTTGGTAACTTCGGCTCTACGGATCAGATTGTTGAGCATGAATTGTAGTTCCATTCCCTTCATAGTTTTTCTCTTGTTTTTCTTAACCGTAATTTCCTGAATATGGATATACATTTGAACCTTCTCATGCCTATATAAGATGTAGAAATCAGTAGGTAGATAAGATTTCACATTTGTAATTAATAACATTAATTGTTGGTTATGTCTATTGCGAAAGGGTACAATTGCGAAAACCAAAAAACGTTTACTCTTCTACACGAATACAATATAATGATTATGCTATCCCATCAACACTATTGAATGTAGATGCATTACAATTTAATACCGTTTTGCATTTATTTAATCGTTTGTTTCAATACAAAAACCAATAATCAATTTTAACCAGATTCGTATTAATTAAAGGTAATCGTAAAATACGACATTTTCCACATATTCCAAATACTACAACATTACATAGTAACCCAAAAAGAAAACCCAAGAACAAATTAAGAACATTTTCATCTTCCAGACTTTAGCTTCCAACCGGTTCATTGCTTTAAACAAACCTGGGATCACGATAACAGCCCTGCGGCACATTGGAGGGTCTGCCCACCCTATGAACTCACATTTCATTCCTAACCTTGAACAACTCCAAAATTGCCTACCTGGGTTTAGATCAGTCCACGACGTCACCTTGATTGCTGGACTTCCACATCGACATACTACCATTTCACGTTGATTGGACCGTTTGCGACTTGAGGGTACCAACGTCCTCCAGTGTTAATCGATCAAACAGTTGTCAATTGAATTATGTGAAAGTAACGTGCTTATAGGGAAGCCCTACCGAATATTACCCTTTTACCCTCACATGATGGAAAACAATTGTGGACCTAAATTGAAAATATAATATGGTAATAGCTAAAGTTGTAAAAAAATTAAACAAAGTTCATAAAAATAATTAAAAAACGGAAGGCGCCATGTAGTATACTTCAAAACAAAATAAGTGAAGGCAGGCTCGAACCCGCGACCTATGGTAAGAATACACACGCATAAGTCAACCTCCCCTAGCAAATGAACATTGCAATGATCTAAACCTAACTGAATACTATGTTCATAATCCATTGTCCACACGTATTTCATTATACTCCAAGGATTCTCCTTTAATCATCGTCGTAGGACGTTTCGAATACAATTGCAAGTGGAAATTTTATTGCAACAGGTAAACCTCTCCCATATGCAATTTCGTTTAACTAGACTAACTATACGATTGGAAATACATTTACAATTAACCTTCAACACACAAATGTATGTAATTGGTGATTATTCAGAAACTTATGTACATGCTTTATTCAAATTAAACGTGGATTACAGTTACATATCATTCATTTAATTGTTTACAATTGGTTTGTGTATGCACACCAACTGCTCGACAAAACGCCTCTTTTAACAATGCATAAAGAAAAACAAATGACGCATTCAATAACTATGATAGCAGTTAATGGGTTTATTTAAAGCACATGATATATTGTATATCTAATTCAATTTACGTTTTCTTGTCACTTTCTGTGAATCGATGATAGTAGTAGTTTGAGGCATCATGATGGACAAGTCTTGGATGAGAGCCAAAAGAAACACATCACGTTATATAATTGGAGTTAAAGCATTCTTGGAATATGCAGTAAACAATTACAATATTAGTAAAAAACATCGATCCTTTACATGCGAAAAAAACCATAAAAATTCCATGTCCATGTATACAGTGTGTCAACCACATCCCTCATTCTGTGCGAGTGGTAGATGACCACTTATTCACTCATGGAATTGATAAAACATACACAAACTGGACATATCATGGAGAAAAAGAAGAACCACCTTTACCTTATATTGTTGATGAAGACTTTGGCATGGACACTACATACCTTGTGGATTCCATGGATACAACAAACCAAAACCCAACAGATGCTGCAGAAACTAAAGAGTTGGTTCAAGCTGCAGAAGAAAATTTTATGGACGACCCTACCAAGTTTAGAGAAATGCTACAAGATTCCAAAAAGCCACTATATGAAGGGTGTCCGAACTTCACAAAGTTATTTGCTATCATACAACTGCTCAACCTAAAGAGTAAGTATGGAGTTTCAGATAAATACTTTAACGAATTATTAGCTTTGCTCAAACGTATGTTACCAGAACGAAACAAAATATATAGTTATACATACGAGGCCAAGAAAGCATTGAAACAAATGGATTCAGGGTATGAGAAAATAAATGCATGTGTAAACAGGTGTATACTTTACAGCCTACAGGCACGAGTATGAACACTTGACAGAATGTCCAAATTGTGGTAAATATAGGTGGAAGGTGGATGAACAAAAAAATAAAATTTACAAAAACATTCTGGCAAATGTAATGTGGTACTTTCCAATTATTCCTAGAATGAAACGATTGTTTCAATCTAAGAATACAGCGAAAGAATTAACATGCCACGCAACCGAAAGAAAGGAGGAACCCGGTGTTATGCGTCACCCGACAGATTCAACCGCATGGGCTGCCTTAGATCACAAATTTCCCGACTTTGGGAGCGAACCAAGAAATCTAAGGCTAGGCATTTCCGCTGACGGGGTCGATGTGAATAGCGGAACTAGACATCATAGTGTATGGCCTATTCTATATGTCATCTACAACCTACCACCATGGTTGTGTATGAAAAGAAAGTTTATAATGCTTTGTTTATTGATATGAGGATCACCAGGAAATGATATTGATGTTTTCCTAGCACCTTTGATCGATGATCTGCAAATATTATTCGATCAGGGAGTCGAGACTTTTGATGCATATGCACAAGAGAAGTTTACTCTACGTGCGGCTGTGTTATGGACGATTAATGACTACCATGCTCTCGGTACATTATGTGGTTGTCCTCACAGCGGATTCAGGGGTTGTGTTGTGTGTGGAGAACAAACTTACTGTATTAGACTTCCAGAATCGAATAAGCAATGTTATGCCTGGCACAGGCGATATCTTCCGTATGATCACCCGTTTAGGAAACAAAAAAGGCATTTAATGGGGAACAAGAGCCCTTACTTGCTCCAGAACTTTTGACTGGGGAGGAAATATATAACAAGGTAAAATTTGTAATTAATAAATGGGGAAGGGTAACTAATGGTAAGGATCGGGAAGTCCAACATACTTCGACCGGTAGGGGTGGGAAGATAAAAAAAAGAAAGAGAAAAGCAAAGCACATAAATAGTTCGGATCTTTCCCAACAACAATACCCTTACTGGAAGAAATTTAATATATGGTATAGATGTCTTAGGTATTGGCGCCACAATTCGATCCAACATTGCATAGATTTTATGCATATTGAAAAGAATGTGGCGGTGAGTATAATCAGAACATTGTTGGACGTTCCAAATAAGACGAAAGATGGTCACAAAGCACGTTTGGATTTGGTCCATTTTAATTTAAAACCAGAGTTACATCCTAAGAACGAAGGGAATAATACCACACTTCCGCCAGCATCATGCACACTGACGAAAGACGAAAAAGATAAGTTTTGTCAAACTTTATACAACATGAAAGTTCCACAGGGGTATTGTTCTAATTTTTCTAGTTTGGTCAATTTGAAGGACAGGAAGCTGATCGGACTTAAGTCACATGACTATCACATGCTCATGCAACAATTTCTGCCCGTCCCAATTAGACCTATGAAGCATGCACCAACCAGAATTGCTATTACCAGGTTTTGTTTCTTTTTCAAATCAATTTGTAGCAAAGAAATAAAAGTGGATGAACTCCAAAGGTTGCAAGAAGAATTATGTGTGACCTTATGCCTTCTTGAGAAACACTTTCCACCAGCATTTTTTGATGTGATGATTCATCTAACCGTACACCTTACTAGGGAAGTTAAATTATGTGGTCCAATTTTCTTTCGTTGGATGTACCCATTCGAAAGGTTTATGAAGGTTATAAAGGGACACGTACGAAACAGAAATAGATCGGAAGGATGCATTGCGGAAGGGAATGTTGCAGAAGAGACGATTGTGTTTTTTAGTGAATTCTTTAGAAGCATGGATACGGTCGGTATACCACATGACACACATAACACATGTGGACTTCATGAAGATACTATTTCTCCGATAGATGACACTCCTATATCGGCTCCTAAAACAGGAGAAGTTTGTCCAGACCTCTTCGAGAAAGCACATTTCTTTGTGTTGCAAAATACATCTGAAGTGGAACCGTACATCATGTCAGTTTTTGTTTTGTCTATGCTTACATACTTTTTTTTGTAGTTTTACACTAAAGCTTTAAACTTTTTCCAAGAGACACATGCAATTTTTGCAAAACAATACCCTACTAAACAACAAAATCATCTCCAGCAAGAGCACACTAAAACGTTTGCTACTTGGTTACAGCACGAGGTAAAATGTTTTTTATGTATGAGTTACATTTTATAGCAAGGTACTATGCATGTTGGATGCAGCACCAGAACGTTTTCTTTACCTGTTATAGCAATGTACTATGCATGTTGTAGGTATTTGCCAATTTTGGGCAATTTTGGTAGGAATTTTTTACAGTCTTTATCTGTACAAATTAAGTGTAGCTATTTACTACCCATCTTCTTCTACTTTTCAGGTATATAGAGAGTCACAAGTCGGCAAAGATAGTGTACCAGCGACTCTTGATTGGCTTTCACATAAACCAAACATTAATGTACTGAAATATGATGTATATGTTATCAATGGATACACATTCCGTACAAACAGTCAAGAATGTAAAGGTTACCAAGACAGTGGTGTTAGTGTTGTTGCAACAGACACACACATTTCCAAAGATGTTGTTACCCATGTTAAAAACACTTATTATGGTGTTTACAAGAGATATGGGTATTAGATTATAATTTCAAAAGAATTCCTATTTTTAAGTGTGATTGGGTAGATAGTAGAAATGGGGTGAAGAAGGATAAACTAGGGTACACACTTGTGGAACTAAAAAGGCTCGGCCATAAGGATGATCCCTTCATATTAGCCTCACAAGCACAACAAGTCTTTTACGTGGCAGACCCAATCGATCACAAAAAATCTATTGTCTTCAAAACACCTCCCAAGAATTACAGAGATGCGTACGATGATGTAGATGAAGAATTTAGTACTACAGTTTGTTCTAAAAATGAAAATATATTGCCACGTCTACACCTAGTTGACTTGCATAAGGAAAATGATTATTTTCGTACTGATTGTCAGGGTATTGTTATACGTAAGGTAAGTGTACCTTCATCATAGCCTAATGTTTACATATATCAGATATCAACTCTACATTTGTATAAAATTCATGCTTTAAACAATTATTTTTGTTTGTAGAAGGAGAAGGCAAAGGACAAACAAGTTGATGCAGGGGACATATAATCCATTTACTTGCAGAAAAGACATTACACAATTTCTTACAAGTTCCCTTGATTGTGCATGCTATTAACTAATCCATATGGTGATTACGCACCAACTTGACAGAATTACCCCATTTTTTTAAACATTTTGGTTAATTGTACTACATACACCAATTTTCTGGGATTTTATATTTAATAAAATTTATCTACTTAGCCATTGCTTTTTGGTTTGTGTGATCATAATACAAATCGATACCTTTAAAGTTTAATGCTATTGCTGGTATTTTCTGTGATCATAATACCAATGGAGACCTTTGGACATAACATAACACAAAACACATGGCAATTACATATCAATAGTCACACTTTCAATGAACATAAAATATGTATAATACCCATTAGTCACCGTTGCATACCTACGTAAACATTTTTAATTTTTATGATGACCATTTTTTACCTTTGGACATAACATAACACAAAACACATGGCAATTACATATCCATGGTCACACTTTCAATGAACATAAAATATGTAGACTATCCAAACAATGGTTTTCTTATTCAACTATATTTACCTATGGACACGCTTTTTAATTCTACGCTTACCAAATACTACATACAATCACACGTATTTAAATTTTCTAATACAATTGATCATATTTTGACGCATGTAATAAAAATTCATATGACAATAAACCACTTAAACCTACTTCTTTTCTTACTTTTAATATGTAACCAATAAACACCATCCTATGGACACACGACTATTTTATGTGGCCATATTTGTTATCTTTTTGGACACATTAGATTTGATGTGGCCATATTTATTATCTTTTTGGACACATTAGATTTGATGTGTCCAATATGGCACAATCACACAGTCACATGTACAATTTCCTTATGTGACCATTACGTATCTATAATCTCTAATAAAATAAATATCACATTCTTAAAACGGTAAATGTGGGTGATTGTATCATTTGGTCACATTGAAGTCCAGTGTCACGAATGAGTGTCACATTTTTGTAAATAAGTGTGGTCATTGTTTTGTTTCTCCATAAAATGGTCACACAAACTAATTTACATGTATCCATACACGTTCTCGAAATTTCATCAGTGCCCTTTGGCCACACTTTTTTAAAAAAATGTCATAGGCGTTTTTCAATCAAGACCAATGTGCGATTTTGTACTAGTGTAATTTGATCATAAATATACCTAAGGTGCCACACTCTTTGACCCTATTGTTCTTCAGGTCGTCCAGGTACTTCGGGCAGCTACGTTTCCCGTGTCCCTTCTTGCTGGCAGTAAAAGTAGATAGCCTCTTTCGGGTCACTGGTAAGGGCAATATCAGAGTCAGCCTTTCTCTTAAAGCCTTGGTTGCACTTGGCTTTTCCATTTCCTTTAGGATGATAACTTTTCTTCCATTTTCCACCACTGTGATGAATGGCTAGGACAGGAGCAGTGGAGTTAGTGGCACGAGCCTGCTTCATGCTGGCCTCAACAGTCTTCAGCATCTTGTGGAACTCCATCATGGTCTTGTCCAGGTTGTTCATATTATAGTTTATGATGAATTATTGGTATGAACCAGAAAGTGAATTAAGGACCATGTCAATGGCTAACTCCTTAGGCCACTAGACACCAAGATTTTCCAGCCTGTCAATGTATGACTTCAATTCCTGAACGTGCGTACATACATATGCTCTGTCTTGCAGTTTACATGCAATCAGGGACTTGACGATCTCAAATTGTTCCTGCCTAGCTTGCTCTTGGAACATTTCCTTGAGCTGCAGGTTGATGTCATATGCACCAACATTCTCAAAGCCCTTTTGGAGCTCTGAGGTCATGGTCGCCAACATCAGGCAAGCAACCTTAGTCGAGTCGTCATAGTGCTTATGATAAGCATCTATATCTTCATCAGCTGCTATATCGTCTACATCTGGGAGATCAATGTCAAGGACATACTATTTTCCCTCAAATATCAAAGCAATCCTTAAGGCCTGGATCCGGTCGAGATAGTTTGGACCCGTAAGCTTTTCCCTCGAGAAGACAGAAAGTGGTGAGATGTTGGTTGGTGCAGGAGGAGGAGGAGGACTTGGACCCAAGTTGTTGTTATTGTCATTGGCAGACATCTATAAAACAGAGTTTAGTTTAGTTAGATTGAGTTTAAATCCTTTAAATAATTAGCCAATTTATTTACTAAGGCTAGGATCCAAGATTTCCCAATTGTGATGTGAAGAGGGATGCCGTAATCACACCACAATTTTCATCAAGGTAGACAAAACTCTTGTCAGTTTCATTCACTATGAAACTCCTAGATCCGTGAGATTCATTGATTCCAGTCAATGGCATGTTAATCTTATTTGTGCTCATCTCAAAATTCATGACAGGGATGCCGTGAATCATGAATCAGATGGTGAATTGACCATGCAGAACCCGTGTGATGCCCGGCTCAAGATACGGCTGAGAATCGGGAGTATCACATCATTGTCAACTATAACCTTATCTGGCATGCCGGTTAACCACACAGCTCCACCAGTAGGTCATAAAGAGAATGTGCATTTCTCATGGGTAGCACATAGTTCACATTGTATATATATATAATTAAAACGGGTTTTTGTTCTAATACTTTAAGTTAATACTTTTATGTTGGAGAGAGAAACATTGCCCTATCAAACCCTTTTGGTAACTCCACATGGTAAAAGGTGCTGAGCAGTGAAGGTGGTGGGCAATGAATGCCGCTTAATAACCAACCCCATTCAGGTTCATTAGAACCTTCCTTCTAACCCTATACACGATTTTGTGGGTGAACCTAGTCATGGTTTGACCAATGTTTTTAATTTAAATAATTCTTTTATATATATAAATATTCTTTTAATATAGATAAATGTATTTTAAACATTTTAATATATTTTATTTAATTAATTCAAAAAAATTAATTAACAATCAATTAAATAAACAATAATGTCCTATTGAATAATCAAATTAAGGCAACAGGCATATAAGGCAGCAAAGCAAGTTAGGAAACTTGCAAGGCAAGGCTAGGGCAGTAACCCTAGCTGCCAGATACACAAGGAGGCATAGAAAACCTTTCATAAACCCTACAATTTTCGATGGCAAGCAAGGAGGCACAGAAAACCCTTGTAAACCCTAACTAAAAATCGAAAAACAAGAAATGAGGCACAAATAACTCGTGGGTGTCGATTTTAACATGCATAAACAAGAACATTCAAGTTTTTAACATGCATCCTAAGATCATAACATATTTAAAACCATAATTTCTAACATAACCCTTTGATAAAATCGATTTTAACAATAAATAGGAAATCACATTTAGCAGTTTAAGATCATAGTGCTAATATATTATGAACAGTGGCTCTGATACCACTGTTTGGATTTGATCAAATAAACACATAAACATATGCAGCGGAAGACAGATAAGATCAAATCACAGAAATTCCATGAACATTGTTCAGGATCATGCAGTTCATAACATATTATAGCAACTTAAAACTTAAAGGAATATACCTCAGCAAGTCTTCAGAATTGCAAGGATGATTAGGATCCAAAGTGTGAATCCCTCTAGTGGCTTGTACCCAGGGACAACCAGAAAACAAGGCAGATCAGAAGCAAAGAACTCTAACCGTATAGAGGGAAGAGATTTTGCAGAGGGAAGGAGGGAGGAGGGGAGTTGGCGGCTCAAAGGGTTTGGGATGCCTTAAGGTGTTACCCCAAGGCCTTTATTTATAGTGCATGGGCTCCTAGGGTTTTAGACTTAGGAGCCTTTTTGCGGCCGCACCCCTTAGACTTGTTTCCTTTGATTATATCTTTAATCAATTACAATCTAGTCCCTTTAATTGATTCCAAGTTAGTTCTAAATTAATTTATCAATTAAATTATTTCTTTTAGTTTCTAATTAATTTATTTTCCAATAAATTAATCAACTAAATAACCTTTCCTCTATTTTGACTCTGAATGTTTTTCTGGGTTCTGAGGGTAACCCAAAAGGACTCTACATTTTATCAGAAGTATTACAACAAGTTGATGACCTTGAACATTATTCCAACATTCCCATCATTGTAGTTGCTTATTCCAGCCAATCTCTTATTCACAGGAGCAACTGATTCTTTGAACAACTCGGCAATTTCATAATCATACTCCTAGAAAGTGCTTCGGTAAGAACCCATAAATTTTCCGACCATCTTCTGTCAATTTTTGAGATTCACTTGTTTGGACATTTTCATCTGGTTCATCTTATACCATTTTTCAACGAGGACTATAAAGTCGTTCGGATTCATCAATGGGAAATCTACGACCGAAAAGGAGCTCACAAGTTTTTCTTCTCTTCTCTGAACATGGTAAGTATAATTTTGATAAACTTCTTCAAACAACTCACCTGTCTCAATTTTGCCAATTCCGACAATCTTTAAAGGAGACTACACTTCAGTTTGATCTTTGCTCAGGTTCGCATGAAACCTGGCCATCTGTCTTGAGGTAAGAACTTAATATCGTATTGGTTGGAGGCATAGAGCTTCGGATTACTCGGAATATCCAATTGGGAGTTTGTTGTATATTCGACTGAATATGAGACCAATGGTATTCTGTTAAAGATTTCAAGCATACTGAACGCCAAAGACATAATAGTCTCGAACGTCCAAAGTAATTGGACTCATTTCTCCTTTTATACCTATACGACTCCTGTCAACTGAGTTGATCTGTCTCAGCTTTTCGTATTCTTCAAGCGTGATCATCAAGGGCTGGCAACTTAGTTGGTAATTGGACCCATTTCTCCGTGTCTTGTTCACTCAAACTCCCTACTTCACTCGATTCAGTTACGCCCTACGTCCAATCAGAATGGAAAATGATCGTCAAGGGATGGATTTGCAGTGTCGTTTTAGTTTATTTGTATCGAGAATCGTTGTTAGAGAAGGGGATTTATCTACAGTTATGAATGTCGAAAGGTTGAGGCAGTAGGGTTTGGTGATTGGGCTTTTTTTTTGGTTTGGTGATTTGGGATTTGTTTTTAGTTTGCTTGGTTTCTAATTACTTGTAGCAGTCTTTGCTCTAGGAGGCGTCACTTTGGTCGATGTATAAGATGAGGTTTTTTTATTTTTGAGAGGGTTTCATAGAGAGATTTAGGGTTCTTTGAAGGTGGTTCTGGGAAATCAGTGGGTGATGTTGCGGATTGATGTTTCTTGATATTAATGTGTTTAAGTGGTCGGTTCGTGGGTTTCCATCTCTATCTTTGAGAAATATAAATGATTTTATGTTTTTGTATTATTTTTAGACCATTGCACCATCTTCAGTGTAGCTATTAGCCATGGGAACTTATATGTTTGGTTATTTACCCTGTTCTGTCCTTGGGAACTTATATGCTTGTCAACAGGTGATTACATATTCTTGGGAACTTATATTATTTTTAGACCATTGCACCATGTTCAGTGTAGCTATTTCAAAATGAGGGTTTGGTGGTGTTATAATCGAGATTAAGAATGGCTGAAGTGATTAACCTTTATTGAGTAAACTGAATTACATATATATACAGTAAATAACTTGAGAGTTAAAGACTAACTGAAACTAACCAACCTCTAACAGCTTTTAACAAAAATGACTAAACTACCCTTGCAACTAACTATAACAAAAAACGAACTATAACAGAAAAGTTCTTTAATCGTTGACACCCCCCCTCAAGCCGGAGGGAAATGAATGAAATGCAGCTTGGAAATTGCCTCTTGATGCTGAAAGGGTTGAAGAGGTTTTGTAAGTACATCAGCAGTTTGATCAAAAGTAGGAACATGAGAAATAGAAATCAATCCTTCTTGCAACTTCTCTCGAACGAAATGGCAGTCTAGATCAATATGTTTGGTACGTTCGTGGAATACCGGATTACTGGCAATGTAAATTGCGGCCATGTTGTCACACTTTAATGGAATTGGTGTGATATTAGGAACATCAAACTCATGTAATAAACGAGATAGCCAAGCGAGTTCAGCACAAACCTTGCACATTGATCTGTATTCCGCTTCAGCTGAAGATAAGGATACAGTGACTTGCTTCTTTGACTTCCAAGAGATTGGGCTACCACCGAATAAGATAAAAAAGCCACTCACTGATCGATGTGTGATAGGACATGCAGCACAGTCGGAGTCGCAGTACGCTTCAACTTCAAAGGAGGGATTTTTGTTAAAGAACAAACCATGAAAGAGAGTTCCTTTGACATAACGTAGAACATGCAAAGCAATGTCATAATGAGCTTGACATGGAGTCTTACTAAATTGGCTTCAAAATTGAACAGTGAAAGCTAGATCAGGTCGAGTATGGACTAAAAAATTTAGTTTCCCAATTAGTTGCCTGTAAACAGAAGAATCAGACAACGGGTTATCCATAGAAGGTAGCAAATGAAGTTTGGAAGGTAAAGGAGTTGAAGCAACCTTTGAATCATTCATCGAGTAAAGAGTGAGTAACTCACTAGCAAATCGTTGTTGATAAACTATGAGACCATGATCAGTGTAGTCAAACTGTAATCCAAGAAAATAGTTAAGGAGACCCAAGTCTTTTATGAGAAATCGATTATAAAGAAAGGTTTTGAGTTGAGAAATTTCTATCAAATCATCGCCACTGACTAATATATCATCAACGTACACGACTACAATAACAATAGAGGTAGTAGTCTTCTTAATAAACAAGGAGTAATCGTTCAATGATGCAATATAACATTCTTCTTGTAGGGATTGGGACAAGTTAGCGTACCACTGTCTGGACGCTTGTTTTAATCCATACAAGGATTTACGAAGTTTACAAACCAGGTTTGGAGAAGAAAAAGAAACAGAATATCCTGGAGGAAGTCGCATATACACTTCTTCATATAAATCCCCATGGAGAAACGCATTGTTTACATCTAATTGTTGAATATTCCAACTACATTTAACAGCCAAAGAAACAAGACAGTGGATGGTGTTGAATTTCACAAGTGGAGAAAAT
The DNA here is from genome assembly GCA_023525715.1 of Cichorium intybus. Classification (NCBI taxonomy): domain Eukaryota; kingdom Viridiplantae; phylum Streptophyta; class Magnoliopsida; order Asterales; family Asteraceae; genus Cichorium; species Cichorium intybus. Next base: position 71,215,975 of record CM042010.1, read on the forward strand.
GTGTCATGATAATCGATACCGGCTTTTGTGTGAAATCTTTGGCAACTAATCGTGCCTTATAACGATCCACTGTACCATCAGCCTTGTATTTCAATTTATAAACCCAACGACATGAAATGGGCTTCTTTCCCTTGGGCAACTTAACAACGTCCCATGTATGATTGGCATGTAATGCATCAAGCTCTAGTTTCATTGCTTCTTCCCAATTCAAATCACCTTTTGCCTCATGATAGAATGTTGGTTCGACTAATTGTGTTGAAGTATGAAAAAAAAACTTTTGAGAGGGAGAAATGTGAGACGTATCACAAGAAGAATCAAAACACCAATTAGTGATAGTATGACAACATACATGGTTAGATGTAGAAACATTGTTGCAAACGTAATCTGTTAGATAAGAAGGAGGATTACGAACATGTGAAGATCGATTAGAAATATTGGGAAGTATTGGAGGTGGAGCAGGTGGAACATCGAGAGGTGGAATGGGTGGATCATTGAGTGGTGGCACAGGTGGTGAAGAAGGAGGGTTAGAAACATCTAAAGAATCAGAACAATTAAGTGGTGAAGAAGGAGGGTTAGAAACATCTAAAGAATCAGAACAATTAAGTGGAAAGAAAGAATTTGTGTTCAAAAAAGATGTATTAGATGAAGAGTGTAAGGGAAAGATATCTTCAAAGAATTTAACATCTCGAGCAATATGAAACGTTTTGGTAACAAGATTTAAAACTCGATAAGCTTTTTGTCCAATTGGGTATCCTAAAAGAATACAAGGATAAGCTCTCGACATGAATTTGTCACGACCTACAGGTGAAGAAGTGATGAAACACAAGCACCCAAAAGTTCTTAAGTGAGATATATCAGGAGGTTTCTCGTATAAAAGATGATAAGGTGTCTTATTTTGAAGTTGATCAGAAGGTGTCTGATTGATCAAATATACTGCAAATATATATTGCCTAAACCAGACTGGAAATAAAGAGCTCGACCCACTTCGAGAATATGTCTATGTTTCCGTTCAACGATGCCATTTTGTTGTGGCGTGTAGGGAGTAGATTTCTGATGGATAATGCCGGTTTGCTTAAAGAAATCGATGCCTTCATTGCTTGAACCCAATTCATATGCATTATCAGTGCGAATTACTTTGATCTTTTGATGGAATTGAGTAGAAGCAAAAGCAACAAACTGTTTAATCACAGTGACGGCATAGCTTTTATGAGATAGCATATGAACCCAAGTATATTTGCTATAATCGTCCACAATTGTAACAAAGAAATGATTACCATCGTGTGAGGTATGTTTATAAGGGCCCCAAACATCTACATGAATTAGTTCAAAAGGTGTTGTAGAAATAGATGTACTTGTTGGAAAAGGTAAGCGATGATGTTTGGCTTGAAAACATATAAGGCAAGAATTAATATAAGAAGTATGCGAAGTGGATGATATTAGAGATAATTGTTGTAATTTGTTAACAGGTACATAACCAAATCTACGATGCCATAACATGGACTTAGACACTCTAGGAGATGTTATGGAATTATTACAAAAAGCTTTAAAAGCTGACATACAAAACGAAAGAGAAGTCTTGATTAAACGATGATCGAAAACATATAAGTCGTTCACTCTTGTTCCAAACGTGCCAAGTGCGAGGTTATTCTTTGAGGAAGGGTCCTGTAGAAGACAAGCATCAGTAGTGAAGATAACGAAGGACTGAAGTTCTGAGTTGAGTTTCGAAACAGAAACGAGATTATATTTGAAGGCTGGTACGTATAAAATTCCATGAAGAACAACAGAATCATGAAGTTTAATACTACCAATATAAGAGACCAAAGTATCATGGCCATCAGGTAACACAATAAATTGAGGATTAGACATCTTTGTGAAAGAATAGAAAAGAGATTTGTTCGAACACATGTGATCAGTGGCACCAGAGTCCACGATCCAAGAGAAATGTGTTTGTAATTGAGATGAGGACTTGTATACATTTGCTGTAAATCGTTTGAAAGAGAAATTACCTTCTGGATTCATTGAATCAGTCGTGATTGTTGAAAGATTGACTTGATTGGAAGAGGAAATATTGGAATTGTTGAGTAGATGAACAAGGTGTTCATATTGTTCCGGAGAAATTGTTAAAGGTGAACTGGTAGTGACGTTTTGGACGGAAGACTTGGAATCATCACGTTTAGATTTAGTGAATTTGAAATTGGCGGGGAATCCATGGAGACGATAGCACTGTGCCTTCGTATGGCCAGGCTTTTTGCAATGGTTACATACTAAGTTCTTCTTAGAAGAAGTAGAATTGTCAGAAGCAACATGCATCGCAAGAGATTCAGGATTAATGGAAGATGAAGCAGATATACCTCGTTGACGTTCTTCTTGAAGAATAAGAGAATAAGCTGTGGAAACAGACGGTAGAGGCTTCATCATTAATAATTGTCCCCGAACTGACTTGTACGAATCATCTAGACCCATCAAAAGCTGAATTAAACGCTGATCTTCGAGGAATTTGTGGAGTTGAGCAGACGATCCACATGAACAAGGCGGAATAGCTTGAATTTGGCGAAGTTCATCCCAAATTTGAGTCAATTTAGTAAAGTAAGTGGAAAAATCATCTGCACCTTGTGAAATCGAGTACAATTGCTGTTCAATTTGATAAATCAACGCTCCATCGGACTGATCAAAGCGTTGATGAAGTGCATCCCAAATCTCCTTGGCAGTAGAGAGAAAGAGGACACTGTCAGCGATGGTTTTGGATAAGGAATTTAGTATCCAACTGATCGCCATGGAATTGGCACGATACCAGGTGGAATACGAAGGAGATGTGACAGGAGGAGCAGTGATAGTGCCATCGACGAAGTCTAACTTGTTTTTGGCAGACAGGGAAATGACCATGGAACGCTTCCATGAAGAGAAACCAACGCCATTAAAGACATTGGAGACGAGAACGGAGTTTGGATTGTCAGAAGTCCCAATGTAATAAGGACTGGAAACTGGTATCGGTTTCAAGGGGATTTGAAGGAGAAGCCATTGATGAACGAAAGAAAGAGGATCGATAATGCCTTAATCGATAATGCCTTAATCTGATACCATGTTATAATCGAGATTAAGAATGGCTGAAGTGATTAACCTTTATTGAGTAAACTGAATTACATATATATACAGTTATAACTTGAGAGTTAAAGACTAACCGAAACTAACCAACCTCTAACAGCTTTTAACAAAAATGACTAAACTACCCTTGCAACTAACTATAACAGAAAACGAACTATAACAGAAAAGTTCTTTAATCGTTGACATGTGGTAAGTACATCTTTCAGAGATGCTTTTCTCGGGTCTACAGTCAGTGGTTGGATTACTGATGGAATTGGAGTACAAAGGTCATTCCAATTGTGTGTTATACTGATGATAGTTGGTGCTTCAGTGGGGTGTATATATTATTCGTGCTCTTATGCTGTTTAGTTGTATTAGAGTATCGCTTGATATCGTCTCATGGATAAATTATGTTAAAAAATAGGCACTCGAAGATCATCTGATATGGTTGATGATTCATTAGTCCCTCGATCGATGTATTATGACAGCTTCATATGGAGAATAAGATCTTTAGGTGCAATTGAGATTTGTTTGGCTATTATTTTCGTAGCTTTGACAAGCAATATTCAATACCATGACAAAATATTTATTATGATTATTTATTGGCTAAAACAACTTGAATCATATACAACTTTGAAAATCTTAAAAGTATACCACCTACCATTTTTCTTTTTTCCACAAAAGTTTTAATTTACCAAAATTTTGCAACTAATATTCACGTGCAACTTATATGGATTTTGGGTTTCATGACTTTTTCATTTCCAGTGAGGTAAGTTAAAGAAAAAAAAGAAGACTTTTTCCCATTTGTTTCATCTTTTATTTAAATTATATCATATTTTTCAACTTTAGAGATGTTTGAATGGCCTCCACAACAACCAAAAGTACATATGGTTCCAGATTACTTTAGCCTATCAGAGGTGAATTCATATTGATATATTTTTGGACTTATTTTTTGCTATTTATACAACTCTTTGGTTCTAGGTGCATTTAAATTTTAAAACTGCCACATTTTGTTTTATAGTTGGATTTGATTTGCTGAGGTGCTTGCCAAATCCACGTAATTTTTTTAGATATACGCGTAAAAACAGAGGAATTAATAATTACGAGGCACAAGTAATAAATATGCAATTTATGAAGTGATATTAATTTAATCTTTCTTATTTTATGCCATGCAGGAGTATGGATGATAAAGTAAATAAACATTATATATGTATATCTAGCATATATACAATTAAGTTTTTAAGCTTCATAAATTCATAGAATCAAAATGACTCATACCCATTTCTCGTTTCTTTTAATCTGTTAAAAACATCTATAAATTATTGTGCCCCTTTAACCTGTTGTCAATCGTGCAATGGGAAGAGCACTATAAATTTTACAGAAGTTTGTTCTTGAGGCTCAAAAGGGAAAAATTGTCAAAGATAACTTACAATTTTGACGCCCCTTTGGCTGTTAGGAACCGGACCGGGTACACGCAGCGGAAACACTATCACACACACACAAACGAAACGAGAAAATAAAGCAAAAGATAACACAAGGATTTTACGTGGTTCTGATTCGGTGCAAATCCTACGTCCATGGGCTACAACTAGAGAAATCTTATTAATACTCACAAGATTACAATTTATAACTCTTGTTTTGAGCTCAAGTGGTGCATCTTCTAACTTACCCATTGATGTTATTTATATATGTTGGAAGGTAATGTGAAATCAAAACAAAAATTAGGCTACCTAACAAGATTCACCAACTCTTCTTTGACATTCACCAACCTCACCAACCAAGTGAAAAATCTTCACTTTCACATAACAATCTCTCACTTGAAGATTTTGAACAACGTAGTCTTTCTCTACTGTCATCCAACTCCAGTAATCTTAAAACAACCAAGTCTTCCAAGCCTCCATCTCCCAAGAACAAGCTAAACTTAGTAGTCTAATTTCTCTAATTGCAGCCACCCCTCATCTTCAAGTACTAGAAGGGCCAGTTGAAGCTCCTACTAGTTCCAACTCAGCCGTGGCTAATCCCACCACCGACTCATCCTCTGTCTCAACCGGTTTGGACACTCCACCAGCTCCAAAGATACACCGAGGACCACTAACACTCTCAAAACTTTGCAAACTTCCAACTGGAGAGAATTTTTCAGTCTTAGTCTTCAAAACCCAACGGCTCTTTGTAATTGTACCCGGAACACACCCCGTGCTCCCACTGTCACAAAATCCCCTGAATGGTTTAGACTTTCCGACTCGTTCAGCTAACATCCCCTTGGCTCCAGAATTCATGTTTGCAAAATGAACTCTCTTAGCACTAGATTTAGCGAACCAGATTTTGTCATGCTTAACGGGGACGGTCATACTTCCCTCAGCAGGTACCTCAACCATATAGTGTGACCCACGCTTCATACCTTGAGCAATCACCGAATTTCCATTGACCACCCTCCATTTACCACCACCAAACCTTACTTCCAGTCCTTGTTTATCCAGCTGACCAACAGAAATCAATTTCTTCTTCGGCTCTGGAATCACCCTGACATTCTTCAGGTTCCATGTAGTTCCCAATGAAGTAACCAGATCAATATCTCTTATGCCCGTTACTTGAAGCATCTCGTCATTTGCTAACCGTACCTTCCCAAAATCTCCTTCTTTTAGATTCACCATCGTTTCTGCGTTGTCCATGGCGTGAAACGAAGCCCCTGAATCCATGACCCAAGAGTCTACAGAACTTTCCATACTTAGTATCAGTGCATCATCCTCAGACACACTCTCAGCACCAGCAATGTTCAATTCTTTCTTTGGACATTGACTCTTAACATGTCCCACCTCCTAGCAGTTCCAACACTTCACATTCTTCCAAGTTCTAGATGAACTTCTTCCCCGACTCCCACTGCTCCCACTATTCCTGCTATTCCCTCTACCTCTTCCGATATTTAATAACTCAGAAGAAGAAGATCCACCTTGATTCTTGCGTCTGACATCCTCGCCAAGAACCAAATCTCTAACCCCTTCAAAAGTCATACCACTGGTCCCCACTGAACTTGTAACAGCGGCTATTGTTCCAGACCAGCTATCTGGTAGTGAAGCTAGTAGCAGTGAAGCTTGAGTCTCGTTATCAAATTTAATTCCCACAGATGACAATCTGGACAGAATTGAATTTAGATTGTTAATGTGAACCGTAACTGAGCTGTCTTCATTCATCCTTGTCGTGAACAACTCCCTCATCAAGAACACCTTGTTAGCCGCCGACGGTTTCTCATACATGTTCGTCAGAGCATCCATCATACCACGTGCCGTGGTTTAATTCATGATATTGAAAGCAACGCTCTTTGACAACGACAACGTAATAACCGCCTTAGCTTTCTTGTCCTTTGAGTTCCATGCATCTTCAGCAGCTTTTTCCATTCTCTCCGGTTTGTCTCCAAGTACCACGTCCAAATCTTTCTGACATAGCAATGCTTCTAATTGCATTTTCCACCAGCTAAAGTCAGAACCGTTGAAATTCTCGATTACAACCTTGTCTTCAGCCATTACGACAAACAAGAAACAAATTGAGACAACGAAACAGACACAACAATGGCACGGGCCTGACCGATTCGTTCAGTGTACTCGTGTGTGACAGAACAATACCCTTCAAAGTACCGAGACACCTTTAATACGATTAATAGAAATTAGTTTCTGATGAGGAAGATCAGACAAAACTGCAACCACAGAGCATACTCTAATTTCTAAAACCGAGACCTCCTCCAAAACCCGAAGCTCTGATACCAGTTGTTAGGAACCGGACCGGGTACACGCAGCGGAAACACTATCACACACACACAAACGAAACGAGAAAATAAAGCAAAAGATAACACAAAGATTTTACGTGGTTCGGATTCGGTGCAAATCCTACATCCACGGGCTACAACTAGAGAAATCTTATTAATACTCACAAGATTACAATTTATAACTCTTGTTTTGAGCTCAAGTGGTGCATCTTCTAACTTACCCATTGATGCTATTTATATATGTTGGAAGGTAATGTGAAATCAAAACAAAAAATTAGGCTACCTAACAAGATTCACCAACTCTTCTTTGACATTCACCAACCTCACCAACCAAGTGAAAAATCTTCACTTTCACATAACATTGGCATCTACCTTCCACCACATGTAAGGACGGCGATTTCCTGCGTTCTAAGTAGGCAAAACTAATGGATTTCATCCAAAGTTTAATAAGTGTAGAGTTTGGAGTATATTTGTATTTCTTTTATTTAACTATTATAAAAATTAAAATAGAACCATGGTTGAATGAAATAGCAACGGAGTTTGGTCTACTGTGCAGAAATCCTAAAGGAGGAGTTGCAAGATCAAGATTGGGCAGAAGAAAGATGTTCATATGTTCTGTGTTCACACCAAGGTTCTTTTAATTTCTTTCATTTCATTCGATTAAAACCTGCTAAGAAGAATATTTACTAATCATTGTAATTATCTTTGTAGAAAGTTGTATATAATTGGTTTCAAAATGCTAATAAAGTCGGGCATCGTAGCCTTTAATGGAAGTATGCAACTATGTTGGTGGTTTTTTGTTTATGTGTTTCCACCCTTTTTATCTTTTTTTATCCAAACAAATATATGGAATTGCGTTGTTATTTTTATCAGTTTCTCACAACAATGCAACAATCAACACATTGTTATATGTTTAATCATTATTCATGAGGACAACTTGAATCTAAAGATCATCATTTATATAATACATGACGACGACACTGGGCCGTGCTAAGCACGGTCTTAAGAATTGTCTAGTATATATATATAGAATCGACAACTTGAAGCATGCACCTGTTTCTTAGTATCCCATTTCTTGAAAAGTGTTAAGAAGCCAACACTACAAATAAAATGACGTTTAGAGGCATAGAAAAAGTGTCACTAAAAAGTCCTCCATAACCCTAAAACTTAATATAAAGTCATTTTAACGGCATATATATATATATATATATATATATATATATATATATATATATATATATATATATATATATATATATATATATATATATATATATATATATATATATATATATATATATATATATATATATATACACACACTAGTTTATAAACCCGTGTATTACACGGTTGAAATTTTAAATTATATTATATAATAAAAAAATTATTTTTAATTATAAATTTACAAACAATCTTTATACATAATAATGGATGGATATTGGAAAGTGTATGGTCATTATGAATGATTACCGTAAGAAATAGTTTGTAAATTTAATGAATGTTCTTTAATTCATGACTAATGATAAAAAAATCATCATGGTGTACAATTAAACATTAACATTTAAATATCAAGGATTTTTAAAACGAAAAATTCTCCAATAAAATGTGACTAAAATGAGAAAAAAAAGTAGGTGCTTTAAGTAATAAAACAATGTTGTGTTAAAATTACAATACTTTTCTACAACAATTTAATGTTTTAAGTTTTTATTGTGTGTTTTCTTATGAAAAATCACAAAATTGATGATGATAATTACATAAACTCTACTTTTGCTAATGACCTGAATAATACATATTATATATTATGTATTTATAAGAGTTTAAAAAAAATACATTAGATAATAATTATATAAACTTATCGTTTAACATGAATTAATAATAAAGGAAGCAAATAAAAACGTTAAGCAATTTAGAACTTAAAAGAATATGAAATATATTTACGAATAGTTGAAAACTATGCAATAAGATAACATAAGACTCATTTCAGCTTATAACTAATTGAAATCGTATAATAAAAAACATTAGAGTTTTATTTTCTAAAAAGTAAGATATAAAATAATAGTGTTCAAAAAATTAAAAAGTTATTCTTTTAAAGAGAATCAATTATATTTTCTATGTGTTTTTGTTCTAAATACAACTTAGATCTCAAACCTCATCTATAGTATTAAAAATAGATTTATTTTTCAACTTCACCCAAAAATATTAGAACAATGATGACAAAGCCATACACCTAAAAATAATAAGAAGAAATACACATATTTAATTTCAAATTTGTATTAACAGAAAACATTAGATGAAATATGAAAAGGAAGTTAAATTATCACATTGTCAAGAAAATATTCATACATCTTAAATACAAACAATAACCCTTACATGCAGAAATAATACATAGAAAGTGATTAAGAAACACGGTTGATTTTTATAAAACGTTTAAACAAAATAAGTCACATTCTTTAATATCTAAATGAAATACGCGAACATAAATTTAAATTTAAGAATTATCTTTAAACTAATTTACCAATGGAGCATCATTACAATCGCATTCGTAACCCAAATGTTAGGAAAAAATATATAGTAATTTAGACAACTCTTAGGTGGAATTACCGAATAACCCCTATCAATATAAACCAATAAAAACCCAAACCCAAAATCATCGTCAGCTACACCCTCTCCATTGTTCCATGGCCAAATGTTGGTTTATAAATTATAAAAAGATAATTAAAAAAATCAATTAGGACGCCACAAAATTGTCAACAAAAATATCGAATATGTTAATCCATTAACCTCACTGTATGGTATTAAACAACACAAACAAAATAGATCGGTGCACCAAATCTTATTCATTTAACGTATAAGCCTTTCTTCAAAACCATAGACATTCTACCAACTGAAAAAATGAAGCTTAACATATACCAACTTAATCAGGGCTTTGTTCATCTCTCCATTACCTTTAATTCATCCAACATCAATGGTTATTTTTCTGGACTCCATAGACTAAAAACAGAATATGAACATATATATTACATTTTAAAAACGAAATATGAACATATATATTAAACTCTTTTAGATGACTGTGATTTTAAATTCTGGTTCATCTTGAAGCTTTACAAAATAAGATTAAACATACACCTTGGGGTTAACTTTAAATATTGTATAATCAGAGAAAATTTTACCTAGGGTGAATATGTGTAGATACTAAGATTGGATCTGCACAAAAAATAAACTAATTAAGAAAACATTTTAAATCAATTAAAAGGTTTGCGTGTATTAATAAACTCTGAGAGCATGAACTGTATGATAAAACGTCGTCTTTTTCATGAATTTTCCCTCAATATGCATACTCTAGTTCTAGGGAACTATATAAAATTTAAAGCAAAATAAATGAAAAATAATTCGATAAGATAACGGAATTACAAACTACGAATATCATACCTGAAAGTTCCTATCAATTGGGTTGACGCAGAGTGGCTACATAATCTTGGCAATCCCAAAATCAGCAACCTAAGAAATTATAAATCCTATAAAAAGAATGACAGGTTGTACAATAGGTAGCATGTATTGGGCTGGACTGGAACTAATGTTAATGGAACTAAATTGGATAAATCACAAACACACTCCTTTTCATCTGAAATTGGAGCGTTAAACAAATTTATACAATCACAATTTCATATGATACTAATCATCAAGTTATGCATGTATCAATTGATAAGAAATTAGTTTTACGACATATAATTATAGAAAAAAAATATCACTGTATAGATTGGTTATAAATTGACATGGAATTTATTTTGTTATATAAATTGATGGACACGTTTATTAATATGTACTTAAAGTTTCTATAGTATAATCACATAAAAAGCAAGCATACATGTTCCAACCTTCATCCTTGCTCTCTTGAATGCTTCTTCTTTGGAATTAATTTCACATCTCCTCTCATAAATGTTGGACACAGAGAATTAGATTTTAAAGAAAATAAACATATTTGTGTAAAAGTTCCTTTACAGAAGAAGTAAAAAAAACTTTCCATGCATCTTAATACAGTTTAGTTTCCGATCTTATTTTAAATCTCAAGATACTCACTTTTTATAAATATTAAATATATAACAAAAAGCAACTTTAAAAACAAATATCTAATCTCATAGAAAAAGCATGTCATCCTATGTGTAAAGCTTAAGAGGACCCATACATTATTTGAAAGCTAAAGAACCAATTATGATACAAATTAGTATAACTATAAAGCTTCGTCCCCCTTTAATTGACACACTTATATATAAATAGCAACTCTCCATTAGTCTGAATAATAGTACCTATAATGTAAAAAGATTTGTTCCTAATTAGCAATTGAAAGTCATAACAAAAAGGGGTCAACAACTACATTAAGTGACAAGTGATAATTGGCAACCCAAAATAATTAGCAATTCAATTGATAAGAAAAAAGATTGATTAACAGGTTGAAAACATAACAAAATATGATCTGGAAAGACTAAAAATTCTGGTACCTAAAGAGAATTTGGAAGCGCTTAGTCGATACTCTCCATCGTCATCTACATATAGAAAATTAAGATAAGCATTAAGAAGGTATGCATAAGAAGAAACCAAAAAATAAGAAAATTCAAAAAACACACCATTTTTAAAATATCCGTGAAAACAATATTATTGAATATAGAAAGTGGTGGCCCAGAAAAGGAGTTGGGAAAACCTAAATTATGTGATGAAACTTTCATCCACGGAAACACGAGAACCACTACCAAACCAGCACAGAAAATTAGGGTTTTTAGAAAGATATATAAAGCGAGAGGAGTTACAGTTCAGAAAATTGTTGAATCGGTTCTGATATTTAGGAACGAAATTTGAATGGAAAACACCAAAGTGTCCCACGACACTTATATGCAAACCTTTGAAGTCCCAGTAGCTAGCATCTTTATTATACTACATACTACCACTATCACCAAGCCCAAGTCGCATACTTGTGACAAATTCACAGCCAATCAATTAGCATTCAAGCAAGCATATCATGTTTGGAACTATTTTTGCTGAAATAATATCAAAAAAATTAAAATTATTCTGTAAATGTGTACAATACGTAAATTGAAAGGATGGAGAGACTTGCCTCATGCAAATTGAAATCAGCAAGAGGTAGCGAAAGGAAAAGATAAGCATCACCTTTTCATCACTTCACCCGTCATTCCTGAAACAACCATTTAGACATAAAGCCACCATTGGAGCCCTAAAATTTCCAGGAATCAATTGCATGCAATAGAGAAAGAGGGGGAAAGAGTGACAGGCAGCGTTGAACCTTCGTGTTCTAGGAGCCTACATACACTGTGTTATTTTTTTCAATTAAAACACTAATTTTTCAATTTTTTCCAATTAAGTCACTATGTTTTCAATTTTGTTTCAATTTTGACACTTGAGTGCCACATCAGCATGCCACGTCAGCGTCGCATCATTAAAGGCTGACACATCATGCCACGTTAGCTGGCTACCGGGTTGACCGGTCAAATGGTCAAAATTGAAATAAAATTGAAAACATAGTGACTTAATTGAAAAAAATTGAAAACTTAGTGACTTAATTGAAAAAATAATAACACAGTATCAAAATCGATTTTTTTTGAAAAGTTAGTGTCTTTTATGAAATTTACCCAAATTTTAAACCGGCCTAAATAATCGAAAACCAACAGTGTTATCGATAGGAGGACTTTAAGCGGGAAATCAAGACGTAGTAGGTCTAAGAGAATGACACGTGGAAAAAAAGATCTAAAAGAATGCCATGTGGCACTTAATAGCTTCCTTTATTATAATAGATAGATGTTTCTTCTTATATGGAAATATACATGAGAGTGAAATATGGAAGTAATGATGAAGAGAGTCATAAGGGCATCAATGCAACTCTTTAGTCACCTCTCAATATAGTATCATATACCACAATCTACTTTGAAGATTTGAAGCTGCAGTTGTGCCTCAACATGCTTTGACGCTCTTGGAGGTGTATACTTGACATGATGATCGGCACAGGTGTTGTGCTTCCTGTTTGGCGCATTGTGCTGTTGTGTTCATGCACTTTAGCTAGTTTTGGATCTATTCAGCCTGAGGTTCACTACTAGAAAAACGGGTTTTCATGACAGGCAATTGCTGTTGTAAATGGTCATAGATGACAGAAAAATGTCTGTCATTGAAAGCCCCGTCATAAATGATAGATGATAGACATTTGTCTCTCGTAAATTTACGACAGACATTTATGACAATCCATTTGTACGTCGTAATTTTTGACATTTTTTTAGATTGTTTACAGTCATCTTGTAACAAACAATATACTATATAAAAATATATATTTTTCTAAACGCATTAATATTCTAACTGAATCACATTCAATAATTTCATTATACAAAAAAAATTTCATGTATATAGCAAAGATTCTTCATTACACAAAATATCATGTATAGAATAACTTATATTTAATCCAAATTTAGATTTGAATTATACGAATACACACAAGAAATCCTTAAAGAATTCTCTTTATTTATGAATGAAATTTTCTTATCCATATATGTTAAATAAGTCGGATGATTCCCTCGAGTATGACTGGGTGAGTGAAACATGCTGCTACACCATTAGTCTTAATGTTATCTTTCGCCCATTCACATGCTAAAATCTTTGCAAGCTGACTTAATGCACCTACAATAGTGAAACAGAGATCACAACCTACAAACGTTTGAATATATACCTATAGTTGTATGTAGCGTCAAATAGACATACTTTTGGTGGCACTATAAATAAACCAAACAGAAGCATGAACCTGACCTGGAGAGTGTTGTAAACACAAAGATCGATACAATAAGAGCCTCATTTCCAACTTGGTATATAGTAAAAAATAAAATACAAAAAGTAACACATGCTACTTGTAGCAAAAAGATGAGAGTTTTTTATTCTTGCATATTAGTTTCTTATCTCATTAGATATGTCATAAAGGAACTTCAAAAATACCAATCAGAAAGCTACAAAAATGGGATTCTATAAAGGCATGCTACCATTTTTTTCAAAGAAACAACACTGCCAAAATTGGTGTATCCCAATCCCCAAATTTATTGTTTATCATTGAAGAAACAACAATTCATAAAAACAATAACAAAACTACACCAAAATTCATTATATCATTTAGTGAAACAAATAAATTATGTGAATTGTAAAAAATTCAAGTGCTTAGAGCTATTGACTTAAATCCTAAACTAAAATGTAACGAAATCACTATCATCATCTAAACATTAAACTGAAAATCATATAAATTGAACCAAACAAAGTGAAAAGTAAAATTACCTTGACTATTTGAGTTGTCTTGTTCATTCTTGAACAGTTATCTTTGAAGCAATATCATCGATAACTGGAAATATACAATTGAGGTCCGAGGATTAATGGTGATATTTGCTCGAATAAGTTGAAAGTATAATGTTGTATCAGGTAGAATTTTAATAATACGATGCATCAACAAAAATTCCGATTTTACCAATAATGAAAAACGTTATAAAACTAAGAATCAATCACAAATAATCAAGAATATAATTACTTCCAAAGAATCTGAAATTGTGAATTATGATTTATGGTCTCTCCGTTAAAACACAGGGGCGATTTTGTCCTGTTGATTTCCCAAGCCGAAAGAAAAATTAAACTCGGTCCTTAGATGCAGGGCAACAAGGTCCATGGTTGGATTCATCCGGTCCTCCTGTCTAGCCAAGTAACTTGAATGTAGAATCAAGAATGTATGTCTGATGTATCGTAGCTAAATAGAAATCACAAGCAATTACAATTTTAACATCAAAATTTCGTGAAATTAAAAATCAAAGATACAAGAACTCTAATTAAGCGCGACGCACACCTGTCTCCTAGTCTTTTGTTATGTTTAGAAATTAAGACTTGTGTCTTTTCTTTTCCCGAATTTCCGTGTTCTTCAATTTTCACATCGCGCCTTTACAAACCTGGACCGGACCAAATTGGCAGCTAGATCGAATTTTGGTCCCAAAGAAGATACACATATCTGTATTGTGCAATCAAAAACTAAAAATTAGAAAGCCATTGATGAAAAATTAATACTCACATCAGTTTTTAATTAGGATACGAGGGTGGAGATCGGGCGGAAATGATGTTGTTAAAGGAATCAACCATTGAGTTTATCATTTGTTGGTCGTTCTTCGATCTGCGCATTGATTGGGTAGATAGAGTATATCAGCCTGTCAATTTCGTAAGGCAAGTGGTGCTGGATGGAGTGATTGTTGAGGAAGAATATGATTTGTAAACCTAGATTGCATGTGAGAGAGAGTTTGAGAGTTTGATTTCACCTTACAGCCCTAAATTCTTAATTTTTATGATTTGAATTTTTAATACATCTGAGATTTTAAGAGGGTCTGTGTTGTTAAAAACTGAAATGTTAACATGTAGTTTGGTTAGACCTCTTAATTGCTGTGTTGATTGAAAAAATGTTCATTTTATCCTTCTGTATTATTTTATTCGGAATAAATACTGTTGTTTTATTAATTAACTGAACCAACTTTTTGAATAATTTAAAAAATATATAAAACATCATACAAATTCTGAAATAAACATAAAGTCAAATTAAACATAAAGTGAAATTAAACAAAAATCCAAATCAAACATAAGTGCTTTCAAATTCAAACAAATCCTACAAGTTTAATTTCAATCACCGTAAAATAATTGATTCGCAATCTGATCATGCAAATTAGTCATGTAATCATTGCCTTGTGAATCCCATTCCATATCATGCAAGCGTTGACCATCACTCTCACTCCTTGTACTTGATCAATGTTCTCCCCGGACGCCATAAATAATTTGTCATGAGAATCGCATTTCCTTATGAAATTATGGATGACAAAACAAGCAATCACTATGTCTCTTTGCACCAAAAAAAGAAAAGGAGCCATTTGCTTTAGTATTGGGAATCTCTTCTTCAAAACACCGTAAGTTCGCTCAATAACACTTCTGAGTTGTTTGTGAGCATGATTGAATTTTTCTTCCTTAGTTGTCGCACGTCTCCGGTGATAATCGGATAACCAAACCTCGTGTTACAGTACGAAGCCATAAATCCACGAGTGTTGGTTTAGGCAACATCACACACGTAATATTTATCTATAAACGTGAGTGACAGAACTATTATATAAAAAATTGGAATCATAATTAATAATAAAATAAATACATATTTCAAACCTGGTGGAGGGAATGGAAAGCCGGAAGTTGGGTTAAATGCAACTTCTTTTAAAACTCGTGAATCATGTGTTATGCCTTCCGCCCATACAAATGTGAATACCATATCAAAATCACAATTTCTTAATACATTTTGATAGCATTCACCTTTTCCTCATCCTCTGTAACGAGTCTGTTGATCAGCCGACACAACTGCATTTACAAGAGTTCCATCTAACACACCTATTGCCCCATCAAAATTTTCTATTAGCCTTCTATGTTGGTCTAAGAAATGTACCATTGCATTATAATATGTTGGCACGATAACTTCCTTCGCAAAAAGCATCATTGCATTTAGAACCTCATGAAAACATTTATGAACAGTTTGCGTGGAGTGTTGAAATCTTCATTTTATCATCCAGAATCGTTCGTTATGTCCTATAATTGTCAAGAACATAGCCATCTTTTCTTCAACGATTATTGACCTGGTACTTTGCAACCAATTGTTTTGTCTCAAATGGTTGCATAAAAGTACATATGTTGTACGTGATAGATGCATCAACTCATGACATTGTCTAGACGTACCATGTAGCAACTCTTGCGTATATGCATGACCACTCAATTGTGAATTGTTATTAATTGCCCGTTCAATTCTATTAGATATTGGTCTTATCCAATAACAACAAACCAAAAGGAAAAACATAAACATCAAGTTCAATCCATAAACAATCTGTGAGGAAAGTAAACGGACAAGAAAAACATCAAGTTCAATCCATAAACGTAAAGTTTCACAAGCAAAACATCTAGTTCACAAAATACATCATGTTAAATCCAAAAACATAAAGTTTCACAAGCAAAACATCTAGTTCAAAAAATACATGATGTTCAATCCATAAACATCAAGTTTCACAACCAAAAATCTAGTTCACAAAATACATGATGTTAAATTCATAAATATCAGGTTTCACAACTAAAACATCTAATTCACAAAAAGAAAAGAACATCATGTTCATAGCATTCCATAATGTGCTCCGACGCTCCTAAACCAAGTCTCACATATATTCGGATCAATAGTTAACCAAACTTGTCTCTTTACAGCACTCTCACCAAATAGCAAAATAGTTGTAGTGTATATTGGGTCATATTTTCCCCACCCTAGCTTTTTCCAATTTCTCCATACATGCACCTAGATTTGACGAAGCATACTTATCTACAAATATCTTAGCAACCTTGACAATATCTTAGCCAATCTCTAGGAATCTTGAATTCGATGTATCTTTACTCTTTGACATATATCTACGCTTTCGCTTCTTTGATTGACCAGAAGACTCCTCACCTACACATACAGATTCTTTTTTAGTGCAATCAATGTCATCAAACTCATTCAAACTATACTGGGTCGAATCCTCAGAAGGGCGGGGAAGTGTAGAACTTGGCCCCCAACTATCAACGTCAGTCGAAGTCGCACCTTCAAATAATTGGGTGCAATAGTCGGGGAAGGGTAGTGGTGTGCGTCTCATCTCAACATGTTTGTTTGACTTTTTGAAAAAATTAAATGTCATTATTTAAACACAATAATAAGTTAGAAATTAAAAAACAAATACCTTCGACTCAAGTTCCCATTGTTCTTTGGTAAGATTGAACATGTTGGTTGATGGGTTATAGTAATTGCCGGTTTTGTTTCTTAACTTCAAAAAGGCGCTAAACTTTGACTTTAGGTAGTCATAGTGGTTCTTCATTTGTTTTTGGTCGACAATAAAGTTATGTTCGTTTTTCATTTTTCAGCAACAATCTTCCAAGAGAGTGATTTTAAGCTACTCCCTTCCCGCCCATTGGCCGTAACTTCGTGCAAACATGCTTTTAGAAAACTTTCATCTACGCCTTGATACTTTCAACTAATCTTATCCTTCTTTTCTCCCATGTCTTTGTTAAACAGAATAATACCAAACATTTACATCAGAAATGTTTCAACTTCAGATTTTAGCAAATCACAACTTCAGATTTCAAATTAACAACTTCAGATTAACAACATTTTAGCAAATCAGCAAACATAAATAGATTTTAATCATACAACTTCAGATTTTAGATTAACAACTTCATATTAACAAATCACAGAAGCAAACATGAACAAATTTAATCATACAATCATACAACTTCAGATTTCAGCAAATCACAAAAGCAAACATGAACATATTTTATTTTAACGTCATAGAAGCATCAGATTTCATGTTAACAACTTAAGGGAAGTAGAAGCATCAGATTTCACGGAAATAGTAGCATCATATTAAAAAAAATGAGTCTTTAGAAGCATGAGATTTCATGTTGCACAAGTTTCATGTTAACAGCAACAACACCTATCGTAGATGCTGATTTAAAAAAAATAGAGTCTTTAGGGCAAAATCATACCAAAGAGGAAACAACAGCAACACCGGCGTTGGAGATCAACAGCGGTGGCAACGACGTCGCTGGCTAGAAGAGAAACTGCGAGAGAGGAAGCTAACAACAAGAACAACAACGAAGAGAACAGACAGCGAGAACAGACGGTGGAGAGGAGAAGAAGCGTAGGAGAAGATGTGGAGAGTAAAAGAAGCATAGGCTTTTCTTTTCTCCCGAATCATATGTTAGAGGCGGAAGAGAGGTAAGAGGGTTTTTTTAAATTAAGTGGTAAAAGTCTGAGGGAGTAAGTAAGAGGGTTTTTTTAATTAAGTGGTAAAAGTTAATAGCTAAACAAACGCTCTGAATCATTAATTAAGTGGTAAAAGTTAATAGCTAAACAAACGCTCTGAATCAATCTGATTCAGAGCTTACCTCTTAATAAGCCAATTAAGAGGTAAACAAACAGGGCCTACACTACTACAAAAGTCATTTGTTGGTGCGATGAGGGTTTTTGAATTGATGCGGTTGAAGAACAAAACCGCATTGTAAAAAGAAAAAACCCTGCTTTCGCATCAACAAAAGAAGAAACCGCACCATTTATAATGTTTGTTGATGCGATAACTATTAATTGCATTAAAAATAGTTTTATTAGTGCGGGTACATCCAAAGGTACTATTAAATCCTTAGTTTTACTGTGAAAGTTTACAATCGCACATTTAAAACCTAATTTTTTACGGCGAAAATTTACAATTTCACCTTTAAAACGTCATTTTTGTTGATGCTGTTACTATTAATCGCATTAAGAATGGTTTTATTAGTGCGGGTTCGTCCAAAGGCACTATTAAAACCTTATTTTTACTGCGAAAGATTACAATCGCACCTTTAAAACCGTATTTTTTACTGCGAAAGTTTATAATCGCACCTTTAAAACGTCATTTGTTGGTGCGGTAAGTTTTGATTGCATTAAAAAATAATGGTTATATAGAAACAATATAATGACTGCTATTTGTTGGTGCAGTAAAGTTTGATAGCATTAAAAATGATTGTTATTTAAATACAATAAATTTGGGGCTTTATTTGATCCTGAAATCGTTCTTTGATCTAGGTTATTCTTCTTCTTCTTCAAGATCGGCTGGTTGCATTTACTTCTCTTCATTAAATCTGGTTGCATTTACTTCTCTTCATTAAAGGTGAGTTTATACCAAACCTGTATTAACTTCGTTAAAATAGAAGTCATATATAACACCCGACAGTTGAAATCTAAATTCCAAACCTTTATGAATCGAATAACAGCAACTACATCTTTCGCCAAGCCCACCAATAATGGCAACCTACTTTTCAACCTCCACCAAACCATATTGTTGAATAGAGCATCTTCAATCCAATAATTGCCAAGTTTAGTATAAGTCTTTAGAATACGTAATTGGTTTTTGATGTATCTCTGTACATTCCTTAATTGTTGTTTATTTTAAATTTCAGATGGATCGTTATTATTGGATGTACAAAACTTATATCAAGGGAGTCCAAGATTTTATTAGTGTTGCTACAGCAGATAGTGTTAAAAATGGAAGTCGGTCGATTTGTTGTCCTTGCAACGTTTGTAAGAACTTTCAAAGTGTTACTGATACCATATTAATAGAGTACAATTTATTGCAAGATGGTTTTGTGCCAAATTACGCTTGTTGGTCAAGACATGGAGAATCACTACTTGATTGTACGTCATGAAATTTACAGAGTAATGAGAACAGAGTACCGGTTAACAACGATGATTAGAATTCAAATTACCCGAATGACAATTTCAAAGAAATGTTTGATGATATGGAGACTAGTATAGGTGTTGATGAACAAGGAAAATTACACTGCCTGTTTGAAGAAGCAGAAACACCATTATATAAGGGTTCTAAATATATGAAACTTGATTCTGTGTTGAATTTGATAAACTTAAAGTTGAAAAAACGGATGGAGCGATAAAAGTTTCACAAGTCTGTTAGAACTTTTGCATGGCTTACTTCCGGAAGACAATGGATTACCACTTTCCACATACCAAGAAAAAAAATTAATGTGTCCCATGGGATTGGAAGTGGAAAGAATACATGCATGTCCAAATAATTGTATGTTGTTTAGAAAGGAGTTCAAAAATACTCATAAGTGTGTTGTTTGCAAGGCATGAAGGTATAAAAGGAAAAATGATGAGGATGAAGTTGACAATGATATGATAAAAAATGGACCTCTGGCTAAAATGTTGTGGTATCTTCCTATCATACCAAGATTGAAAAGGGTTATTTTCAAACGAGAAGGAAGCAAAGTTAGTCTGTTGGCATGCGGAAGAACGGCTATCCGACGGAAAACTAAGACATGTTGCAGATTCACCTTAGTGGAGAAACATCGATAAGAAGTATCCCGCTTTTGGAAACGAGATGCGAAACTTATGCTTTGGGCTTAGTTCGGACGGGATCAATCATTTTGGAAACATCAACAGTCGTCATAGCATGTGGCTAGTTCTTTTATGCATTTACAATCTTTCACCGTGGTTATGCATGAAATAGAAATACATCATGATGTCGTTTTTTATTTAGGATCCGAGACAGCCCGGTAGCGATATCGATGTGTATTTGTCTCCTTTGATTGATGACTTCAAAACTCTTTGGAGCATGGGTGTCGAAGTATATGATGCGTATAAAAAAGAACATTTTCAACTGCGGGCGATGATTTTTTGTACAATAAGTGATTTTCCTGCACACGGTAACTTGCCAGGATACAAAACCAATGGTATGAAAGCTTGTCCTGATTGTGAAAATGAGACAACCTCGATATGGTTAAAAATTTTCAAAAAATCTGTATACATGGGACATCGAAGATTCCTGCCGAGTGGTCACCGTTTTAGGAAGTTGACCATGGAGTTTGACGGAACTGTCAAGGTCAGAAAGATGAGGCCACGATTTGATGCATTTTGAAGAGTTAATGATGTTAAAGTTGTGTTAAGAAAAAGATATCGTCTTGATCAAGACGCCCTTTGGAAAAAAAGTCAATCTTTTACGAATTATCTTACTGAAGACATTTAGATGTTCGACATTGTCTAGATGTTATGCATATAGATTTTTTTTTTGTTTTTAACAACATTATTCAAAGGTTATTGATGTCGAAGATTTGGATCGATGGCAAAGAGACGTTTTTGTTACCCTTTGTGAACTAGAGATGCACTTTCCACCGTCGCTTTTTGATAAATTGGTTCACCTGATATCTCATATCGTACAAGAGGTTAATGCATGTGGTCCTGTATTCCTCCGATACATGTACTCTTTTGAAAGATACATGACTATCTTAAAAGGTTATGTGAGAAACAGCAATTGACCTGAGGGCAGTATTGTTGAAGGGTATACGTCTGAAGAGGTGATGAAATTCTGCCATGGTAAGCTTGTCAACATCATATTACTGTAACAATTTATATACTAACTTGCAATATAATAATATGTTTTTTGTCTACAGGCTATATGGAATGTGTCGAAAGTCTTGGTGTTCCTAAAACCCGTCATTCGGGTCGACTTGAAGTTAAGGGAGGAGTTGGTTTTAAAATAATCATGCCAACCTTTGAAGTGTTGCAAGTTGCACATTTAGTGGTTCTAAGACACATGACATGTCTTACTCCCTACCTTGACGAACATATAGACATGTTAAATTCACATACCCGGGTAAAGAACAAATGTGGTACATCAACAAACAAAACAAAAAGTTAGCGAGGTGGCTGAGAGAGAAGATAAGAACAAGTAACGTTAATGAAATTGTGACAAAATTGGGACAATGTCCAGATTTTAGAGTACATTCATATCAAGGGTATGACATTGACGGTTACACGTTCTACACCTAAGACCAGGATCACAAAAGTACAGTGCAGAATAGCGGTGTTAGAATGACAACATCAACAACCGAATTCGCTAGACAGGATCATGATACGTTGATAAGAATTGCCAAAGATTCTTACTATGGTGTCATACAATAAAATTGGGAATTGATGTATTGTGATATGATTGTTCCAGTTTTCAGATGTAAGTTGGTCAATAAACGTACAGGTGTTACAATTGATGAATATGGTTTTACACTTGTCAACCTTGCAACTAATGGATATGCATCTGAACCATTCGTTCTCGCAAAACATGTAACACAAGTTTTTTTTTTGTCAAAGACCCGAACAAAACAAATAAGCACATTGTCTTGTAAGGTAAACGACGTATTCTTGGTGTTGATAATGTTGTTGACATGGAAGATTACGACCACTTTAACGATCTACCACCATTTTCGGTAGGTATTGAACCGAGAAATTTTGAAGACATGAGCAGAACCACACATGTACGACCTGATATTGAAAGGAACATTAATTGAATAAATAGTTGAAAGATTTTTGTATTTTTTATTTGACCATCTTTGTTACAATTTGTTTGTAACCAAATATTTCATTGAACCATACTTTTTGTATGTATTTGCATAATTATTTAATAAAAACATTGACATGGAGACCTTTCATATAATTGCAAGCATGAAAACATGAAATGACATTTTATTGTGCATGAAAACACGAGGTATCAGTAAAAAATTTCATTTCCTTGTGTTTGCTATGAAATGGCATCTAAGTACAAATGCTAAAACAGGAAAAGCCAAAGCACTTTTAAATCGCACCAAAAAAATAAAAATAAACCGCACCAAACACATGCATGAGTTTGTTGAGACCATTCAACATAATTTTGCCACTAAAGTAAGTGTTCTTTGCATATATAAATATCAATTTTTTAATTATTTGTATAGCTGAATATAATTGTTTTTATTTGCTTTTAGTTTCGGAAACAGAACATGTTTATTTTGATTGATGATATTAAGAAAATGGTGTTAAATCTAATTCCAAACTTAGTTGACAAGGAGATTGAAGGCTGACTGCTGAATACTCGATAAGATACAAATTTTTATAGCATTGTACCTGGACAAAATTTGATAGCATTATAGCATTGTACTCGATAAGATACAAATATGTAAATTGTATAATGGTGGATGTTGGTAACCGGAACAAATATGTAATTTGTATAATGACCAAAAACTAATTATTGATGGAAATTTTAACGTTTATAGTGTGTAATATATCCATCGTCCGAAATTAATTAATGGTGCAATTCGGGTCTTTTTTGTATTATGAGCCACAGCTACTTGGTAGGCCTAAGCCCATATGCAGGCTAAACCCATGTATAATCTAGGGCTTTTTTGTATCATGGGCACAGCTACTTGGTAGGCCTAAGCCATATGGCATGCTAAGCCCATGTATAATCTGGGTATTTTTTGTCTCATGGGTCACAGTTACTTCGTAGGCCTAAGCCCATATGACAGGCTAAGTCCATGTATAATCTGGGTCTTTTTTGTATCATGGGCCACATCCCGTATGGCAGGATAAGCTCATGTATAATCTTGGTCGCACCTCTTAATGATGCGGTTAGAATTTTTTGATGCATTATTTTAATAATGCGGGTTATATGTACTTAGTGTGGTGTTCTATTCTTTCAGAAAAGGCTTACTTGATGCGGTTCTATTCATTGTTGGTGCGGTTTGGTACATCGCACTATTAAATGTTGGTATTTAATGATGCACAATTTTTGAGTGTGATTGTATAACCGCACCAGTTAACAATTTTAACCGCACCATCAAACGTATTCTCTACTAGTGCTAAGATCTCAAAAAAAGTGCGTATAAGCGTGAAATAAAAGAGGACTAGATATTTTCAAGACGACAGATATACTCAGAAAGAGTATCCTAGTGTTTTTTTTAATTGCATTTACGACACTTAAATACAACGTATATTTATAGATGTCATGATTTTTAAGAAAATATGAGATCATCTTATGGCATACATTTACGTCAGTCCTAAATTTTTAAATTTTAGCTAAAAATGACATAACTTTTATGTCAGATATTTACATACTGTTTGTCATAAAAACAATGGATGTAATTGTCTTGTCTGTCATTAAAAGTCTATCTTACTCTAGTTTTTGTAGGCGATCGATGTTTACATACTGTTTTTTCATGTAATCTTTCTCCTAGCATCCTGCTAATGTTTTATCTGTAACTTATTTTTTCGGTATAAATACAGGAAAAACCCTTTCAATTAAAAAGTATATTCAGAAAACCCTTTAAATTATCTTTTTGTTTAAAAAAACTCATCTATTTATTTTTTACCTATCATTTTAAACCAAATCATAGGTTTTTACTCTAAATCACCGGTCGAGGCAACTACGTGGGTTGACACTGAAGTTTATTGACAACGTGGCATATCATCCGTCTCACCCTTTTTTCCGTTTTCGAATCAAACCTGTAAATCAAACCTCCCAACATCAGATGCAACAATATTTTATGAGCAAGAGGCAACGTCGAACAAATCCTTCTTCCTACACTGAACGGTATGAGCTGAAAATCACGCCCTTTGTAGTCAATTCCGACATCAAGGAACCTCTCCGGCCGGAAAATTTGTGCGTTCGACCATACGTTTGGGTCTTGACCCATGGCCTGGAAGTTACACATGATTAGTGCGTCTTTTGGGACGACGTACACTTGGATCTCGACATCGCCTATGGCTCTGTTTGGGATTAGAAAAATCACCGGAGGGTTTTGCCGGAGAGTTTGTTTGATAACGGCTTGCAAGTAAGGCAGTCTGGAGATGTCTGATTCTTCAACAGTTCTGTCTTCCTTTTCGATTACTTCTTCCAACTCGTACCGAGCTTTTGACATTTACTTCTTTCTTGTTTTCGCTAATGTTGAGAAGCAAATCCGTAAGATCCTTACTCGACAAAGGGAACTCAGATGAACATATACTTCTTTCTTGCAACGATTTGCTGATATGTTCTTCGAAAATTTCCATTAGCTTCCCGATATATAAAGTTGCTCGTCGTAAAAACCCTTTGGATCCAATGAACAAAGTACAGGAAAGAAGTCAGCGAGATTAGCAACGAGTCGAATTTAATGGAGTGCCAGAAAGTTAATACAAGGATGCCATAGATCGTTATCCTTCTGGTGTCGATATTAAATTCCAAAGAACGAATACCTAATCGTGAAGATGCTGATCTCGATTTCAAGTTTCTCCTCTTTTTGCCCTTGAAAACACCACGTCTGTGGTCTAACACGTGAAGTATCCTATTAAACCCTAAATATATGCTAGCACTCACAAATCCTTTTCCACATTTACTGAAATTATTTAATAAAATGCCACGTATGTATTGTTACCGGTTAGTTCCATTCAAAACCGGAAAAAAGGATAATTTTAAAGGGTAAAATATCATTGGTAGTGTTTTTTTAAATACAAAATTTAAGGGTTTTTCTGCATATGTACCAATAAAAGGTGGAGCTTTTCTCTAATTTGCCCTATTTTTTCTGCTCCCGTTCAAAAAGAATTACAGATAGATACGTGTTACATGAATAAACGCTGGAGCAACATTAGACCATATACATGCATAACTGAATTAAAGCAAATGAAACCATGTAAACAATAGCCACTTCAAACATAATGCATACCACAAACATATTAAACTGAATTAATGCAAATGAAACCATGTAAACAGCAGCAACACCTTTAAATTTGACCATAATTTTGCGCAGCTTCTGAGGATGGCCTACTTCTATCTTTGGGGTTCGGTCATCCAAGTCCACGCCCAACACAAATTGTATGGTAACCAAACCACCGTTTGCCACTTTCTTAGCAACCTTTATTGCTTTATCGAATTTCTTCTTTCCGTGAGCTGATGCCAGTCCCGTCATATCCTCATTGACAACCAATTTCGAGAATTCATGTGAAAGTATGATTTCCCATTTCTTTTTACCAGATGGTCTGGACAATCCCTAACTGACTTTACATTTGGACGCATTTGGGGCGAGAAGATCTGCAAAACGCACTTCGACTTCTCCGATATGCCGGTCAATAATCGTCCCATCGTGCTTGATCTGGATGAAGAGACTGTACTCTCTCTTCATGGGAACGATATGGAATTTAATGGAATAGTCCCATTCGGGATAACAACCACGCTTTTGTGAAACAGGTGTTGTTACTTTTTCAGACTCCTTGCCATAACCGGCAATCCAAACTACAGCATAGGGATCCATGGTACCCAAGTGTTTGACATCTTTGAGATCCTTTGCATAATGGATGACAAGCGTTAACTCGGCGCACTCCATTCTCTACTACCATATACAGATAGTAGCACGTAGTAGGTTTGTGGTATACACCGGTTGTGGCCTTGTGGGTTGGGTTCGGATAGGGCAACGACCCACATGCGGAATGGAAATCAGTTTATTCTATTGAGTCAAGTATCCCGTCCAAGCAATAAAAGTCATGGCCCACTGTCTACTACTCGAAGACTTTCTAAACGTATATTTTACATCCAGAACCAGGATGGTTTGTCGATACTATCGTGAGATAGTGACCTCCCTGCAGGAAACAGACAATATGGTAGGGTTAAATTGCGCATAGAAGTGAACAAGCACCATATATATATTTAATAATATTTGGAATATTTCCCATAATACGTAATGCATATCTAACAGTGAATAAATATGTAAACAGCTCACCGGGTACAACTAACAGATCACCAGGTGCAGCCTTGTGTTGCAGAAAAATAACAAAACAGAAAAATAGAGGAAAAAGAAGACTAGGGGAAGAAGCTTACGTTTACCAGGAATTCAAAGAAGCTAAAACCCTTATTGGAATGGAAGACGTCTACAAAACCAAAAACGTTACCATCTATTTATACTAAACTTTGAAATCTAATGATAATCCTAATTTAAATTCAAAATATCTAACAAATAATCATATCAACTAAAATAAAGGAATGTTTCCAAAAATGCCCTTGGGCTATTTCCTGAATTACGCCAACATTTTCCATCCAAATTCAGGAACCCAGATGTTCTTCACTCCTAATAAACTTCTAATCTCTTCAAACTTCACTTTAGCCATATATTTGTGAATATATCAGCCCATTGTTTAGTAGTTCCAACATGCTGCACAATGACATCTCCTTTCTCAACCCGTTCACGTATGAAGTGGTATCTGTGAGTGTAAACACAAACTTGCAGCCATCACCAACCACACCTACACCACCAACCACACCTAACTTTGTTGAATCTCACGTATGAACTCATTGTTAGTTAGCAGCTATTGTAGAAATTATGCACACTACCATCACTATAAATAGAGGTTTTAGCTTCATTAGTTAAGCACCACAAAAACATAGAAGAGAGTGTTTAGATAGTTAGCGAGAGTTGTTCTTTTCTTGTATTTCAGTTTGAGTATTGAATAAAAGAACATTTGAGTTCCAACAAGTGGTATCAGAGCTTGGTTAAGCTCCCGGGGTAATTCTCTAAACACCCTCGTTTTTTTTGGTCAGAATTTTTTTGTCTCAAAAATCGATTTCCGGGCACACCATTGTAAAGTTCGCGTTCCCACGATTCCGAATATATATTTTTCGGAATTTTTCGACCACCGGAAGACCTCCAAAAGTCCGGTCAAAGGTTCGCCGGAATAGTTGCCGGAAAAACCAGTTCGCCGGAGATCTCGCCGGAGAAGACGACCGGAGAAGACGACACTGTAGCGTTCACTGTAGCGTTCACTGTAGCGACACTGTAGCAGGTTTCAGAAAATTGCAATTTGGTCCCTGAAGTTTCGAAAAGTTACGTTTTCGTCCCTGTATTTCCAAAAAATTTCAGGTTGGTCCCTATTTTTCAGAAAAACTTCAGAATAGCCCCTATACTTCAAAAAGTTTCAAACAAGCCCCTGAACTTCTGAAAATTACATTTTAATCCTTGTAATTTTCATAAATTACACGTAATTTTTATAAGTTACACGTAATTTTCGTACACGCCAAGAATGTCCACACCAAGCTCGTCGTTTTCTCAACCCGAAATTGAAAGTGTTCAAAGGACCGGGAGGGATAGTAGTGTTACGTTACACTATCCGTTGCTTTCAAAAACAAACTACGCGGTGTGGGCTATAAAAATGCGAGTGAATTTGCAAGCACAAGGAGTGTGGGATGCAATTCAAAATGCAAGAGTAGATGAACGAACAGATAGGATGGCGCTTGCGGCCATTTACCAAGCGATTCCAGAGGACGTACTTCTTATGTTGGCCGAGAAGGACACGGCTAAAGAAGCATGGGAAACGCTTAAGATGATGCATATGGGAGCTGATCGGTTAAAGGAGGCTAAAGTACAAACGTTGAGAAGTGAATTCGAGGTGATCCGAATGAACAATGGTGAGTCGATAGACGATTTCGCCATGAGATTGAATACTATTGTGACCGGTATTCGATCTCTCGGTGAAAAGATCGAGGAGAATACGGTGGTGAAGAAGTTTCTTCGAGCCGTCCCAATGCGATTTATACAAATCGTAACATCTATCGAGCAATTTGGAGACATGAAAAACATGACGGTTGAAGAAGTTGTAGGCCGTCTCAAGACCCACGAAGAGCGACTTCGAGGGTATGAAGAACGGGAAGAAGGACCTTCTCTATTGCTTACACATACCAAGTGGGCATCTCAATCTAAGCAAACCGACGAGGGAGACTCGTCAAACACTTCAACGGAAAGTGGAAACCAAGGACAAGGACGCGGTCGAGGTCGTGGGCATGGCCGAGGAGATGGTCATGAGTATGATGCAAACCGGAATGACTACAATCGTCCTCGAAAGGACAAAAGTAAAATAAAATGTTTTACTTGCGAGGAATATGGTCATTATGCATCAGAGTGTCCAAACAAGAAACGAGGTGAGGAAGTGAACCTCACCCAAACCAATGAAGATGAAGAGCCCATTTTAATGATGGCGATCTCGCAAGAAGATACACCAGGTATGGTGCCGTTAAAAGAGAAGAACGGCGTTGATATCCCTGCATCCGAAGAAAGTCAAGTTGATTCCGAGGAATGGTACCTTGACAACGGTGCTAGCAATCATATGACCGGAGATCGTTCAAAGTTCCATGAGTTAGACGAGAACGTAACGGGTTATACACGGTTCGGAGACGGGTCAAAGATCGACATCAAAGGAAAAGGTACGATCTTGTTTGATTACGGAAACGGAGATCAAAGACTACTTAACGAGGTATATTACATTCCTAGACTTAAAAAGAATATTATAAGTCTTGGACAACTAACCGAAGACGGGAATCGAGTCGACATGGATGGTGATATTTTACGGGTATTTGACAATAGTAATACTTTACTTTTTAAAGTAAAAAGAACCCGTAACCGACTCTATAAGACACTTTTAAAGACGAGACGAAAAATGTGTCTTTTATCATCCCAAGATGATCCAGGTTGGTTGTGGCATCAACGACGTCATCAACGACGTCCGTATGCCAATTTTTATACCATGAAAATTAATGGTTGTTTGAAGCATAATAAAATTCTAGGTTCACATCTAAAGAAATTAGATGATCCGAGTGAGGAAGAATTTTATGCTGAAGTTGAAAAAGGTGAAAAAGGACACCAGTTTTTCGACGCATGGAAAAGGAAGCCACAGATAAGACGAGAAGGGTTCTTTGGTAAACGGAAAAGATGGACTTGGACCGAAAAAGCAGCTGCCAGTTTTCTCCAACGTAGTCCCAAAAATCGAGGTATCGATTTTCGTAAGGTGATGCAGAAGATGGAAGACGTGTCTCTAAAGAAAACGGCTTATGCTAAAAGGATTTCGGGGGAGTTTAGTGTGAGAGATTGCATTCCAACAACTTGTTCCAAGGATGTAAAATTGAAACTCGAGAAAGATAAAGACAAAGCACTTGTCGATTATTCTATAGCCGGGGATGGCATGGAATGCGCAACATGATCGGTGTAATGAATCTCAAGCCAAGTTTGGTTTAAGGGGGAGAATGTGAGTGTAAACACATAGTGTAAACACAAACTTGCAGCCATCACCAACCACACCTACACCACCAACCACACCTAACTTTGTTGAATCTCACGTATGAACTCATTGTTAGTTAGCAGCTATTGTAGAAATTATGCACACTACCATCACTATAAATAGAGGTTTTAGCTTCATTAGTTAAGCACCACAAAAACATAGAAGAGAGTGTTTAGATAGTTAGCGAGAGTTGTTCTTTTCTTGTATTTCAGTTTGAGTATTGAATAAAAGAACATTTGAGTTCCAACAGTATCTTGTGTCTATATGCTTGCTTCTTCCATGGAACACCGGGTTCTTCATCAGTTCCAAAGCTGATTTGTTGTCAACATACAACACTATAGGGTTGATTCTTCTTCCAGTTAACTCTCCAAGCAGTCTTTGTATCCAAACTCCGTGACATGTGGTAATTGTAGCTGCCATAAACTCTGCTTCACACGATGAAAATGCCACGTGTTGATGCTTCTGTGAGTTCCACGTAAAATGTTCTCATTGAGATAAAATGCCATACCTGATGTATTTTTCTTGTCAATCACATGTGTAGCTAAATCGCTATCTATATAGCATATAACACCGCATTCTTCACTACTTCTTACATATTTCTCCTTTTATGTATCTTAGAATATGTTAATTTCACGGCTTGTAGGTGCTGTGAAGTTGGTCTTTCCATGAAACGACTCACCATACCAACTAAACAAGCGATATTCGGTCGTGTATGTGTCAAATATCTCACTCCTATAGAAAGTGAGATCAACAGGTTATCCTTGTTCATCATTAGTAAGTTCTAGTCGTGGTTCCATTGGGTACTTGCATGTATTACAATTGCGCATACCTGATTTTTCGAGTATGGATTTTGGAAAGGCTGTTTGTTTTAACGTGATTCCCTCTTTATGTTGACTTAGCTGAATCCCAAGGTAATATGATAACAACCGAAGGTCACTCATGTGACTCGTTGCTCATTTGTTGCTTGAAGAATTTTACATCCTCAACACGGTTTCCAGTAACAATTAAATCATCCACATAAATTCCAATTATTAGCATATTACCCTTTTTCTTTCTCGTGTAAACAACATACTTTTCTGGACATCTTGCAAAACCCAAATCTTTGAGACACTTGTATAGTCGTGAATTCCAAGCTCTAGGAGCTTGTCACGATCCATACAATGCCTTTGATAATCTGTACACAAATTTCAGTTTGTCTTTCTTTATAAAACCCTCTAGTCGAGTTACATAAACCTCTTACTCCAACTCCATTAAGAAAGGCTGACTTTACATCAAGATGATGTACGATCCAACCATTCTTAGCTGCCAAAGCAAGTAGAATACACACAGTCTCCATTGTTGCCACGGGTGCAAAAACTTTATCGAAATCAACCCCATGTTTTTGCACATAACCCTTTGCGACTAAACTTGCCTTGTGCTTTAAGATGTTTCCATTTGGATCTCTTTTTATCTTGAAGACCCACTTGGGTCCAATGGGTTTTCTTTCTTTTGGCAACTCTACGAGCTAGCTTCCAGCTTTTATTTTTCTCGATTGCACTTAGCTCGCTCTTCATTACATCTTCCCATTCGACAATTCCTTTTGCCATGGAGTAAGATGAGGGTTCCTCGTCATCTTGTAAGAACAAAAAGTACACTACAATCTTCATCTATATCAACCAAGGTGCAAAACTTGGTTAGAGGTTCCCTTGTAAACGAGGTTGAGCTAGTTGCACTTTCAGGACTTAATGGAGTATAATTAAGGCTTTCAGGTACACCATTATCCTAATTGTTATTGTCTTCATTTGAGTTTTCACCATATTGCTCACTATCACCAAGGGTGTTTTCATTGAGATATAATATATCAAAAGTGAAGATTTTGTTTGATGTTTCTTTGAACTTTGTTGCTTGCCCCCATTCCCATGTTTTATTTTCTTCAATAATCACATCTTTACTCACTCGAATTGATCCTGTATCAGGACCAAGCAATCTATAACGTTTCGTACCTTTTTCTACACCCAAGTGAACTAGTTTTTTTCTACGAGCTTCTAATTTAATCAAACGCCTTCCAGTTACTCGCATGTGTGCAATGCAACCAAAAACTCTTATATGATCAATTCGTGGTTTTCTTCCAGTCCATGCTTCATATGTTGTACCATCTTTGAGGGATTTAGTGGTTACATGATTTAGAATGTAAATTGCATGAGTCACCGCCTCACCTCATAACACATCAGGTACTTTCATACATTTTAAACTACTTCTTGCCATCTCTACAATGGTGTGATTGCGTCGTTCCATAACTCCATTCTGTTTTAGTGAGTAGGGAGTTGTGTAGTACTTGTTTATGCCATTTTCCTTTCAATAAGAGGTTACTTGATTTGAAAGAAACTCAACTTCTCGATCTGTACGAAGTGTTAAAATCTTCTTACGAGTTTCCACTTCGACTTTCTCTTTGAAAATGTTAGAATCTTGCAAGGCTTCATCCTTGTTTTTTTTATCAAATATGCCCACATAACTCTTGTATAGTCATTAACTAGCAACATGAAGTACCTATTTCCAGCTGGTGTGGGTGACGAGATGGGACCATAAAGATCCCCATGCATGAGTTCGAGTCTTCTTTTTGCTCTAAAGGTTGTTTGTGTGGGGTATGGTTTTCGTGTTTATTTTTTAGCCAAACATCCTTCAAACGGGCTAGTGGGGTTAATGATATCGAGTAATTCTTCCACAATCTTTGTATCAGACATATGTTTAAGGGCTAAAAAAACTTACATGGCCCAAATGATTATGCCATGACCATGTTGGTTTGATCGTTTTGCCAAGTAGACATATAGATTCTTCTTCTTCAAGCGTGATGTTGTACAGGGGATTTTTATATTGGAATACTTTCATTAACAACCTTCCATTTTCATCATGAACCCAAAGGTAATTAAGTACCATACATGACGATTCTATCACCATTGTGAACCAACTGTCCCAAGCAAATAGTATTGTTTCAAAGTCTAGGTATAAAGTATACTTCCTTGAGTTTCTGATGTTTTCCATTCTTGAATTTAAAAACGATGGAACTCCTTCCTTTTATTCGAACTCTAGACCCATCCCCAAATTTGACAAAACCTTTGACTGAGGTATCCAGATTTCGAAATTTACCTCTTTCATGCGTCATGTGGTTGCTAGCTCCGTTGCCAAGGCACCATACTTTTGACTGGCTAGATACTTCTTCCTCCTGTCTTAGGATTAGATTTACTTTGAGTTTTGAGTTCGGTTTTTCCCATGACTTTCTCTATTCTGGTTATTTCTACCTCTTCCACCACCTGAATTGTTCTAGTTTCCTCTTCCACGACCTCTTCCTCGTCCCCCATGGTTGCTCAAATTACCCCGTTGGTTGTTCCTTAACTCTTTACTGTTCATTTTCTTCTTGTTTCCTTACGACCATTCTTCATGGGTTAATAACAATTTCTTTTCATCTACTTCTTAGCGTACTTGAATGCACACTTCATGTGCTTTGAGTCTACCAACGACTTCTTCAACTGTCATTCTATCAAGATCAGCGAAGTGCTCAATTGTTGATGTAATTTGAACAAACTTAGAGGGCATGGCTCAAAACATCTTCTTAACTATGTTTGCTTCGTTCATTGTATCACCCATCCCTCGGATGTTGCTCACGATGTTGCTGATTTTTGTAGAAAAATCATCAACTATCTTGGATTCATTCAGGCTAAGAATCTTGAATTCCACTTTTAGTGATTGTACCTTTGTTATTCGAACTCAATCTTCACCTATATACATGATCTTGAGTATATTCCATACTTCTTTTGCCATTTTCTTCTCCGCTATCGACAACACGGTCTCTTTTGGGATGGCTTGCTAAATCACTGCCACAACCATTTTATCATTCTTAACACCAACCGGGTTCTTGGTATTCTTGGGTTGAATCGCATCCCAAACCTCCTGTGCTTGCATGAACACGTTCATCTTAATCGCCCATGCAACATAGTTGGTTTTGGTCAAAATGGGATAATTCATCTTCGTTCCTTCCATGGTAGCGCTATGATCGTTTGGCTTTTTGGGCTCTGATACCAAGTGTAAACTAATTGAATAATGTCCAAGGTCATCAACTTGTGGTAATGTTTCTAATAATTGCAGAGGTCGCTTTGGGTTGCCCTCATGACCAAGAAAAACATATAGTGATAGAAAAGGAAAAGTGGAAGTTAGTTTATTAATTTACTGAGAAATAAATTAATCATAAACTAAATTAGAAATCAGTTTATTAATTTATCAAAGACATGATAAATTAATTGGAAATTATTTAGCAATTAATTAACAAGTTAATTTGGAGAAATTAAATTGCAAGGGATTGGATTGTAATTAATTAAATCGTTAATTAATGGAAACAAGTCCAGGGGGTACGCCTGCCAAAAGGCTCCTTAAGTTTGAAACCCTATGAACCTTGCACTATAAATATAGGACTTGGGGTCAAACCCTAAATCATCCCTTGCCTCATACTTGAGCCGCCAATTCCCTCCTCCCCTCCCTTTGGCAATTTTCACATCCTTCTCTAGGGTTTGTGATCTTCTGCCTCCTTCTGAAGTGGAAGTTCTGTCTGTCTGGTTTTTTGGAGATCCTAGGTGTGAATCACTAGAAGGATTCTACTTTGGGTCTTGTTCATCCAATGCAAGATGTTGTTAACTAGAAATCAAAGAAGGAGATTCTTATGCGGTACATTTTCTTTATGTTTAAAGTATCTATAACTGATATAAAATGCATGATCCTAAACTCTGTTCATGAATATTGTGTGATTTGAATATTTAAGTCTTCTACTGCATGTGTTATGTGTTTATGTGATCGAATCCCAACAGTGGTATCCGAGCCTCTCTTCATATGTTATTTGCACTTTGATCTTAAATTGATGAATATGATTTATTGCATGTTATTAAAATAGAAAATTGCATAGGGTTTATGCTAGAATTATTTTATTTAACATATTATGATCTTAGGGTTTATGCTAGAAAATTGAATGTGAGGCTATATAGAAATCGAAAAATAGGATTTTCTTGTGCCTCCATGCTAATTTCGAAATTGCAAAGGGTTTAGGAGGTTTTCCTTGCCCTTGGTGGCTAGGGTTTCCTAAGACTTGCTTGCTTTGCAAGTTTCCTTAGTTTCCTTGTTTCCTTGTTTGCTAGGAAACAAAAACCCGTTTTAATAGAGCAATGTTTGATACGGCAATGTTTCTCTAAGTTAAAAGAATTAACTTAAATTATTAAAACAAAAACCCGTTTTAATTATAAATACAATGTGAACCATGTGCTACCCATGAGAAACGCACATTCTCTTTATGACTTGCTGGTGGAGTTGTGTGGTTAACCGGTACGCCAGATAAGGTTATAGTTGAGGGTGATGTGGCACTCGCGATTCTCAAGCGTATCTTGAGTCAAGCATCACGCGGGTTCTGCATGGTTGATTCACCGTCTGATTCATGATCCACGACATCCCTGTCATGAATTTGAGATGAGAAAAAACGAGAATAACATGCCATTGATAGTAGTCAATCAATCTCACAGATCTAGGAGTTTCATAGGAAATGAAACCAACAAAGTGTTTTGTCTACCTTCATGACCATTATGGTGTGATTACCGCGTCCCTTTTGACATCATAAATGGAATATTTTGGATCCTAGCCTTAGTAAATAATAATTGGGTAATTATTTTTAAGGATTAAGTCAAACTAAACTAAAACTTTGTCTTATAGATGTCTGTTTAAAATCTAAAGACAAACCTTCCTCATATTCCTCTTCCTCCTCCACTGCAATCCCGATGTAGTGAGATCGATAGCCTGACGTTTGTTGACATGTCCTTCGAACTCGAGAATTGTTTCAAGAGTGTCGAGTACAAGCAAGGCGGGAATGATTCTAGATCGTTAAATCCCTTTGGGCATATAAACTAGAAAAAGGAACATATGTGTGTACGCATGTTCATAAGATGAAATCGTACATAGACAAATTGGATAATCTTGGTGTCTGTTTTCCGAAGGAGTTAGCCACGGATGTGATGCTTAACTCGCTTCCTGGTTCATGTCATGAGGGCTTTATGAAATGTGACAAGAACCATCTGGACATAACCTTGATTGAGCTACACGGTTTGCTGAAAATTGCTGAGGCTAGTTTAAAGCAACACAGTAGCTCAGATTCCACCGCTCCTGACTTGGCCATTCATCATGGTGATGCTGTGAAGAAGAAAGTTTCTCATCTCAAAGGAAAGGGAAGGGCTAATATTGGACGGTCTGACCAAGGCTTTAAGAGAAAAGTTGATTCTGAGATAGCTGACAACGCCTAGTAATATCAAGTATTTTAGTCGTTGTTAGGCCCTATTCTTGGTGAAATTATATCATATATACATTGACATTTCTCACATTTTGTGCTAGTGCTTGTTTGCAAGAAAAAGTTATAATCAGGGACTAAATGCGGACAATTGACGAAGTTTTGAAGATAAAGCCAAAAACAGTCGAATGAACACGCGCGCCGCAGGATTGAAGGCATGCATGACGCGCCACGTCAAAGATGAGGCGGTGAAGAGAAATTCAAACCGCGAAAAAACAGGGATAAGGCTCTATGCGCGACGCGGCTACAAGCTCTGCGCGCCGTGGATTCTAATTTTCCACAAGTATAAATAGAGGCTTCTTGGTCGAAAAAAGGAGGCGAAGATCAGACCCTAAGGTGGACTTAAGGCTAATTTGACTCAAGTTTCGAGATTCCAGCAACCCTTTGTGGTATTTCTTATTGTTTCACTTTAATTTCAATATTACTTTAGTTGTTTTAGCTCTTAGCTTAGTGTTTCTGGATTGTGACAACCAGTAGCAGTAGGGTAAAGCTTATTATTTTCGTATTTGAATGTTTTGGATCTTCTGGTTTTGAGTTTAATACACGTAATCATTCGATTCATGTTTTATTGCACTTTTTACATTTTATTGAATTTGGATGCTTTTGAATGCTATTGGATTGTGTGTTTGTTTCTGGATTCTGAGTATACTTTCTGATTTTAGTAAGCAATTTAGGGTTAGACTTTGGTTTAGTTCTATTAGTTTATGTTTGATTTTGGTTTTGGACTTTGTTTGGAAATTGTCTTTTCTGTGTGTTTTTGGGAAACTGGAGTTAGTACCTCTGGCTGTAGCGTGACACTACAGTTGGTAAGCTATCATCTTGTCTTGACCACCAAACTCCCATGGATCGACCCTTACTACCGCTGTGCTAGTATGTGTGAGGTTTTATTTTCTTATTTTTGACCGTACGACAACCTAGGCGTGTCAAATTTTGACACCGTTGCCGGGGAGTTGTGAGCTTAGGATAAGACGATCTGTAGGGAGGTGTTTTCTGATTTTTGATTTAGTATAGTTAGTATTTTTTATTTTGGTTTTGGCGGGCGTTTTGCACTAGTGCATGCGTACCCGTCGGGGTGGGCATACATCACCCTTGCTTTTTGACTCTGAGATCGAACGAACCGCACGCAATAATCGTGTGCGTAAGCGTTTAGTTAATATTAGTCCTAGTAGTGTCACTATAGAGGATGTTACCCATGAGCCTATGGGCGAGGTAACAGGAGGGATTCCATTTATACCCCCAGTGTCGGAATTTCACTTCGGTAGCACGAGTGCTAGTGGTGGTGCGGTTTCAGCCCCCGCATCGGTACCATCATGCACTCCGCCTTCAGTTCTACCTTTAGGACAACCAACCACTAATCCTTTTTTCGCTGCGTTATCTTGGGGGAGTGCCGACCCGAGATGGCAACCCACCGCCACTACAGCAAGCAACCATTTCTCAACCACAACATTCACAACCATTCCCATCACAATATCAACAACCCATATTCAAACCGCAATCTGTTTTTCAAAAATTACCACCACAAACCCAACATCAGTTACAACCACAACAACCTCCGCTACAGCAATACCAATACCAGGAGGTAGAGCAAGGATATGATGAGGAGGATGAATAATGGATACCTCCGTACCTGCAGCAACATTGGAACCTAGGTCGGGGACCTCCAAGGACATTGCAACAACCGCAACAACCACAAGCGCAGCAATTTTACAACAACAATGATCATCATAACGGTAACATTGTTCCACCCTTATATTTTGCACAACCGAGAGGGCAATCGGTTGCATCACACTTCCAACCTCGGGAGTATGACGATGCGTCGCCCATATATATTCCTGAAAATATAGATACTCAAATAAAGATTAGGCCTCAATTGATAGGAGTGTTAACACAATCTAGAGGATATAAGACTGATGATCCCTATAATCACGTATATGAATTCATAACTATAGCCAATGCCAACACTCCTAGGAATAAAAATAGAGATATTTTTAGGTTAATATTATTCCCTTTTACCCTAAAGGACAAAGCCAAATATTTGTTCACATCTTTACCGCCTAATACTATCACTATTTTGGAGCAACTGAAGGCCAAGTTTTTGCAAGAGTTCTATCCAGCTAGTAAGACCACGGAGATCAGGCGAGCAATTCAAGATTTCCAGCAGAAGCCGGGGGAGGCATTCCATGAGACTTTTGATAGGTTAAAGGAATTGATGTGTTCTTGTCCACATCATGAAATTCCAAAGTGGCAGCTGGTGAAATTATTTTTTGAAGGGGTGAATGAAACACATCAAGCAATGATCAATGCTTCACCGAGTGGAACTTTTATGTGGCAAGAGCCGGAAGATGCATGGAGATTTCTAGAGCAGCTTAGTCTAGGTTCAAAGGTCAGTGGATCCATGAAAGATCACACCGTGTATGTGGCAAGCATGGAGGCCGAAAAAAAGTGTAAGAAACAGATTCAAAGTGAGTTAAGTGCTGTTACAAAGAAGTTCAATCAGATGCTCACAAGATTTCCAAAAAGAAAAAGGAGCTTATGTATTACATGGGCAAGTCATTTGTAATACATGTGGTGAAGTAGGTCACAACCACAGCGAGTGCTCGATGACACACGAGGAAATCAGCCAAGTGCATAGATATGGTCAGTTTCATAATATGCCACGACCATTCAGAAACAATCAGCAGAGAGATGCGAGACAACAGAATGTGCAACCAGCACCACAAGTAGGAAATACAAATATTGGCACGAAGGAGATTGATGAAATGTTGCTCAAACTCAAGGAAGCTGAAGACGCCAATACCCATGCAATTTTAAAATTAGGAACTCAGCTTATGAAGTTGGAAAAGGAAAGGGAACAAGAGAAGGTGCAACCACCAAAGATGCAAGTGAATGAAGTTATTACGCTCAGAAGTGGACAGAAGGTGGACAATAAATTTGCTGCTCCACCAGTAGAAGAGGATAGCGATGTGGAGATAGTATTTGATGAAAAGGAAGAATTAGAAAAAGAAGAGAAGAAGGGAAAAGAAGAACAATAGCAGAAAAAGGAACTTGCAAGTAAATGGGAAAAGGGGTGACCCAGTGGAACAGCTCCTTTTCCTGCGGTTTTGGAAAAGCCAGAAAAGAGACCATATGGAAAGAAAAGGGCCGCAAGTAGAGGAGATGTGGGATCTGTTCCGTCAGATCAAAGTTAATATACCGTTAGTCAAGCTCATCAAAAAAGTTCTTGCTTATGGGAAGCTTTTAAAGGGCATGTGCATTCATAATAAGCATATTTTATCGCATCTTCTTAAGAAGATTGAATTGACGGAGTATGTCAGTTCAATAATTATGGATACGTTACCTCCCAAGATGAGGATCTAGGAGCTCCTCTCATTTCTGTTGACTTGGGTGATGTGCACATTAAGAAGGCTTTATTAGATCTAGGTGCAAGTGTGAATATTTTTCCAGGACAGCTCTTCGATAAGCATAAATTCGGTACTTTGAGACCTACGGATGTGATCTTACAGCTTGCCGATAAATCCACAAAAATTCCGAGGGGAATTCTTTTGGATGTTATCATCAAAGTTGGAAACTTTTATTACCCAGCCGATTTCTTAGTTCTGGACACTCGTCAGGCAGCCAACGGGGAGCAACCTACAATCATTCTTGGGCTACCATTGTTGGCTACAGCCAATGCGAATATTGACTGTCGTACGGGAGATATGGGGATATCTTTCGGGCATCAACAGACTAAGATCAACATCTTCAATGCAAAAGGAAGCCCAATGGAAGAGGAAGAATGCTATCAGGTCGATATCATCGATGAATTAGTGCAACAATACACACCTGAAGTATTGCAACACGAAGCGATGGACATTCCTGAAGAGAGAGATGCTGAGCAGGAAGATCAAGAAGAGGTAGAAGGGAAGGAAAAAGGTGTAAAGCACGAAGATTGCTCGTAAATCGAGAAGCTACCAACGGAAATCCCAAAACATTGAAGCCATCTTTACAGGAGCCACCAACCTTGGAGTTGAAACCGTTACCAGCTCATCTTAAGTATGCGTTCTTGGGAGAAAAGGATACTTTGCCGGTAATCTTGTCAGCTGACTTGACAATGTAGTAGGAAAAGGCATTGCTTGAAGTTTTTTCCAAACACAAGGAAGCCATCGGTTGGACAATTACAGAAACTTAATGTTGCAACCTCTAAGGACCACTTCCCGTTGCCATTCATCGACTAGATCGTAGAGAAGTTAGCCGGACAGAAATATTATTATTTCTTGGATGGGTACTCATGTTACAACCAGATTGCCATTCACCTGGAGGATCAGGCTAAAACAACGTTTACTTGCCCCTATGGTACTTTCACATTCCGAAGGATGCCATTCGGCCTGTGTAATGCTCCAACAACATTCCAAAGGTGTATGATGGCAATATTCTCATATATGATTTCTCTATCTTTGGCTCATCATTCGACGCGTGTTTAAATCAGTTAGAAAAAGTCTTGGAAAGATGCGTGGAATCGAACTTAGTGCTTAGTTGGGAGAAAAGTCATTTGATGGTCAGGGAAGGGATTATTTTGGGACATGTAGTTTCTAAAAGAGGATTTGAAGTGGATCGAGCAAAGGTCAAGGTTATTTCTACACTACCACCCCCGACATCAGTGAAAGGGGTGAGATCATTCTTGGGACATGCAGGATTTTACAGAAGGTTTATCAAAGACTTTAGCACCATTTCCAGACCTCTTTGTGGTCTTCTGTTGAAAGATTCACCATTTATTTTTTATGAAGAATGTGTCAAAGCATTGAACATCTTGAAAAATAAATTGGCCGAAGCTCCTATTCTGAAACCTCCCGACTGGACCCAACCCTTTGAAGTCATGTGTGATGCAAGCGATTATGCCGCTGGTGCGGTGTTAGGCCAAAGGATCGATAAAAAGCCAGTAGTTATCTGTTACTCTAGTAAGACCTTCTCTGAAGCCCAATTGAATTATACCACCACAGAAAAGGAATTGCTTGCTGTAGTTTTTGCTCTGGACAAGTTTAGATCTTACATTTGGGGGTCAAAGGTGGTGGTCTACACCGAACACAGTGCTGTTCGCCATTTGCTTGCAAAGAAAGAATCAATGCCAAGGCTGATAAGATGGATACTATTGCTCCAATAATTTGATGTGGAAATAAAAGATAAGAAAGGAACGGAGAACGTGGTAGCTGATCACCTCTCGAGATTGCCAGCAGAAGGATTGGAAGCAGGTATAAAAGACACATTTCCTGATGAGCACCTGTTAGAACTTAATGGTGCACCATGGTATGCAAACTACGTTAATTTTCTGGCCACGGGAGCAATGCCGGCACACTGGACGAAGCAGAGGCAGAAACAGTTTCGCACATATGCTAAAAGGTTTATTTGGGACGATCCTGACCTCTTCAAGGTTGGGGAGGATCAAATCATTCGACACTGCGTCCTTGATAGTGAAATTCCGGAGGTGTTAGATCACTGCCATGCCTCAGCCTGTGGTGGGCATTTTAGCGCGAAAAAGACGGGGTACAAGATTTTGGAGTCTGGATTGTACTGGCCAACGATATTCAAGGATTCATACAAGACCGCTAAGGAGTGTATTAATTTTCAGCAGCTGGGAAATATTTCAAAAAGGGATCAAATGCCTTTGAATCCGATTTTAGTGGTGGATATATTTGATGTTTGGGGGATTGACTTCATGGGTCCTTTTCCCACTTCACACAGATATGTGTACATCTTGGTGGCTGTTGACTATGTCTCCAAATGGATCATAGCCGAAGCCACTCGCACCAATGATCATCACGTGGTCTGCAAGTTTGTCAAAAAGAACATATTCACTCGCCATGGAGTTCCACGGGTAATCATCAGTGACGGTGGGTCGCATTTCAAGAATTTCAAGCTTGGACGGCTACTGAAACATTACGGGGTAAACCATCGGATTGCAACACCATACCATCCACAGACGAGCGGTCAGGTGGAAGTGTCTAATCGACAGATCAAGGAGATCCTCCAGAACACAATCAAGACAGACAGAAAGGACTGGTCACAACGACTAAACGATGCACTTTGGGCATACAAAACTGTCTATAAAACACCGATTGGAACTACACCCTATCGGCTGGTTTATGGGAAGGGATGTCACTTGCCTGTGGAGCTAGCCAATCGAGCGCTGTGGGCAATCAAGCAGGTCAACATGGATTATGATGCAGCTGGGATGGAGCGGAAACTGCAACTTTCTGAACTGGAGGAATTACGGGATGAAGCTTATGAGATGCGGCTACATACAAATCAAAGATGAAGCGGTATCATGATGCTAAACTTAGACTGAAAACTTTCGTGGCAGGACAGAAGGTGTGGCTCTATAATTCAAGGCTAAAAATGTTCCCTGGAAAGCTGAGGAGCAAATGGAATGGACCGTATGAAGTCGTTAGCGTCACGAAATACGGTGCTCTCGAAATTCGAGATTTCAAAGGAGGGCCACCATTCAAAGTTAACGGGCA
Organism: Cichorium intybus; assembly: GCA_023525715.1. Classification (NCBI taxonomy): domain Eukaryota; kingdom Viridiplantae; phylum Streptophyta; class Magnoliopsida; order Asterales; family Asteraceae; genus Cichorium; species Cichorium intybus. Next base: position 71,259,126 of record CM042010.1, read on the forward strand.
TAGGTTGAAACCTTATGTCACTTCGGGTACTTTCTAGAAGTTAGATGTGGAGACAGTCGAGTTTGTAACCAACATTCCAGAATACGTTCAATAGCCAGGTAAGTGCGCGTTTGACTGAAGACATTAAACTTAGCGCTTGTCGGGAGGCAACCCGATCATGTGTAAATTTACATTTTCTTAGTTTTAATCAACCACGGTAAGAAAAGAACAAGTGTGGTGTCATTTTGGGAATTTTATAAAACTGCGACGCGGGATCCTTGAGTCTGCGTCGTGCGTCATAGTGTTTTTGTGACTGTCTATAAGCTTGAACCATATGCCCGCGACGCACGGAGTAACGTCCCACGCCACGGCCTTATCTGATTTCAAAATTAGAGATAATCACTAAAACAGAGTTTTAAACAAAACCCAAAACCCCCAGGCTTGTATAAATTCGGAATTACAAAACCCTTTCAGTTTCTTACTGTAAATCGATCCTCTAGAACCCGTAATCGCATCTTCATCATTCTTCTAATCAACAAATCAAGTAAGTACTTTGAATTTCTCTTTTTTTCCTCAAGTTCTTGGAAGATAAGGAAATCAACTGTGTCTTGCAATGTAGTGTTTCTAGGAATAAATTAATGATACCAACTAGTTTAGAACACTGTATGTGATATAACCCAGTAGTTAGGATTGCAAAATTGGTCTGTGATAGTGTTAATTTGCTGATTCTGTTCTGAGTTTCATACGCCGCGACGCTGGGGTTCACACAGTGCGTCGCGGGGTATGAACATTCAAAAGGCGCGACGTGGCCATTTATTCCCGCGTCGCGGATGACGCTGAACAGTACCTTATTTCGAATTTTGGGGTGAATTTTGCAGGCACAATATCTTCTTCTGGTAGTTCTGACTCCATTGACTGGAACTCCGTGACTACAGGAGTCTCCAGGGTCCTTGGCTACAAGTTTCAGAATCGTAGAACCATATTTCCGCACAAGAGGATCTTACTGACATGCCTAGGTCGTCGTGCGGTCAAAAATAAGAAAAATAACCTCACTCACACTAGTACAGTGGTAGTCAGGGTCGATCCACATGAGTTTGGTGGTCAAGACAAGACGATAACTTAGCAACTGTAGTGTCACACTACAGCTAGAGGGACTAACTTCTACTTTCCCAAAAACAGTCCAAAAACACAATTCTAAACTAAAGTCCAAATCCAAATCACACATAAACTAAACTAAGATCCAACTAATGTACTTACTGAAATCAAAAATAAGATTCAGAATCCAGAAGCACACAAATCAACAATTGCATTCAAACATTCAAATACCAAAATACCAAAAAACACCAATAAACATGGAACCAAATGATTACTTGCATAAACTTCAAATCTAGAATATCCAAAACAGTAAAATACGAAATTTAAAAGCTTTAACCTACTGCTACTGGTTGTCACTATCCAGAAACACCAAGCTACAAGCTAAGAACAACTAAACTAATATTGAAAACAAAGTGAAAACATGAAAATACCACAATGGGTTGCTGAAATATCGAAACTTGAGTCAAAGTCACCGTAAGTCCACCTTAGGGTCTGATCTTCGCCTCTGGAATTCGACCTAATGGCCTCTATTTATACTTGTGGAAAATTAGAACTCGCGACGCGCAGAGCTTATACCCACTCGCACGTAGAGCCTTATCCCCGTTTTCTCGCGGTTTGAATTTCTTCCACCGCCTTAGCTTTTGACGTGGCGCGTCGCGCACGCATGCACTCCCGTGGCGCGCGTGTTCAAACGACTGAAATTGACTTTATCTTCAAAACTTCTTCATTTGTCCGCTTTTAACCCCTGTTTATAACTTTTCTTTGCAAACAAGCACTAGCACAAAAAGTGAGAATACCAATGCATATATGATATATTTTCACCAAGAATAGGGCCTAACAATGACTAAAATACTTGATATTACTAGGCGTTGTCACTTACCTGCACAAACGGTCAACTGGGAGTTGACCCGGGATTCCAATATTTTGGAGCACTTGGAAGACTGGTTGGTTTAAGGAGCCTATGAGGCAAACGAGCTTATCTATACATGTCGGGCAATTGAGGCGGTTTGTCAAATGGACGAACCCATGTACCGAGAGATGTTCCTCCAATTCTTCTCAAGTTTCGATTTTGATCCTAAACCATTGAGCATGGAGGATGGCGATGCTGTCAACTTTCGGCTGGGGAACGAGAACAGAAATTACAGTCTGCGGGAATTCGGACACCGCCTCGGGTTGTACACGCAAGAAGAATCAGAGAGAGACGGGTTCGAGTTGTTCCACAGACGAGCCAACTACGCCCAGAGGAAACATTTTGATACGCCGATTTCTGGGGCACCATTTCATCCACTCGGTATCACGAAAATACCATATTGGAGAGCCAGATGCATCTGCCCTCGCATCGGATGCTGCATCGGTTGATTTCGACTATGCTTTGGCCGCGTGCCGACACAGACCAGGTCCTGCCCTGTGAGCTTCATCTCATGTGACCCCTGACGAGAAAGCTGCAGACATGCAATATGCCATATTTTATTGCCAACTACTTCAAGCAAATCACGGATGCACCACTGAAGTTTGTCACGATTGGCGGCGGACATTTTGTTACACGACTTGTGCGTTCCTACGGGCTGCTGACACCGTACAACATCCAACAGCTGTATGTTATTCCTCCCGTCACTTTTAGCCCACCGACCACAACTTCATGGGATATCATTTATGTTGATGATGGTGTCACGTCTGTCAGTCGATCGCCATTTCTGACTCTACGGGACGAGCCATCAACATCGCAGAAGAGACCACGGGCAACGCTCTCGCAACAATGGACACACGTTTCTTGGCGGATGAAGTGAAATCTATACATCGGACCCTGCATAGCCAACAATTGGAACACAATGGTCTATCGGTGACTATGAGGGATATTGACCGGCATACACAAAACCGCCCTTGATTGAGGAAGAGGAGAAAGAACCTATGGAGGATGAAGAAGAGGAGCCAGAAGAGGAAGAGGAGGATGATACCGCGCACAATTAAAAAGGGGGTTCTTTTTGTAATTATTTTTTTCCATATTTTTGCATTTTAAGGTTAGGTTAAATTTTAGGACCTTTTGTTGATAAACTTAGGAATTCGTGTTTTGAGATGATAAATAAGCCTAAAGGCAGTAATAAAGTCAAGTACTTTTGGGTAAAATTGATTTGGAAAAAAGTTTTATGATTGTTTGAATTTGACCTAAATTTTTGAAATTACCACGCCGCGGCATTCTCAAGGTACGCGTCGCGGTCATTTCCAACATGACGGTAACTTGACCATAACGTAATTACCGCGTCGTGCGCATCTCAATGACGCACCGCGGCAATCCGAAACACTTTTTGTTGTTTCTTTTGTAATCCTTGTTTATTTGCTTCTTGCATTTAATTTGTTTGTAAGTGATGCATGTGATACCAAATGGGGAATCTATGGAGGAGTTGCTCAAACAAGTGTGGGGTCATTGTGCCCCCTCCACTTGCCATTTCACTGGTGTGTTTACTGTTGCGCCAACTCCTGGAAATCTAAAGCGTGAGATGTTCGTATTTTTGTTTCTGTGACAACCAAGTTCCATCAAACAGTCAGCCGTCTAAAAGGGGTAACTCTTTCTCCCTTGTTTTGAAATAATTTTTGTACAACGGGGATGTTGTGCGGTTTTAAGTGTGGGGTGTGGACGGTCGAAAGAGTTGATTTTTGAAATTTTTGCGGGAAATGAGTCAATTTTCAAAAAATTTTAGCAATTTTTCAAAGTTTTTAATAGATTGTAATTTTGAAATGAATAGTTGTGAATGTTTTAGCATTGATATTTTTCAAGAAATAATGTTTAGTTGTTATCATACTATTGGTTTAGTCAAATAAGTTGAGTTTTAGGAGTTAAAAGATTGGAGTATTTTAGGATTGGAATTTAGGAAGAGACTGTCAATCAGTGGCCTTTGTTGTTCGAGCTGGTAGGTCCGAAAAGGGTGGCCTCGTAGAGGCACTTATGCACCTTACCACCTAATATCATCTGGTTTGGGATGGTATTTCTGAAAGCTCGTTACACGGACAACATCGAGAGTCATGGATAGTTCTTTAATGGCCTTTAGAATCTGAATGAGTATGTACACTTCATCGTGGACAGAAAATTTGTAACCAAGGGTTCTCTAGAAAGTCATGAATTCAAAAGGATATTCTGGTTATGATTGCAAAAACTATTTCAATCTAACTCTAGAGACAATAAGCTTTGAAATTGAACATGTTCAAAAATTGTTTGATTCCTTATTAAAATTTGTTAAAAACTCTTAGGCCCTATTCTTGGTGAAATTATATCATATATACATTGGCATTTCTCACTTTTTGTGCTAGTGCTTGTTTGCAAGAAAAAGTTATAATCAGGGACTAAATGCGGATAATTGAATAAGTTTTGAAGATAAAGCCAAAAATAGTCGAATGAACACGCGCGCCACAGGAGTGAAGCTATGCGCGACGCGCCACGTCAAAGATGAGGTGGTGAAGAGAAATTCAAACCGCGAAAAAACGGGGATAAGGCTCTACGCACGACGCGGCTACAAGCTCTACGTGCCGCGGATTCTAATTTTCCACAAGTATAAATACAGGCTTCTAGGTCGAAAAAAGGAGGCGAAGATCAGACCCTAGGTGGACTTAAGGCGACTTTGACTCAAGTTTCGAGATTCCAGCAACCCTTTGTGGTATTTCTTATTGTTTCACTTTAATTTCAATATTAGTTTAGTTGTTTTAGCTCTTAGCTTAGTGTTTCTGGATTGTGACAACAAGTTTCAATAGGGTAAAGCTTATTATTTTCTTATTTGAATGTTTTGGATCTTCTGGTTTTGAGTTTAATACAAGAAATCATTTGGTTCATGTTTTATTGCACTTTTTTACCTTTTATTGTCTTTGGATGCTTTTGAATGCTATTGGATTGTGCGTTTTTTTCTGGATTCTGAGTATAGTTTTTGATTTCAGTAAGCAATTTAGGGTTAGACTTTGGTCTAGTTCTATTAGTTTATGTTTGATTTTGGTTTTAGACTTTGTTTGGAAATTGTCTTTTCTGTGTGTTTTTAGGAAACTGGAGTTAGTCCCTCTGGCTGTAGCGTGACACTATAGTTGGTAAGATATCGTCTTGTCTTGACCACCAAACTCCTATAGATCGACCCTTACTACCGATGTACTAGTGTGTGTGTGAGGTTTTATTTTCTTATTTTTACCACACGACGACCTAGGCGTGTAAATAGCACCCACGAGTGACCCAAATGCAGCCATATCTTTTATTGCCAGCTTAATGGACATTCAAAACGTAGTTGCCCAATATACGAAGGATCTGAAGAATATCAAGGTCAAGGAGTTGGACATCTCATGTATATCTGAACTCCATAGGATATCAACTTCTCGTTCTTTAATCCTTGATACAGGATGTGTTAACTCAGATCTACGTTGTATGTATGGGACTAAGTAAAAGTAAGAAGTTGAAGCATAGGGGCTTGATCTGGTCATGAGATACAGAAGCGATGCTTTTATTACAAGGATCGGGAAATACAAGCTCGTGCTAATTAGTGGTGTTTAGTTAGATTATCAGATTTTTGCTACTCGCCAGAATTGGCACAAAACATTGTTTCGTATTAAGCATTGTTTAAGGATATTTTGTGATTTTCCTTTTTAAATGGTGATTTTCTTATATAAACATAATTGTTTTATTTCAAAAATTTATCCTTAACAATGGTGTATGTGAATGTGTTGTTTCTATTAGTTGTAGTAATAATATAATCGTAAGTGTTGATTCATCCAAAAGTGTGTTGGATAAATCATGTTTGTGGTATTGTCACCTTGTCCATATAAACAAGAATTGTGTCACCAAGCTCCAAGTGGACTGGACTTGGAATCATCTGACTTACAGTTAGATGATGTATGCAAATCTTGATTACTTGGAAGATGACAAGAATGTCATTCACAGGAAACTGTGAAATAGGCAAAGGATTTGTTGGAACTAATCCACATAGATGTTTGTGGACGGTTCGAACCCGCCATAAGACATGATGAGCGATACTTCGCTACGTTTACTAATGATTTCAGTAAATATGGATATGTTTATATGGTTAAACATAAGTTAGAAACTTTGAAGTGTTCAAAGGGTTTTGAAACGGAGTAAAGAATCAACTGGTCTAGAATATATGAGTATTCTATTATGCAAACATCTTAGGAACTATGAAATGGTTTCATAATTATCTCCTCACAAGAACACTGTAGTGCTATAGTGTGTCTGAAAGGAGAAATCGAAAATTGTTTAAAATGGTTCGATCCATGATGTGTCGAGCTACACTGCCAAATTAGTTTCAGAGGGTTATACCCCAGAAACTGCAACCGCATCTTAAACCTCATATCCAACTACGTAGGTTACAAAGACATTCTCTGAAATATGAAGTGGGGTTTATCCCTCAGTAGCACATGGAAAATATGGGGTTATGAATTCTTCGTTAGTCATGAAACTCATGACAAGATTGAACCCAGATCAGAGAAAGTTATATTTCATTGGCTAACCCCGCAAGTCCTTTGGATAATTGATTTAACAAGCCTTCTAAGAAAAAAGTTTTTGTGGCTCGAAAGAGAGTCTTTCTTGGGAAGAACTCATATCCAAAGAAGCCAGTGGGAGTAAGATTGATCTTAAAGAGATTCAAGAGTCAACTAATGAAGAACCTTTAGTTAACACTAGCACTTAACCAGAGGATGAGACTCCTGTTGAGGAAGCTTGACATACCTCCACCTCTTTTGCAAGTCCAGTAGAGATAGTCACTCTCATGAGTATTATGTTCTCATATTACTAAGAATGATAGACTGATTAGTGGTAAAACACTAGTTGATAAGGATGAGTCATCCAACTACATGGGAGCATTGGTGAGCCCATGGATAGGAATGTACACACATTCAAAGCAAGACTGGTTGAGTAGGGCTATTCTCAGACTCAAGAAATTGATTCTAAGAAAAGAACTCTCATCAGCCGTTGAGAAAGAATCTATTAGGATATTGTTTCCCACATCTGCGCCTTGTGAGACATGGAAAATTCGATGTTAGAACCGTTTTCCTTAAATGGAGAACAAAGGGGTTGTGCATGGCACAATCGTATACCATCCGGGTAAAGCAAACGTGGTTGCAGATGCGTTGAGCCGAAAAGAACATGAAAATATGAAACGAGTGAAATCACTAAGATTTGAAGTGGTATCCATACCGGTAAACGAACTGAAAAAGGCCCAACATGAGGCTCTAAGTGGTGGGAATGTGGAAGGAGAAAAGTTAGGTAAGAAGTCGTTACTTGAAGATGACACACATGGATTAAAGGTGTTTCAAGGGAGGATATGGGTTCCAAAGGATGGATCTGTTAGGAACCTTCTACTAGAGGAATCTCATAAGTCAAAGTACTTCGTTCATCCTGGAAGTACAAAGATGTATCTTGACTTGAAACCCTATATTGGTGGCCGACCATGAAAAGGGACGTAGAAACCTATGTTGCAGGATGTCTGACGTGCTCACGAGTTAAGACAGAACACCAAAACCGTATGCGAGTCTTCAACCACTGCCAGTTCCCGTCGCAAAGTGGGATGACATAACAATGGACTTTATCACCAAATTACCTCGGACGTCAAAGGGTAATGATACGATATGGGTGATTGTTGATAGTCTCACGAAAAGTGCACATTTTCTGGCTATGCACGAAACTTGGAGCATGGAAAGAATGGCAAAAGAGTATGTGGACGAGATTGTAAAAGGCATGGTAGTGCCATTAACCATTGTGTCTGACCCAGACAGTCGATTCACGTCATGATTTTGGAAAGGGCTCCAAGAAGCAATGGGTACAAAGTTGTGTCTGAGCACAACATATCACCCGTCGACGGATGGTCAGAGCGAGAGAACCATTCAGATGTTGGAGGACATGCTTTGAGCGTGTACCCTCGAATTTAGTGGTAATTGGGATGAGCATTTGGTCAAGTTCGCTTACAAAAACAGTTATCACTCAAGCATTTGAATGGCTCCGTATGAACCACTTTATGGGAGAAAGTGCAGGACACCATCTTGCTGGCTAGAGGCAGGGGAAAAACAATTTGTTGGACCACAATTAGTGCAACAAACAGCCGATAAAATAAAGGTAATACGAGAACGAATAAAAGCAGCCCAAGGCCGTTATACAAATTATGCCAACCTGAAGAGACGTTCGATGGAGTTTAGCATGGGAGATCTAGTCTTATTGAATGTTTCACCATGGAAGGGAGTCATTCAATTCGGTAAACGAGGGAAGTTGAGTCCACGCTTTTTTGGACCTTTCAAGGTGCTTGTGAAGGTTGGAGAACAAGCTTACAAGTTAGAGCTACCACCAGAATTAGAAGGTATCCACAATACTTTCCACGTGTGTTATCTGCGAAAGTTTCTCGGGAAAATGAGTGAAACGATCCCTTTAGATGAATTGCGAATCGATGAACAAAAAATAATGTTCGAGGAGCCTAAAGCAATCCTCGAACGGAAGACGAAGAAACTTAAACGAAAGGAGATAGTGTTAGTTCTCGTTAAATGGAAGCATAATGCGGGACCGAACCTCACTTAGGAAACGGATGATGAAATTAGGAAGCGATACCCACACTTATTCGACAGTACCACGATTCCGATGATGGAATCTATCTAAGTGGGGGAGGACTGTAACGCTGCGTATTTTTTAAGTAAATTGAAGCGCGTAAATATTTACTTATTTGTATAATTACTTATATTTTGCATTCGGAAATTAGAAATAATAATAATAATAATAATAATAATAATAACAACAACAACAATAATACGCTAGTAAAATATTAATAATAATAGTAACAATGTAATAATAGATGACGATAAGCAATAAAAATGACTAGGACTAAATTGTGAGACGTTGAAAGTAAAAATATTAAAAGGAAAAAAACCTTTGATAGTGTAGGGGCTGCATTGCAAATCTATAAAACTTATAATGTTTACTTATATGACTTAGGGTGGAAATAAATTAGTGAGACTAAACCTAGGGACCATATGTGGAAACATCCCAAACTTAACCCTACTCCCATTTCTTCATACGATTGCACCAGGTTGATTGATTACCCTCTATACCGTTTCTATGTCTTCTACACTTCACATTCCAACCTTTACTGCTAACTATTATAAGCACCATACAATCCCTGAAGATCAATTACCCCAAGTCAATCGCGAGTAGAAACAAAAAAAGCGACGAGAGGGAGAGAAGAAGATCACAACGGCTAAGGTTCTAGTGGGAACCACGATCAAAGAAGAAGCAACCCAGGGTGTCGATACTTCATATATACCTGGTTCTTGACATATTAGAACCACCCCAAGGAAACAAGAAAACGTATTCCGCACACGAGGTGAGTACATGTAATTTTCGAGCACATATCCCCTATAAAAATAAAAGTGTTTTGCCGTATCTGCCTTATGTGTATTACCTGAATTTATGTGATTATACATGCGTGTGTTGACTTATGCGTTCAAATGTATTTTCTTACAAGATTATTATATATGACATCTTACATTTCCATGCAAAATGGGTAGAACGGGAAAAGGGCGAGTGTTTACTCGAGAGGTCTGGACCACAATGACGAAAGATGTTATGACGAAAGATGTTTATGACGTAATGACGTTGGCTTGATATTCTAGACAATATTGCCATTTTCACACAGACTAGCTACCTGTTGTGATAGGGACAAGTTACGCCGCCAATGCCTTAAGACGTGCTTGGACCACCACGATGCAGCCCAAATAGACGATTGGCGGACTGATATGTTCATCCCCCGCCATGTCACCAGTCATGGGTGACTCCCCCCATGCAAACCAAAATGACGTGAGTTCGAGAACAGACTGAGTGGACGGGAAATGGGCTAATAAAGATGTATGCATTACTAATGTGATTGGGTGTTAAGATATTTCTACTGATTATGTAAAGAGTCCAAACTCTATGTATCTTAGCAGACTCCCCAATCTGACGTTTATTTTGATGTGTGTCTCAAGATAAAGAATTAGGGCACCGGAATAAAGCTTGATGATTTGCTTGATGTTATTTCATAGTTATAAAACTATCTAGACTCGCACGATGTTTTCTTTTGTCATTGGGATTACTGTATTTGGGTTTTCTTTTGTTGCCATTGCTCCTAGTACGAACTGATGAATGTACGCAACTTTGTTTTTTTTAAAGTACATGAAATGTTTTCTTTAAAAATGTTTCGTTTCCCAATAACCGAAAGAGAGGGATGTTTCAGAGTCTGTTGTCAGAATAGTATCGTAATTGTAATAGAATAACCTTGTTGTAGTGAGATGTGATGTGAGAAACACTTGTTGAGCGTTCAAGCAGAAAGAAGGCTATGTTTATCTTTGTCGATCTTCACATGGAAGAGATATAAGAATGGGTTAGTACCAGCGGTCGCGTAACCATAGATTGTGGGTCGAGGGCCGCTTAAGCACTAGGGCCTATACAGGGCATCGGGGCTGTCGAGGGCTCTAGGGCCGCTTGAGGCACTGGGGCCTGTATAGGGCACTGAGGCCGCTTAAGGCGCTAGCTCCTGTAAAGGGCACTGGGGCGGCTTAAGGCACTGGGGCTGTATAGGGCACTGAGGCGGCTTAAGGCACCGGGGCCTGTAGAGGGTACTAGGGCCGCCTAAGGCACCGGGGCCTGTATTGGGAACTGAGGCCGCATAAGGCACTGGGGCCTGTATAGGGCATTGGAGCCGCTTAAGGCAATGGGCCTTTTATAGGGCACTAAGGTCGCTTAAGGCATTGGGTTTGTAGAGGGCACTGGGCCGCTTAAGGCACTGGGGCCTGTATTGGGCACTGAGGCCGCTTACGGCACTGGGGTCTGTAGAGGGCATTGAGGCCGCTTAAGGCACTGGGCCTGTATGTAAATGGGTTGCGACCACGGGTCGTGCAACCATGGATTGGGGCTCTGGGCCTCGCCTATCTGATACGTAGACGGGTTGGGACCATGGTTCGCACAACAATGGATTAGGGCCACGGGCCTTGAAGTCTTCTCATTTTAGTACTTGGGTTGAGGTTGCCAGCGATTCATGGAAAAGGTCATGTCTTTTGAGCTCCATTAGAATTGTGCTTATGCTAGCCAACAATCTACGAGTCTGCCCAGGGTGATTAGTCCGGGCAGAAATATAATGGAAGTTGGTGTTACGTGGCTTGGTTTTTATTGTGAGACCATATAATGTGGTTGTTGTCGAGTGCAGTCAAGAGCTATGCAGGGGCTGCTCAGCGGGGCTTCTGATAGGAGTTGAGCAGTGATGCTGCTGGCAAGGGCGGGGCAGCGGGGCTGCTAGGAAGAGCTGGGCAGCGGTGCTGCTGAAAGGAGCTATGCAGCGGACCTGCTGGGAAGAGCTGGGCAGCGGTGCTGCTGGGAGGAGTTGTGCAGCGAAGCTGCTGGGAAGAGCTGGGCAGCAGTGTTGTCGTTTGATTCTTTTCCACCACAATAAGTTTTATTTTAGGAATGCGTCGTTGCCTACAATATGAGTTTTTCTTGTAAGTTGTCCCCCAAAAATGCTTTTTCCTCGTATGTTGTGTCGGCCCTTCTACTCCAATCCCCCACCACATTTTTTTTGGAAAGGGTGGTAATAATTAAATGAGAACGGTGAATGTATGGGATTGGGCCTTGCGTGATTGGTTGGTAATAGAATCGATTTCATATTTGTAAGTACTGTTTTTTCTTCTTTGTTTTTACAGGTACTGGTATGCTTGTGATGCAGGGAGGGGAGTCAAGTTTTGCGGTGTTGCCAAACTTGAATTGGTTTATGTGATGGCTTCTCTTATGACTTGTCGATACATTGTTCATTTGCAGTTCTTTTTCACCGTATGGATGTAAAGACTTTGATCTTGTACATAATAAGTTAAGACAATATAATGTCACTTTGAATCACAGTATGGGATGTTCTACTCATACGATGTTCTACTCATTGTTGAATGTGTCAGCTTGCTTGCCACGTTAGGAAGAGAGTGACCCATTGAATGCATGGCTATGCTTGGGTTGCCTCACATGTTTTTGTGCCTCCTTCATTTGTACATGTCAAAATAGACAATATCTTGACTAAGTTTTCAAGGCTTGTACCATATATAATAATGAAAGAATCTAAAGGCTAAAGTAAATCTACATATAACTTAGAGAGTTCTGCTTGATATGTATTATTGTCTTCTCTTTTGTTTATAGTTTTAAGAATGTCTGAGAAAAATGTCAGAAACATTTGATCATGTGTTATACGTAAAATGAGACTCGATATGTGTAATCGCTATCTTTGCATGTTATCATGGGTCGACGCATAATTAAATTGCTAAAACGCATACATGACTTTTCATAGGTCAATTATGTCTTGTATCTATCTCTCCTGTTTTGTGAAACAAAGTAATTCTTACTCCCTATATTGTTGAGGATTAAATGATTGTGTGCCATTTTTATATTGAACAGGATTTATGATATTATTGAAAATTATACAGGCTATTTAGTTGAAATAGTTTTGACATTATATTAAAATACGATATAGTTTCATCTTCTATACATAGTAATAGAATATACGTGACCATTTTGGGAAGATTTGGGGGTTATTTTTTATGCACCAGTGTTTATCAAAGCATAGATTATTATAAAGTGTGGCAAGGTGTATGTACCTTCTGTTTCATGGATCGTACCATGCACCATGTGCTAAATGTCACTTGGGATATCTCTTGTTCTTCTTGTACGGTTGTTAATGTCAAGGGTTCAGATATGAGTGAAATTGTTTTCCGAAGCGTTTAATCAGACATTTGTAGTACACTACTGATCTTTCTCTTTTGTAGCATATTTGCTAAATTATTACAACCAAATGTGTACAATGTTTTACTAAAGCTTTTATGCATCGTATATTACCAGATAGACGAAGGTGCAATACATGTCACTAGAGGGTATGGAACCCCCCCCCCCTTATATAGAAATAGATGGGGCATATCATAGGGGTGATAAGGTTGGAGGCATACACTAGGGGATGGTACTAGTAATTTTACAATTCATATAGCATGTTTGACGTTGGTTTTTTTGGTTTGAAGACTTATAACAATGGTTTTGACAGTAGGTATCCCGGTAATTCCATTACAGTAGGTATCCCGGGAGTACCAAGAAATATACAATCTGATGCAACCATGACCTTTGGGCTGTAAGATAGGTCGTTAGTAAAGGTGTGTAAAGGACCCACGACGGACATGGTAGTGATAGGTTTTATGCAAATCAATAAACTCAAACCCTAAGTTCACATGCAACCTAGATTGGATCTATGTTTTCTCTATTTGAACATGTAATATAAATCCTAAGGTCAATCGAAAAATACTAAAAGAAGTACAAAAGAAAAAACAAACCTTTAGTTATTTCTTGCAAGCTAAGAAACACAATTATCTTGCCTCAAATGAAGTCACACCCAGAGCTAGGGAGGTCGAAATCCAGAGAGTAGAGGAGGAGAAAGTGGCGCAGACTTATGAGGACCAGGGGTCCCTATTTATAGCTTCCAGGTGGTTACAGATAAACCTTTTGAATTCAAATCAAGATAAACCTTTTATCATTTGAATTAAACTCTTATTTATCTATTTATTATTTTTGAAATTAAGGATAATCCACTCTCCTTAATTTCGCCAACCATCGGCTGCTAAAACTGTTACTACTCAACTATTGAATAATTACAAATCAGCCCCTGCACCTTTAATTAATTCAATTAATCACCAAATTAATTCCAATTAATTCCAGATTAATTTCTAATTAATTAATATAATTTCTAATTAATATATTATCAACATAATATATTAATAAAATGTTTATTTTATTTCTATTGATTTATTAATCATATAATAAATCAATCTTTCTCTCTCTTGGTATTTCTGCCAAACCTCTAGCTATGAGGGCAACCCAAATGGACTTTGCTTCTATTAATGAGATAAATACAAATTATTAGTCAAGGCTTAGACACCTAATCCAACAGTCTCCCACTTGGATAACTCTACGACTATAATTGTCAATTTAGCTTCTAAATTAACCAGCAAATCGTAGCTTCCAAAAAAAACGGCTGCCGAACTCTGACCCAGTCAGTTCTGTCCATAGATAAGTGATCATATAATCCTCCGTCCAACAAGATATTTCCGGACTTGAGACATGGATTAAAATCAATCTCAGTCTGATACTCTGTTTCTCGATTTCTGATTTGCATATGACATTAAGACTTTAATTGAACACATCAATTTTAGTCCTGGTTGGACAACACTTTCAGTCAACTTCAAAACCATCAAGAGGCCTACATGTATCTGTTTCCCATTAGGGTCAAGGAACGAATAAGCTTTGACTCATATGCTTATATCTTTTACCAGTCAAATCGCTCACAACAACACGTTTTCTAATATCGAGTTACCGGTGCGTTTTCGTATTATCAATGAACAATTGTCTTGCAAATTAAAAGTCATATGTCTCTGCTTCAAGATCATAAGATGTTATCATCTCAAAATTTCTCGTGGCATAATCCATGAAGCAATTCTTTGAGTGTGGGTTTATCCAATACTCAAATCTCTATTTTCTAAGTACTCATGAATGTTGTAGCAATGTCGTTGCTATGTCTAACTCCTTAGACAGTTTACAAACCAATTCATGACAGTCTTGTTTCACTACTTACTTCCTACAGTATGAGCGGCTGTGGATATTTGAATAATCACATTATTCGGGAAGTAAAACATGCAAAGTTGAAACACAATGATAAACAATTTACAAATAGTAGTAAACAATACTAATCAATAATTCTTATTATTAAATCACCAAAGTCAATTACATTTACATTGTTACAAGTTTCAAAAACTATCTAATTACAAAAAACTAATATCAACTCATAATCTAATACTCCTAGCATGCTGATTGTGCTTGATCCTACTAAGAGCCTTTGTCAAGGGATCTGCAGGATTCTCTTCAGATTATACCCTCTTCACAAGGAGGTGACCGTCTTTTACCCTATGCCTGATGTAGTGGTACTTTCTGTCGATATGTCTGGACTTTCCATGATCTCTCGGTTCCTTTCTCAAAGCAACCGCTCCTTCGTTATCGCAGAAAAGTTTCATAGGCTCCTGAATCGTCGGGACTACTCCAAGGTCATCGATGAAGTTCTTCAGCCAAGCCGCTTCCTTTGACGCTTCACTTGCAGCTATGTACTCTGATTCGCACATAGAATCACCCACCGTATCTTGCTTGGAACTCTTCCAAGTAACCGCTCCACCATTTAAAATAAATACCCAACCCGACTGAGACCGACCATTGTCTCTATCTGTCTGGAAGCTGGTGTCAGTGTACCCGCTAACTCTTAATGTATCGCTCCCACCAAGGACTAGAACCATGTTCTTCGTCCTCCGCAGATACTTGAGAATGTTCTTAACAGCTATCCAATGAGCCCTACTAGGGTTTCCTTGATAATGACTGACCATTCTTAAAGCAAAAGACATGTCAGGGCGAGTACATGTCATAGCGTACATGATCGACCTTACTGCCGAAGCATAAGGTACCCGACTCATGTCAGCTATCTCCTCATCTATACTCGGGCTTTGAGTCTTACTCAATTTTGCATTGCTCTGGAGAGGCAGCTCTCCCTTCTTGGAATTTTCCATACTAAACATCTTTAGTACCTTATCCAACTATGTACTTTGACTAAGTCCTATTAGTCTCTTCTTCCTATCTCTCAATATTCTTATCCCGAGAATATAGGCAGCTTCTCCTAGGTCTTTCATGGCGAAACACTTCCTAAGCCAAGACTTAACATCTTGCAATGTTGGAATGTCGTTTCCCATTAGCAGTATGTCATTGACATACAGCACCAGAAAAGTGACTATACTCCCAGTAGCCTTGACATACACGCAGGACTCATCTTTGCTCCTAGAGAAACCAAACTCTTTGAGTTTCTCATGGAAGCAGAGATTCCAGCTGCGAGAAGCTTGTTTCAATCCGTAGATTGATTTCTCAAGCTTACACATCTTATTAGGATGCTTTGTGTCTAGAAAACCCTCTGGCTGATTCATGTAAACATCCTCAGCCAACTTCCTGTTACGAAAAGCGGTTTTGACGTCCATCTGCCAAATTTCATAGTCATGAAATGCAGCTATGGCTAGCATTATCCTAATGGACTTAATCTTGGCCACTGGTGAGAAGGTCTCGTCATAGTCAACCCTCGGGGTTTGAGTAAAGCCCTTCGCAACCAGTCGAGCCTTAAAGGTGTGTACCTTTCCATCCATGTCGGTCTTCTTCTTGATGATCCATTTGCACCCAACTGTTTTTCGACCTGGTACATTATTAACCAAATTCCAAACTTGGTTGTCATACATGGACTTGATCTCGCTGTCTATTGCCTCTTTCCATTTAGCAGACTCAGGGCCCGCCAATGCTTCCTTGTAGTTAGCTGGCTCATCCAAATTTGACAGTGTCCTATCACTGACAAACGTGTCACCATTCGTAGTTATATGGAAACCATAAAACTCGGGTGGCATGCTAACTCTACCAGAGCGTCTAAGAGGTATTGAAATGTCTATCGGACCAACAGGAACTTCTTCCTCTTGTTCGGTGCTATTTTCTCCTAAGGTTGCATCATCGGATGACTCCTGAATTTCTTCAAGGTCAATGGTACTCCCACTGTCCTCTTTGAATATGAGCTCTCTCTCTCTCGAAAGCTCCTTGTCTCGCTACAAAGACCACGTCCTCGCTTGGTCTGTAGAACAAGTATCCAAAAGACTGTTTCGGGTATCCAATGAATATACACCTCTTATTTCTATCTGCGAGTTTGTCATGAGTCTCTCGTCTTACGAAAGCTTCACAACCCCAGACTTTGATATGTGCTAACAAGGGAACTTTCCTTGTCCACATCTCGTGAGGTGTTTTGGCTACCTTTTTAGTAGGGACAATATTGAGGATGTGGGCGGCAGTTTCTAAGGCATACCCCCAAAAGTGGATGGGAAGAGAAGCTCGACTCATCATGGAACGAACCATGTCTAGCAGGGTTCGGTTATGCCTCTCAGCAACACCGTTCAACTGTGGTGTTCTCGGAGGTGTCAATTGTGAAACTATTCCACATTCCTTAAGATAGTCAAGGAACTCCATACTAAGATACTCACCGCCTCTGTCGGATCTAAGCATCTTTATTTTCCTGCCCAATTGATTCTCAACTTCATTCTTAATCTCTTTGAACTTTTCAAAGGTATCTGACTTATGCTTGATCAAGTAGATATATCCATATCTACTATAATCATCAATAAAAGTCACGTAAAACCGAGTGGCATCCCTTGTGGTTGATCTAAAGGGTCTACACACATCTGTGTGTATGATATCCAACAAACATTCACCTCTTTCACAAGACCATGTGAAAGGTGACTTTGTCATCTTTCCCAACAGACAACATTTACATACATCATTCGACTTGAGATCGAATGATTCCAACGCTCCATCCTTATGGAGTTGGGCGATGCGTTTCTTGTTGATGTGCCCAAGACGATAGTGCCATAAGCATGCCTTTTCTACACCATTAGAAGAATCAATTTGTAACACACTATTACCTAAATTGTCTACACAAGTCACTGTTTCATACACACCATCACAAGGTAAAGCTTCAAAAATAAAGACACCATTCTTATAAATAGAAATTGAACCATTCAAATTATTAAAAGAATACTGAAAACCTTGTTTGAACAATGCATGAGATGAAATAATGATTCTTGCCATATATGGCGAACAACAATAATTTAATAATTTTAAACTAACATCACTACTAAGCACTAAGCTATAAACTCCAATCTTGGTTACAAGTGACGATCGCCTATTGCCCATGATCAAGTTTATTCTCCCGTGCTCCACCTCCCTACTTTCCTTTAGGTCCTGCAAATCAGGACAAATGGGAAACCACATCCTGTATCAAGGACCCAAGAACAAGAAGATGATGAGTTTTTAGAGATAGTGTATATACCTGCTGACGATGGCTTCACTTTGCCATCCTTGATGTCCTGCAAGTACTTGAGGTAGCTTTTTTCCAATAGCCCTTCTCTTTGCAATAAAAGCAGTCGGCATCTTTGGGGTTTGAGACATGAGGAATAGCATGACGCATGGGTCTCTGGCCATTACTGGATGACTCGGCTCGAGACTTGTCCTTCCAATTCTACTTGGGAGGACCTTTTATCTTCTTTCCTTTCCCTTGTCCAATTGCCAAGACAGGAATGTTCACAGAAGGTACACCTTTACCCTTCAGCCCGTCTCCTGCAGTCTGCAGCATGTTATGCAGCTCAGCCAATGAGGTCTGAGTGTTGTTCAAATGATACGCTAGTACAAACTGGTCATAACAACTCGGCAAGGAGTTAAGGACCATGTTAATGGCCAGCTCCTCATCGATCTGCATATTCATCTTCTGCAGCCTCTCCACATAACCTTGCATTCTTTGCACATGAGTGCAGACAGACTCTCCGTCTTTAAGCCTACAAGTCATGAGGGCTCGGACTACTTCGCATTTCTCCACACGAGCTCGCTTGCGGAACTTTTCCGCAAGGTCCTTATGCATCTTATATGGCCAGTAGTTGTAAGACCTGTTCCACCAAGTCGCGGCCCGGACTAATCCGCGGCGCGGCTTTAGGAAGAATTTGGAATCGCGAAGGACTTGTATGCACGACGCGGTTCGGAAGAACCCGCGGCGCGGTGCGCCGCTAATAAGAAAAACCCTAATTCGGATTTAAACTCCTATATAAAGGGTCACAGCCCTAGGGTTCGTGTTTTTAGGAAATTTCTAGAGTGTAGTCGGCTGATTTCAGCAGAGGCTCTTTGGTTCCAAGGCATTGAGGGTTTGAAGGAAGAGATACAACGTGGGGAAAGGCTTGTAGTCGATCGGGTGCATTCCTCTGTTCTCGAGAAGCGAGGTAAGAGGATCTACCTTCTGATATTTCATTTTATCTCGTATTAAGGTGTTATCCCTTGGCTAGTAGTCTTAGATGACTTGTAACACTTAGGGTTTTGACCAAGGACATGCATGGACTTGCATGTCCATAAGGAAGTGATCTTAGGGTAGTTTCTGATCCGAGGAAGGGTATGGAGTGAAACCCTAGCCGATGACTGAAGTGATTTAGGGCTTAGAAGACTTTGGATTAATACGAGTCCGCGGCGCGGACAGTCTATGTCAGTGACGCGAGTTCGGCTAAGCCCCGTAGCTAAGCGGAGATAGCCGCGACGCGTAGGGTAAGAAGCCACGCCGCGGCGAGCGGCTGTTTGACCCAAAAGCTTATTTTCGACCAGTGTTGGTTACCAAACGTGGGGACTGACCGTTAGGCAAGTCTATATAAGTTTAGTCAGTGCTTGACATGTTGTGTATGTGGGATATAGGTGTGTGGACGAGCTAAGTGGGGATATTAAAGTATATCTGTGCGGTTTCGAATCAGGTGAGTATACTCACCTTACTATATAATGTTGCATGTTAGGCATCTTGTATGTTATTTACAGTTATATGATTTGCTCTATATCTGTGATTATTGGTTGTTGGGCTCAGTACTGATGCGTGTCCCCTCGTAGCTGTTGTATGGCGAGTTGGACTATTGCCTTGTCCCATAGCTGTTGTATGATGGGTTGGGATATAACCGGGAACCCATAGCTGTTGTATGATGGGTAGAACCTTCCCGTGTCCATAGATGTTGTATGATGGACGCCCGTAGCTGTTGTATGGCGGGTAGGGTCGGGTCGTTCTCGAGGACGGGTTGTTTAATGTGTGGGCATGTATGGTAATTTGTGGACTCACTAAGCTTTAAGCTTACCCGTTAATTTTATAACATTTCAGGTATTTCAAATGATAAAGGGAAGGGCAAGGCTTGACGGCAGCGCACCGCATACAAGAGATTTATTTTAATGAACTATGTTATGACTTTCAAATGTTTCCGCTGTTGGTTTAATAAACATGTCGAACAGTTTTTACTTTTAGGAATAAATAGTTTGGAACCTTGGTAATAAATGAAATTTTATAATTTTTGAAATTGGGGCGTTACAGTAATCCTCGTAGAATCTTTGCAATTCAGGAGTCATTGTAGCAACCATGATGCAGGCCACTTTGGTCGTATCATCATAGTGTTTCTTGTACGAGGCATATTCGTCGGGAGTAGCTGTGTCGGGGTCAACTTCAATAAGCTCTTTGTCAAGAACATACTCTTTGTTCTCGAACCTTAAAGCCATTTTCATGTTCCTCATCCAGTCATTGTAGTTCGTGCCATCCAATGTCACTTTGGAGCACAATGACAGGATTGAAGTGACGTTAGTGTTGTTAGAGTGGGGTGCGGATTGGGGAGCAGAAGCATCAGCTGGGGAAGACATCTATAAAAGAAGGTAATTTTAATTAGATATTATTCCTTAATATTAACCCAAGAATAATTATTAAGGCTAGGATCCAACTATATAATTCATAACTTAGAAGAGGGATACCGTAATCTAATTGTAAATTTTATAAAGGTAGGTGAATGACGATACGTCAATTCCACCGTGGAAGATAATCATATTAAGTGAAATTCCTAGATCTGTGAGATTTATTGAACTGTTCAATAGCATGTTTAATCTCGGACTATGCTCTTCCGTTTGTGACTGGGATGCCGAGGATCACAAACAAGATGTGAATAACCATGCAAATTAGCTTGGTAACCTCAATGTCAATTATCATCTCAAATTGATGTGCCGGTAGACCACACACGCTCCATCAACAATGATAATTTTGAGATACACATTACAACTCTTTATGAGCCCCTATTAGTGTGCCGGTAAACCACACACGCTCCACTAATGTCTCATAAAGTGTAATGTGCAATTTCATGGATTAGCGTATCTTTCACATTTTTCCTAAAGTAACTAGATTTGAGATTTTTATAAAATTGGTTCTAGTACTTTGATTAATAACATTATACTTTAAATGAGATTAAGCGGTCCTATCAAACCCGTCCGGCTAACGACCCTCCACTGATAAAGAGAGCGGTGGGTGAGAGTGGACACCCATTCAACCGCCATTTTATAGACAGTTTCCTTATACCCTCCTTATAGACCAGCTTCGTGAATGAGGCGTACTAGCGATTTGACTGACCAATTCTTATACATATATGTATTAACTTTTAATATTAATATATATAAGATGTATTTTAAACTTTTAAAATATTATTGGTTTAACTATTTAATTTTCGAAAGTTAACAATTAATTTAAAATTAAATTTAAACCTTAATTGATTTAATATTAATCTTTTAATTAAAAAATTAATTAAATAAGTAAATCAGATAGGCATCACAAATTAATCAAAAACACAGAAGGGTTTAAGGTTATCCATTTATTAATTAATCATAATTACCAAAAATAGAAAACCTTCTAAAACCCTAGAGGCTAAAATCGCAAATAAGGGGGGAGGGGCTAGGGTTTCGAAAAAGCCTAACCCTAGAAATCGAATTGGCCTCTTTTAGGGTTTAGTTTCTATAAACCCTAAATTTAAGAAAAAACAATTACAACAATTCAAACAGAAAACAACCAAAAGCTCTGATACCACTGATAGGTTTTATGCAAATCAATAAACTCAAACCCTAAGTTCACATGCAACCTAGATTGGATCTATGTTTTCACTATTTGAACATGTAATATAAATCCTAAGGCCAATCGAAAAATACTAAAAGAAATACAAAAGAAAAAACTAACCTTTAGTTGTTTCTTGCAAGCTAAGCAACACAATTATCTTGCCTCAAGTGACGTCACACCCAGAGCTAGGGAGGTCGAAATCCAGAGAGTAGAGGAGGAGAAAGTGGCGCAGACTTATGAGGACCAGGGGTCCATATTTATAACTTCCAGGTGGTTACAAATAACCCTTACAGATAAACATTTTATCATTTGAATTTAACTCTTATTTATCTATTTATTATTTTCGAACTTAAGGATAATCCACTCCTTAGTTTCGCCAACCACCAGCTGTTAAAATTGTTACTACTCAGCTATTGAATAATTACAAATCAGCCCCTGTACCTTTAATTAATTCAATTAATCACCAAATTAATTCCAATTAATTCATATTAATTTCTAATTAATTAATATAATTTCTAATTAATATATTATCAACATAATATATTAATAAACTATTTATTTTATTTCTATTGATTTATTAATCATATAATAAATCAATCTTTCTCTCTCCTGGTATTTCTGCCAAACCTCTAGCTATGATGGCAACCAAAATGGACTTTGCTTCTATTAATTAGATAAACTTCTATTAATTAGACAAATACAAATTATTAGTCAAGGCTTAGACACCTAATCCAACAGGTAGCTACTGAAGTCTGGTAGCAGAATTCTCAGGTAGGACTTCGCGAGTCATGTGTTATTAAAGATTGAGAAACATGTGGACCAGGGGCGTCCCAAAATCACGGAAACTGAATTGCTTTGCCGATAGGATTGTTAACAAATGCTTGATCTGTCGGTTCGTAGTTTGCACTCGGAATTTTGCGATTCCATTGAAAACATGCCATGGTCGGGTCCATTTCCTTTCCATTTACATAGTTCGTGAAAACTTCTCATGTTTTACAAAAGTTTTAACAACGCTCTTTTTGTTGAAGCACACTACCATCACCACCATCGTTTATGTTATCGTCTTCTACTTTTAACAACTTTATTTGTCCTATTTAACAGTGTCATTGAACAAAGAAGGAATGCAAGATGACTGACTAGATTGATACGATAATAACACAACCCTCTCTTGACAGTGGTTCAGAACCAGGTGAGCCCCCAAAAACAGAGTCAAGAATGATTGAAGTTATCATTTAGATACAACCGGTTCTTGATGGTTCATAATCTCAATCGAAGGCTTTTTCGAGAAGAACATTATTTCAATTTGAATAAGTTGTAGATGCATTGGAACTGTACGAATAGGGTATATACAAAGTTGCCCTTTTCAGGCATTTTATCGAGCACCTGGAATGCATGAAAGTTTTCCTAAGACTTTGGAGGTTTGACTTGAATGTGCAAATCTAGAAGTGCTGAAGCAAGTCAGTAGCATGCCAAAGATTAATAGGAAACGCAAGAAAAAAGCGTCTGATGTTATTCACTTCATTCAGGCATTTCAACGAACACCTTCAAGGCATAGCTCATCTCCTCCCTTTTTTCAGCCAATTTGTAAATGATTAGACCCGAATTTGTCAACAGGAGATTGAATTTCGGTTGCAGACAATATAATTTTGATTGTGGTATTTGCTATTCTGTTTTCAATTGTAGTTTGATGTTGCAGCCTGTGTTTTTCTTTTATCGATATTGATACTTCTGACCTCGAAATCAGCACTCATGACTTTGCGTTTTGTTAGGGTATGTACTGAAAGCGTAAAGTTCATTGGGTTTTGCTTATGTAGTTCTAAATCCTGTTGTTGACACTCATTGAAGATTAGCGATAATCATGAGTTCGGCGGCTTTATTTTGGATGATTTCGGCAGGCATGAGCAGATTCCCAGTATAGACGAATTCACTTTCAGTTGAAGTCAGCACTCCTGACTTCGTATCCTTGTTTAGGCGTGTCGAAGGTTTGAGGGAGGGACCGAGATCAATATTTTACCACTCGACGAATCGGACACCAGAGGCATCGTATTCCTCGTCTTTATCGCATCTGACCTCAGTCAAGGACTAGTGCTTGCTTTTGACTGATAATACGCTAAGTGATGCCTTTCTTTGACCATGATGTGCTGTTGGCCTCTATACACGCCAACGACTTCTATTTTGACTGTTAATCCCGGAATGCTTTTTGATTCGTTATTCTGCTAGCCCCGTCTCCTTTTACGCCATTGAAATGGTTCCAATTTTGTTCGGAGGTCGATAGGGTTTTTGGGAAATAATGACAATTTTTATCTGAGGTTAAATCTGGTTTTTATGTATGGAACGAATGAGAAACTTAAAGAAGAGATATAATCTGAAAGATTTTTCAGAAAACACGAGAGGTGGAAGTCAGATCTGTGGAGATTTTCAAAAAGATAGAAACCCTTTGAAGATCATATATGTAGAAGATCGTTAGGGACATGAAGTGTGGAGGACGGATCTATAGAGATTTTTGAGGGAAAGTAGTTTGAACCTCGTGCAACGGTGGCTATTTGACCGAGGTCCAACGGATGGCGTCAAATGATGCGACATCGGATTGGTCATCGGGTATTGGGGTCGGATCTGGATCAGAGGTCTTGAGGTTGGTGCCGTTAGCGAGCTACCGACTTGGATCCTAGTCACAATCAGAGAAGGTAATCGTTAGAGCCGTCCCAGGGCATGTGCCTCGGGAGCGGGCTCCGACGATCAAGTCTGTATGGTATACGAGATGGGATGGTTTCTCCTGGATGGAGAGAACCGTTGTAGTGTATGGTGTATGCAAAGGCCAGATAGTAGAGGCTTAGATCTGCTGAGGGAGAGGATGGAGACTGATAACTTGGGGAGGAAAGGCTCCCCTCATGCTCCATTTATAAGGGACAATTAGGTTAGGCCTTGGGTCAACTCAATTCAGGCCCAGCTAGCCAAAGCAGTGCTGTCAAGCAAGGCTTCTAGACGATCTGCTAAAGATGCTACCCTGTAGTGCTGTTGGATAAGGTTGGCTGGCGGGAGATGCAGCCCTGCAGTGCTGGCGGGCAAGGCTGGCTGGCGGGCTGTCACGCCATGCTACCAGGCAAAGCTGGCAGCCAGGCAGTGCTGTCTAGCGATTGTCAAGTCGTGCTGTCAAGCTGTACGGGTCAACAATGGACCTATTACCATCAGTGGCCATTTTGAAACCTTCATAATTTCTTTGCTATAACTCCAATTGATCTGAATCTTTATCTCCTTTGACCATTTTGCCGTTTGAATCATACATTCAATATAAGTACTCGTTAAACTTTGTAACATCAACTATACTTATATTTATTTATTTTTTTCATAAAATTTTAGTTGTCACAAAACTTGTCATTCTTATATATTCATATATCTCATATTCTTTCGAGTATGTTAATTTTCCAAACATGTTTTGGATTATTTTTACTTACATTACATAAGTTGACTAAAATACAAAAATTAAAAAAAATCCATTTAATAATATTGTTATTAATTGATTTGAATAAATTACCTAAAATCTAGTAACCGTCACTCTTTATCTCTCTAAATGAAATGTAGGATTTGACCGATATATTTTTATAAGAAACCATTTTAATTAATACTATCTACTATCTATTATCTGTTATCTATTATATATATATATATATATATATATATATATATATATATATATATATATATATATATATATATATACACATATATATATATAGAGTCCGTTTCAAGGAAGAACCAATATTTTCCTAGGAACCGTAGGAACTTTTTGACTGAATTTTTTTTTTCAAAAAAAATGAAATAATACATCTAGTCGCCTATATTTAAGACTTTTTGTCAAAAAAAATTTGAAAAATAATATGTATACACGAAATGTGCATATATGCATTTTTTCGCACATGTGTATATGATCACGTTTCGTGCATATGTGCACATTTCGTGTATATATATTATTTTTTCATTTTTTTTACAAAAGGTCTTAAATATATGCGATTAGGTGTATTACGTCATTTTTTTTGAAAAAAAAAATTTCAGTAAAAAAGTTCCTATGGTTCCTAGGAAAATATTGGTTCCCATTTGATATTTAGTCTATATATATATATATATATATATATATATATATATATATATATATATATATATATATATATATATATATATAAGCTTGGAAGGAGCTAAGAGGGAGTGATCTGGATCCAAGAAGTCTGATTAGGACAGAAGTAGGAGACGGTAAAAACACTTCTTTCTGGAGAGATAAATGGTGTGGAGAAGGCCCTTTTGAAATTAAATACCCAAGACTGTTTCGGATGGAAACAAATAAAGATTGTAAAGTTTTCGAGAAAATAAGAGTTTGTGAAGACGAGTGGGAGTGGAGTAGACCTGTGAGACAAGGTAGAACTCTTGTGTTAAACGATAAAAAAGACAAATGGATATGTACAGGAGGGCCAAATGGGTCTTTTTCGATTAATTGGTTCCAATGTGAAATTAATAAGAAAAATCTCCATATAATAGGGAAGAATCTGTGGAATAAATGGGTTCCAAACAAGATAAATATCTTCATATAGAAACTACATAGAAGGCGTGTGGCAGTCAAGGAGGTGTTGAATTCAATGGGGATAGCGCAAAATTCAAACTTATGTGAAGGGTGTAAGGAATCAACTGAATCGATCCAACATGTGTTCATCGAGTGTACGGTAGCTAGACAGGTGTGGAACAAAGTCTGCCTGTGGTGGGGTATTAACAGAGGGTTCCAAGGAGATGTGGAGGAAATTCTGGAATGGCTTAAATCAAATGCTCAAAATTGTGTGCAGGAAAAAGTGTTGGAAGTGGTTGGATTTGCAACTCTTACAATGCTTTGGCGTAATCGTAACGACTGTATTTTCAATCATAAGCCTAGACAGGTGTCCGATATCTTAGCTCAAATCCAAAAAGGGGCGTTTACGTGGATTTCTAGCAGGGCAAAAAAATGGAGATAGTGTTAGATAATTGGGTTAATGCCCCTAGATTAGCGGTTAAAAAGTTGTAATTGTTTGGGTGTTCCGGGCCCCTTAGCTCCTTGCTAAGGTTTGTGGCTTGCTTTAATGTTATGTTGCGGTTTCAATATATATATATATATATATATATATATATATATATATATATATATATATATATATATATATATATATATATATATATATATATATATATATATATATATATATATATATATATATATATATATATATATATATATATATATATATATATATATCGTCCGGATCCGGTGAGGACTTCAATTTGGGTGAAGACTGCGAGGACAATTTTCGTCCACTCATGTCTTAAGGTCAATAACGTCAAACGTAATTATTAGATTTGACGTAATCCCATGCGGCGCTCGTCCATGGAACGTAATACGGACTCGAGGATATAATCACATGTTACTCACGTCCGTACAACATAATTTAGCCGGGTTTTTTTATTTTTATTTCGTTTTTTATTTTTTTAAATATTATTTTTCATTTTTTTTTCAGTTTTTTTTTTCTTTTTTCGATTTTTTTTCTTTTTTCGTTTTTTTTCGAGTTTTTTTTTGTTTTTTACGTTTGTCGTTTAAAACTCGTTTTGGATCATAACTCATTTTGGATCTTGGATCATAAATAATTTTGAATCTTGGATCATAAGTTTTTGATCATAAAACATATTTTGGTTTTAATATTTTTGGATCATGTATATTTTTTTTTGCTATTTTGATAAGTTTTGATTCATAAAATAATTATTTTATAACATTTTAAATCATAAAACATATTTTGGTTCATAATATTTTTGAATCAAGTATGTTTTGTTGTTATTTTGATGAGTTTTTTACTTAAAAATATAAAAATAATCAATTAAAAAACATTTTTTTCAAAAAATTCTTTTTGCAAACTTACTAATATAATGTCTACAATAAAAGAAGCATTTTTCCTCTCACTATATCATATGCATTTGAAACCTCCATGACCTTTCAATTCCCAACTTAATTTAATCAATTTATTAATTTAAATATGTTACTAAATGTAAAAGATTATATTATTAATGATATATTTTTAAATGATTATTATATTACACTTAATTTGTTAAATATCATGTTAAATCCAAAACATAAATCAAAAATATCAAATAAACTTAAAAATATACTTAAATACTATTTTCAGAATTATAATACGTTAACATACAAACAAGGGTTCATATTTCAATTAATCATCATGATTGAAATTAAAAATATCAACGTATAAATGATTTTTAATTAATAAATTATCATGTTAAGTAGTAATACTAAATCAAAAACCAAGTTTAGTTTTATTTCTATATGTAAATAGCGGATAGATGCCATTTTTTGGGTTTTAGTTAATTAACAAATAATTACATTACGTTAACTTACAAACAATGATTCATGTTTCAATTAATCATCATGATCGAAATTAAAAAAAATCAACATATAAATAAATTTTAGTTAATAAATCACCATGTTAAATAGTAATACTAAATCGAAAATCATGTTTAATTTAATTTACATACAAACCGCAGTAGAGACTTTAATAATATGATTATAATAAATGTATATCTAATAATATGGCTAGAAATAATTAAAAAATTATACATCAACTTAGTGCAAGAGTTATTATTTTATATGAATGTCAATACCATTATTATTTTGGATATGTATATGTAAAGAGTTTAACTATATAATCTTACTATGCACAATGCACGAGCGAATATTTACCAAGTTATTATTTATATATGTAAGACCCGTTCCACCGAGGCGCGGCTAGGGCGGATCCGCGGCGCGACTCGGTAAGGAGCAGGATCCGCGAATGATTTGTACGCGCGGCGCGGCTCGTGAGGATCCGCGGTGCCGCGCACCGCAATTCGGATTTAAACGCCTATATAAAGGGCCCCAGCCCTATGGTTCGTGTTTTTGGAGGTTTTCTGTAGTAGAGGCGACTGGTTTCGGCAGAGGCTCTTCGGTTTCAAGGCTTTCATGATTTTGGGAGATTAGAAGATGGAGATACAACGAGAGAGAAGGATTGTAACGGATCGTGTGCATCACTCCATTTTTAGAAGTAAGGTAAGAAGATCTACTCTTCTGACTTTCCATTTCATTCCGTCATATAGTGTTATCCTTTGGTTAGTAGTCTTTGATGACTTGTAACACTTAGGGTTTTGGACCATGGACATGTATAGACTTGCATGTCCATAAGAAAGTGACCTTAGGGTAGTTTCTGATCCCGGGAATGGTGTAGAGAGGAACCCTAATCGATGGCTATACTAGTTAAGGGCAAAAAGGGATTTCAGACCATTACGAGTCTGCGACGCGGACAGGCTATGTCGGCGACGCGGGTTCGGGTAAACCCCGTAAGTATGCAATGATTAGTCCGCGACACGTAAGGAAGAGGCTACGTCGCGGCGGTTGACTGTTTGACCAAGAACTTATTTTCGACCCTTGTCTGATGACAAATGTTGGGACTGACCTTTAGGCCAGTATATAGGAGGCTGGTCAGTGATTAATATGTTGTGTATGTGGGATTTAGGTGTTTGGACGAGCTAAGTTGGGGTATTAGAGAATATCAACACGGTTACGAGTCAGGTGAGTATCCTCACCTTACTATATGATGTTGTATGTTAGGCATCTTGTGTGTGTTATTTACAGTTATATGATTTGTTCTATATCTGTGATTATTTGTTGTTGGGCTTAGTATTGATGCGTGTCCCCTCGTAGCTGTTGTATGACGAGTTGGACTAATGCCTTGTCATAGCTGTTGTATGATGGGCTGGGCCATAACCGGGAACCCATAGCTGTTGTATGATGGGTAGAACCGCCCCGTGTCCATAGCTGTTGTATGATGGACACCCGTAGTTGTTGTATGACGGGTAGGGTCGGGTCGTTCTCGAGGACGGGTTGTTAATATGTGGGCATGTATGGTAACTTATGGAACTTACTAAGCTTTGTGCTTACCCGTTGATTTTATAACATTCAGGTATTTCAAATGATAAAGGGAAGGGCAAGGCTTGACGGCAGCGCATCGCATACACGAGACTTATTTTAATGTTTATATTATGATTTTCAAACGTTTTCGCTGTTGATTTAATAATTATGTCAAAACAGTCTTACTTTTTGAATATGATTCTATTGAAACCTTGATAATAAATGAAATTTTATAATTCTGGATTTGGGGTGTTACAAATTGGTATCAGAGCCAGGTTTGAGAGATTTGGATGAACTGTATTGGGAATCCAAACTCAAACTTAGGACTGAGCGATTTTGTTAAGAAAATGTTTTTGGAAAGTTAAATTATATAAGAGAAGATGCGATGCGAACCGTCAACTGAGCTCAAGTAAGTTTTGTGATTCCCAATTACCCATGCCAAGTTTGTGCTATGTGTTATGCTAGGATGTAGAATTGCCTGGATAATATACTCTATAGACTGTTTTGTGCAATATGTGGTGCTTTGGAATTTTATGCTACTGTCGTTAGGTTGCTTAGTGAATACTGGTAGGTTTTATACAGTTAGGGTAAGATAGCCTAAGAATTTTTGGTCTGGCCTTACTGGCTGTTCCTTGTTTGGTTGTGACTTTAGGGTAAGATCAGTTATTCAGACGTCTATCTTATTCCCGATTGTGCACGGCTGTGCGTCCGTGAGGCGACTCGATATCGTTAGCAGTAGTTCTCTTAGGCACATGTGGGAGGGAGAATTAAGTCAAATAATTAGGCACCACCGTGCATGACCACAGGATTCATAGGAAATGGTTTTTAGCGTATGTACGACATTTTAGGAGGATGGTTGATGAACTTGGAACAAGGGCGAATAGGTGTGGAAGGTAGTACCAGGCCAGTATTACCGAAAGCACAGGATTCACGCTTGAGCCAAGAGTAGTCCACCAAAGTCCTAAAAAGTCAAGTAGTTGGGTAGATAAGAGTGACCCGGGTATTGATATTAAAACTGTTGCATATTTCAGAATGGCAATCACTCGAAGTAATAGTGGGCTAGATGCGGGTACCTCGAGCGGGGGAGGACCGACTGATGAAAATCTCCGAAACCTGATAGCGGAGGAGGTCTCTCGAGAAGTGTTGGCTACGATACGTCAGTTCTTTGGTACTATTAAGGCTAAGCTATGGGCAATGCTCGAGGAGCGACTGGCTACTCAGGGCACGTCAAGGGCCAGGGATGCAAACTATAAGGACTTTTCGGCTTGTTCGCTTCCGATGTTCGATGGGGGCTGGGATCCGATTGTCAGTATGTTCCTGTCCTGAGACCTCCAAGGTAACGTTTGCGGAGAATCTTTTGAGAGAGGGTACGAAATATTGGTGGGAAATACGAACGAAAGATATCACCCCTACTCAGTTGGATGCTATTACGTGGCCACAGTTCAAGTAACAGTTCAAACTGGAGCATGTTCCACAGGTGGAAATGGAACGCTTGGCGCAGGAATACCTGAATCTGACCCAGACCACTGAGACAGTGACAGAGATCACCAAAAAGTTTAATGAGCGAGCACTCTTCTGTCCGGAGTTTGCGGCAACCGAGCGCATGAGAATGACTCGATATTTGGAGATGCTTCGCACAGACATTCGGGAATTTGTGTCTGCTGCTAGGCACCAAACTATTACTAAATATGATCGCGACCGCTCGGGCCCGGGAGTTGGAACTGGAAACCCAACAAAGGCAGAAGCGTCCGGCACCTACTCAGACTCAGCATGCGTCAAAGAAACTTCGAGGGGCAGATCAGGGAAAGCAAGGGCAAAGGAGCTAGGGTAAGTGTGGTAAGTGTGGAAGGAATCATGAGGGGCGTTGCTGGGTGTTAATATACCATAAGTGTGGAAAGGAGGGCCACTATGCTAAAGATTGTCGACAGGAGGTCAAGATTTGTTTTAATTGTAACCAGGTGGGCCACTTCAAGGCCCAGTGTCCCCGTCTGACTCAGGGAGTGGTTCAGAATCCGGCACCCACTACACTCCGAATTACCGATGGTAGGCAGGGGAAAGGGGAAGCCCCTAAGACCAAGGGTCGAGCATTCGTCATGACCGCTGAGGAGGCACAGGATGCGCCCGACGTCGTTACGAGTACTTTTTCTTTACTTGCATCGTGTTATTGGTGCTTGTACTTAATGTGTCTATTATGCTTTGATTAGGAACTTTCTTAGTCAACTCTACGCCTACTTTATCTGTTTGGTTCGGGTACTAGTCATTCTTTTGTGTCTGCCGTTCTGGGAAAGGGTTTTGGTATTGCTTTAGGAACTCTTCATCGCTCGTTAGAAGTAGAAATTGCGGATGATAAAACCGTGCAAGCGACTAGTGTGTACCGGGGAAGTGAAGTAGTGATTCAAGGAATAAAGTTCCTAATTGATCTCATCCCTATACCGCTGAGTGACACTTAAGTTATTATCGGTATGGATTGGTTGAGTCGGCACGAGTCATGGATTGATTCTAAGAACAAGCGAGTGTGGATTCAAACCCCAAGTGGGGGAGAGCTGGTAGTGCAGGACGAGAGGAGGAATAAGGGTGCAACCTTCTTTTCAGCTGCCAGGGCTCGTAGACATTTTCAACATGGAGGCTCGGGGTTTGTGGCATATGTTTTGGATGCACGGGGAGAGAAGTCAAAGCAGAGAACGAATGATATACCGGTGGTTCAGGATTTTCCTGATGTTTTTCCCGAGGACTTGCCTGGAATGCTGCCTAGGAGGCAGGTGGAATTTAAGATCGACTTAACTCCCGGTGCGGCGCCGATAGCTAAAGCACCGTATCTTCTTACGCCTCCAGAGATGCTGTAGTTGTCTATTCAACTTCGAGAACTACTGGATAAGGGATTTATTCGACCCAGTTGATCACCGTGGGGAGCACTTATTTTATTTGTTAAGAAGAAGGATGGCTCCAATAGCATGTGCATAAATTACCGCGAGCTGAACAAGCTTACGGTAAAGAATCAGTATCCGTTACCTCGCATCGACAACTTATTTGATCAACTGCAGGGCGCTTCGTGGTTTTCAAAAATTGATTTGCGGTCAGGATACCATCAAATGCGGGTACGGGAGGAAGACGTCCAGAAAACGGCTTTTCGGACGAGGTACGGCCACTTCGAGTTTGTAGTGATGCCGTTTGGACTGACCAAATCCCCTGCAGCTTTCATGGACTTAATGAATCGGGTGTGTCGACCGATGTTGGATCGGTCGGTTATAGTTTTATTGACGACATCTTAGTCTATTCTCGGAGCAAGGAGCAACACGAACGACATTTAAGGGAGGTATTGGAGACCTTAAGGAAGGAGAAGCTTTATGCGAAATTGTCCAAGTGCGACTTTTGGCTGCGAGAGGTCCAGTTCTTGGGGCATATCGTCAATGAGCAAGGAATCATGGTAGACCCGGCTAAGGTGGAGGCCGTGATGCGGTGGGAGGTTCCGAAGACTCCCTCGGAGATTAGAAGTTTCTTGGGTCTAGCCGGTTATTATCGTCATTTCATCCAGGACTTTTCAAAGGTTGTTGTACCTTTGACTCGACTAACTAAGAAGAACGCTACTTTTCATTAGGGTGAAGAGCAACAGCTAGATTTTGAAACCTTGCGGCGGAAGTTGTGTGAAGCACCAGTTTTGACTTTGCCCGAAGGCATGGAGGATATGGTGGTTTATTGTGATGCATCTATCTCTGGGTTGGGGCAGTCTTGATGCAACGAGGCAGGGTCATTGCTTACGCCTTACGACAGTTGAAGCCCCATGAGGCTAACTACCCTACTCATGACTTGGAATTGGGAGCGGTGGTCTTTGCTCTCAAGATTTGGAGACACTATTTGTATGGAGTGAAGTGTACCATCTATACGGACCACAAGAGCTTGAAGTATCTGATGGATCATGCAAATATCAATATGAGACATAGAAGATGGTTAGATGTATTGAAAGACTATGATTATGAGATACACTATTACCCTGGAAAAGCCAATGTGGTAGCAGATGCGTTAAGTCGTAGGCTTCAGGTGCACCCCTTTGGGACATTTGTTAAAGAATGACAATTGTGACACCGTTACTTGAGCTGATAAAGAAAGCTCAGGTGGAAGCAAGCAAGAGCGAAAATCAAAAAGGTGAAAGAATTGTGGGTCAGTTGGCAACTTTGGTCAAGGCTAGTAGAGGTTTGTTAACTTGCTATGAGAGAATTTGGGTACCGAAGCTTGGCGGGGTTCGTCAAACCCTATTGGAGGAGGCACATAAATCCAAGTTCTCTATCCACCCCGGAGCGACTAAAATGTATAGGGATCTGCGTGAATATTATTGGTGGCCAGGCATGAAGAGGGAAGTAGCTTGGTTTGTCGAAAAGTGCATGACCTGTCGTAGGGTCAAGGCTGAGAACCAACGGCCTCATGGTAGATTACAGCCTCTTGAGATCCCAAAATGGAAATGGGAG
The DNA here is from genome assembly GCA_023525715.1 of Cichorium intybus. Lineage (NCBI taxonomy): Eukaryota > Viridiplantae > Streptophyta > Magnoliopsida > Asterales > Asteraceae > Cichorium > Cichorium intybus. Next base: position 71,293,178 of record CM042010.1, read on the forward strand.
CACATTAAAATGGATTTCATCACGAAGTTGCGAAGAACCCCTCGACAAATAGACACAATATGGGTTATTGTGGACCGACTGACTAAAAGTGCTCATTTTATTCCTATTCAAGAGACTTTTTCTGCTGAAGGATTGGCTAAAGTCTACGTAGACGAGATTATCTCTCGACATGGTATACCGGTCTCGGTGATATCTGACATGGATGTCCGATTCACTTCTAGGTTTTGGAAGAAGTTTCATGAGGACTTAGGCACTTGCCTTCATTTCAGCACGACATATCACCCTCAAACGGATGGGCAGAGTGAAAGGACAATTCAAACATTAGAAGATATACTTAGGGCATGCGTTATCGATTTCGGTGGAAGTTGGGATTCCCCTCTCCCTCTAGCTGAGTTCTCCTATAATTACAGTTATCACGCGAGCATTGACAGGGCTCCCTTCGAGATGTTGTATGGAAGGAAATGTCGGACTCCTGTTTGCTGGGGCGAGGTTGGCCAATAGGTGTTGGGTAGTACTGAGGTAGTACTCAAGACCACTAAGCTAATTCAGAAGGTTCGGGAGAGGTTGTTAACGGCTCAGAGTCGGCAGAAAAGTTATGCTGATAGGCGACGGTCCAATCTCGAGTTTCAGATTGGGGATTATGTTCTTCTGAAGGTGTCACCATGGAAGGGAGTTATCCGTTTTAGGAAGCGAGGAAAACTTGACCCTACGTACATTGGACCATATCGAATCATCGCACGAGTAGGTAAGGTAGCTTACCGGTTGGAGCTTCCCGAGCAGCTTAGCCAGATTTACGACACGCTCCACGTCTTGCAACTCAGGAAGTGTATTACCGATGCAACTACAATAGTGCCTTTGGAGGATATTCAAGTAGATGAACGCCTGAATTACGTGGAGCGACTGATTGCTATCATTGAAAGGAAAATAAAGACTTTACGAAATAAGACGATAGGATTAGTTAAGGTGCAGTGGCAACATCGTAAAGGGTCCGAGTGGACTTGGGAACCGGAAGAGGAAAAGCGGAGGCATCATCCGGAGTTGTTTACAGGCGCGGATTTCGGGGACGAAATCCAGTCAAGTGGGGGAGAATTGTAAGACCCGTTCTACCGAGGCGCGGCTCGGTAAGGAGCAGGATTCGCGAATGATTTGTACTAGCGGCGCGGCTCAGGAGGATCCGCTACGCGGCACGCCGCAGATGTGAAAAACCCTAATTCAGATTTAAACGCCTATATAAAGGGCCCCAGCCCTAGGGTTCATGTTTTTGGAGGTTTTCTGTAGTAGAGGCAAGTGGTTTCGGCAAAGGCTCTTAGGTTTCAAGGCTTTGAAGGTTTTGGGAGATTAGAAGAAGGAGATACAACGAGAGAGAAGGATTGTAACGGATCGTGTGCATCACTCCGTTTTACAGAAGTAAGGTAAGAAGATATACTCTTCTGACTTTCCATTTCATTCCGTCATATAGTGTTATCCTTTGGTTAGTAGTCTTTGATGACTTGTAACACTTAGGGTTTTGGACCATAGACATGTATGGACTTGCATGTCCATAAGAAAGTGACCTTAGGGTAGTTTCTGATCCCGGGAAGGGTGTAGAGAGGAACCCTAATCGATGGCTGTACTGGTTAAAGGAAAAAAGGGATTTCGGACCATTACGAGTTCGCGACGCGGACAGGCTATATCGGCGACGCGGGTTCGGGTAAACCTTTTAAGTATGCAATGATTAGTCCGCGACGCGTAATGGAGAGGCCGCGCCGCGGCGGTTGACTGTTTGACCAAGAACTTATTTTCGACCCTTATTTGATGACAAATGTTAGGACTGACCTTTAGGCCAGTATATAGGAGTCTGGTCAGTGATTAATATGTTGTGTATGTGTGATTTAGGTGTTTGGACGAGCTAAGTTGGGGTATTAGAGAATATCAACATGATTACGAGTCAGGTGAGTATTCTCACCTTACTATATGATGTTGCATGTTAGGCATCTTGTGTGTTATTTACAGTTATATGATTTGTTCTATATCTGTGATTATTTGTTGTTGGGCTCAGTACTGATGCGTGTCCCCTCGTAGCTGTTGTATGACGAGTTGGACTATTGCCTTGTCCCATAGATGTTGTATGATGGGCTGGGCCATAACCGGGAACCCATAGCTGTTGTATGATGGGTAGAACCACCCCGTGTCCATAGCTGTTGTATGATGGACGCCTGTGGCTGTTGTATGACGGGTAGGGTCGGGTCGTTCTCGAGGACGGGTTGTTAATATGTGGGCATGTATGGTAACTTGTGGAACTCACTAAGCTTTGTGCTTACCCATTGATTTTATAACATTTCAGGTATTTCAAATGACAAAGGGAAGGGCAAGGCTTGACGGCAGCGCATCGCATACACGAGACTTATTTTAATGTTTATATTATGATTTTCAGACGTTTTCGCTGTTGGTTTAATAATTATGTCAAAACAGTTTTACTTTTTGAATATGATTCTATTGAATCCTTGATAATAAATGAAATTTTATAATTCTGGATTTGGGGTGTTATAATATAATATAAAGAAGCATTTTTCCTTACATCATATACATTTGAAACTCTCAACTCTTCAATTTCCAAACTAATATACTTAATATCTTAATGTAAATTTATTATTAGATTTAAAATGTTATCATATTAATGATATACTTTTTGAATTATTAATATAATATCTTTAGTTGTTTAATTTAAATATAATGTTAAATCCAAAATATTTGAATATTAAATAAAATTAAAAAATTTTCAAAAACTATTTAAAGTAGTTAAAATATTTAAATATTTGGATGCAAAAGCTAATTGATATATAACAAAATATATATCCAAAAATGACTTTTGGTAATAAATGTTTTTTAAATCAATGATTTTTAAACTAATCAAGAATAATAATGGTATAAAGTGCATATATATTTATAAATAACAGTACAAATAATAGTTAATATTTTAACTAATTATGCAAATCGAAAATAAAAGATATTCAAATAAGTGATCTATATATTAATTAATGATAATATCAAACTTATCACTAAACCGACAACCATATTTAGTTTTTTCATACACAAGTCGCGAGAAGATGTCATTGAATATGATTATAATAAATGTTTATATATTATAATATAGTTCAAAATAATTATAATTTTATATATCAAAATTATTGTAAGAATTATTATTTATAACTTATATCAATAACATAATTATAGTCAATACTTATTTGCTTAATTTTTAACTATATATTTTTATCATACGTGTGCATGCAACTCGTGTATATTCGTCTAGTTAATATTACGGCCGTGATGTTTTGGGCCAACCCAGGTTGTCCATACCATGGGTCGGCCATGCCGAGTACCAATTCGGGGTTTGTTGAATCGATTTTTGTTAATTGGTCTATATTATTTATTAGCACCATATATGTGTTGGATTAGGTGTCTAAGCCATGACTAATAATTAGTATTTACCTAATTAATAGCAGCATAGTCCATTTGGGTTACCCTCATAGCGACAGGTTTGGTAGAAAGTCCAGGAGAGAGAAAGATTGATTTATTATATGATTAATAAAATCAATATAAATTAAATAAATAGTTTATTAATATATTAAAGTGATAATATATTAATTAGAAACTACATTAATTAATTAGAAATTAATATGGAATTAATTGGAATTAATTTGGTGATTAATTTAATTAATTAAAGGTGCAGGGGCTGAATTCTAATTATTCAATAGTTGAGTAGTGACAATTGAGGAAGGTTAGTGATTTTCAAAATCTATATATAGGATATATAATTTCTAAATTCATATATATGAAGAGATAAATAGGTTTGAATTGATAAGATAAAGGTTTATCTTGATTTGAATTCAAAAAGGTTTATCTCTAAGGTGTATCTGGTTATCATTTGAAACCTATAAATAGGGAGCCCCATAGCCTACAAATTTCGTGATTTTTCTCCTCCCAACTCTCTCTGGATTTCACCAACTTCATAGCCTGGGTGTGATCTCATTTGAGGCAGGACAATTGTGCTACTTTGCTTCCAAGAAATCCTAAAAGGTTAGTTTTTCTGATTTTATTCTTTTAGTTATTTTCTTATGGCCTTTAGGAATTTATTATATGTTCAATTAGAAGAAAACATAGATACTTATAGGTTGCATATGAACTTAGGGTTTTTAGTTCATAGATTTGCAGAAAACCTTTCAGTGGTATCAGAGCTTTTTTTGTTGTTTTCTTGTTGAATTGCTATAATTGTTTTCCTAAAAATTAGGGTTTAAAACTTATAAACCCTAATTTAGCCTAATCGATTTTAGGGTTAGGGTTTTGGAAACCCTAGCCCCTCCCCTCTATGATTTTCGATTTTCTCCTTAGGGTTTTAGAAAGCTTTCTATTTTTGGTAACTTTAATTATTTAAATGGATAACCTTAAACCCATTATTTGTTAATTTCGAAAATTAGGGGGTTTAAGATAGGTTTAAAATTAATTTGATTAATTTGTGATACCTATCTAGTTTTAATTAATTTAATTAATTTTTTAATTAAAAGATAATTAATGGTTTAATTTAATTTTAAATTTAATAGTTATAAATTTCGAAAAATTAAAAGATAAAACTAGGAATATTTTAAAAGTCTAAACTATTTGGATTTAATTAATTCAATTAATTGTTTAATTAAAAGATGAATTAAATCATTTAAAGGTTTAATTTAATTTTCAATTTAATAGTTTAAATTTCCAATAAATTAAAAGATAAACCAGGAATATTTTAAAAAGTTTAAAATACATTTTATATATATTATAATTAAAAGTTAATATTGTATGTATAAGATAAATGGTCAGTCAAATCAATAGTAGGCCTCATTCACGAAGCTAGTCTATAAGAAGGGTATAAGGAAACTGCTTATAAAATGGCGGTTGAATGGGTGCCCACTCTCACCCACCGCTCTCTTGATCAGTGGAGGGTCGTTAGCCGAACGGGTTTGATAGGACAACTTAATCTCATTAAAAAGTATAATGTTATTAATGAAAGTACTAGAACAACTTTATAAAATCCTAAATCTAGTTACTTTAGGAAAAATGTGAAAAGATGCTAATCCATGAAATTGCACATTACACTTTATGAAACATTAGTGGAGCGTGTGTGGTTTACCGGCACACTAATAGGGGTTTATAAAGAGTGGTAATGGGTTTCTCATGATTTATCATTGTTGATGGAGCGTGTGTGGTTAACCGACACATCAATTAGAGATGATAAATGACATTGAGGTTTCCGAGCACATTTGCATGGTTATTCACATCCAGTTTGTGATCCTCGGCATCCCAGTCACAAATAGTTGAGCACATCCGAGATTAAACATGCCATTGAAGAGTTTAATAAATCTTAACAGATCTAGAAATTTCATAACAGATATAGAAATTTCATAAGATGAAATTGATAAGTGTTTTATCTACCTTAATGACCATTATGTTGTGATTACGACATCCCTCTTCACACCATAGTTGGGGTATTTTGGATCCTAGCCTTATTAAATAACATATTGGGTAATTATTTAAAAGGATCAATTAAACTAATAAATTATGTTTCTTTTATAGATGTCAAGTGTCAATTCTCCTCCTTCTCCTCCTTCACCCACTTCTGAAAGCCTCAGAAAGCACCTGCCAAATATGGAAAGGCTGAATGGCCTGAACAGTAAGGAATGGCTTCGCAGTTGGAGACTGGTTCTCGCTATTACTGGCAAGCTACAACTCATTAAGTATCCAATCCCGGTTTCACTAGAACAAGTCATCATAAAAAGCCTTAATGATGAGCATAACTTCTTAGTTGATGAATCCAAAGAAATTCGTGACCTCATGCTATTGACCATTGACCCCAAGTTCCGCAGGGATTTTGAATCCCTGGGGCCATATGAGTTGATGCAATAGGTTGAGGAAAGGTTCCAAAACCAATTGAAGAGGAACGAGTTAGGATCTTCAAAAGACTTGCAGAGTGCAAGCTAAAAGAAGGAAGTAGCATCGATTCGCATGTTCTTCAGATTGAAGCATACATAGGCGAATTGTACCAACTTGGTTACTCCATGAGTCAGGAGATAAGTATGGACATCCTACTCGCTTCGCTGACTAGTATGTACGATCTGTTCATTCAGACATATAGAAAGGAAGGCCAGCAAAAGACTTTTATGGAAATGCGTCCACTGTTGACTTTATATGAGTCTCTAATGGACAGGAATAGCTCCAATGGGCCAGCTACTTCTGGATTAAGTCCGGTGAAGAGACACAGCAAGAAACGATCCAGATCCTCTGGACATGTTTCAAACTGGGAATCCATAAAAGATTGGAGTCTTCCAAGGTCAGAATCTTTTTGAAAGCTCAGGTACATCTAAAAACCTCAAAACTTCTGATTCATAATTCCTTGATGCATGATGTGATAGTCACATTTTGGTTTGCATGCAGGGAATCAGTAGGGTACGGGACTTTGACGCATAGGAGCAATTTTGGATTGGATCTCCAGCTCATGCAGTTTTGAAGTTTAGTTATATATTACAATCATGTTATTAGCTTATTAGATGCAAGCGACATTGTTTGTCATATAGTACATTGTTCAAGGATATTTTTCAGTTTTATAAAATGTTAATTTTTCCTTTAATACATGTTTATTTGATTTATCCTTGAAATGTATGAGTGTGTTAATTGCATGAATGACAATGATTTGAATGTTGATGCGTCCAAGGTGTTTGGATTCATAATTGTGCTCTTTATGATTGTTAAAAGTAATTTTATAAGGATCAATTCAACCAAAGGTCCAGTTGGACAGGACTTTGGAATCATTTGACTTAGAGTCACATGATGAATTGAGTTCTTAATAAAAACATGTGTGGCAAGAAAAGAATCACCCAAAGATCCAGTTGGACAGGACTTTGGAATCATTTGACTTAGAGTCACATGATGATTAAGTTCCTTATAAAGCACATGTGGCAAGAAATGAATCACCCAAAGATCCAGAGGATAGGATTTTGGAATCAGTTGACTTAGAGTCAAGTGATGATTGCAAGTCTTGAACAAAATTAACAAAGACATAAATTTACATAGAGATGTAAAAGACGTCAAGATCATGAGCAACGGACACATCAATTGATGTGTATTGCTCGAATCTTCAAATAGAACACAATTGCTTATACTTCACGGTATTTGTCAATCAGTATGAAAAATATGGCTTCGCTTATCAGAACAAGCGATTGAATTGAAACCTTGAACAGTTCAAGGACTTCAAAGGAAGTATGAGATCCACAGAACCTGAGTGACATCAGTTTCACAGTTTATTCTCTTCCAAGAACATTAATGGTTATAATGTGTCTTAGCGAAGATAATGGAGCTTTAATCGAAATTGTTCGATCCTCGATGCATGAGATACATCGTCAATTAGTTTTCGATGAATTGAAAAACCAGTCAGACCATATAAACCATATTCCGACCACATCCTAGACTAAGTAGGTCTTGCAAACACTATCTGAAATGTAAAGCTGGGATTATCCCACTTATACATAGAAAGTCCAGGGTCTTGTAGTGTTAATCTGAACCTCATGACTGGTCTGAACATGATCAGCAATGTCGTTTCATTGGCTATCCCGTTGCAACTATAAAAGAAGAGCTCTTTTAGAAAGAACTCATGTTATAAGGAAACAGTGGGAGTTGGGACAGTCCTGAATGAGTTCAGGATTAGCTAAGTGAAAGAACCTTTAGTCATCACTAGGCTTGGAGCAGAAATCAGATTTCTGTTTTACAATTGACATAATCTTCTCTTGACCAGTAGTATTGATCACCATAATAAGTAGTTATGATCGGGGTGACATACCGATTGGTGGTAAACACTATAGTTGGTACGGATTTACAATCCGACTACTTGGAAGCATTGGTGAGCCTGGTTGCTGCCAAACAAGAGAACCTTAGGGCGAGACACATTCTATGTGAAAATTTGATTGGTTTTACACCTGGTCTAAAAACCAGTGGGAGTAACTGAATCATCAAAACAAAGCAACATGGACAGATACATACCTTCAAAATATCTGGTTGAGTGAGACGATACTCAGAGTCAAGTAATTGTTTCCGAGAGAAGCACTCTCAATAGAAGATGAAATCCGAAAGGATACTGCATGGCACATTGTGAATCGTTAGTGGAGCGCGTGTGGATCACCGACACACTAATAGGGACTCACAAAGAGTGTCCCAGTACAAAGGTACATGGGCCCGGGATTACCCCACGGGCATCTCGCAAGAAAGGATATTCAGATTCTCAAAATTATGCCAAAGGATTGGATTTTGAGAAAAGGCTGAAAGATTTCCATTAAGATGTCAAAAAGGTTTGGATTCTCAAAATGTGCCAAAAGTCCTGGATTTTGTGAATAATCCATAACCGTGTCAAAGCCAGTGGGAGTGTCGCTGTTATCTACTATCTCCATATGTGGGTTACATACTGTTTCTAGGAAACGTCTCTTTTTATTACAAAGTGTAATGACTTGGTGTTAAGAGACGGATCGCTATGAAAGACTCAATAGAAATACGGCATAATCAGGTGGTTGTAAACGTCTATAAGATAGATTGAAACTCTGCCAAGATGATCTTGATGAGATTCAAGATGTATAGCCCCAGGAAAGGAGTTTCCTATCATTGCAAAGTGTTATGACTTGGCATGAAAGAAATAAAGAAGGTGCAACATACTCAGATAATTCACAGACATCTATTGGATAGATGAAATCGCCAGCATAGACCTAACCATTCTAAGCATGATCTTGCTAAGATTCAAGATGCATGAGAAGAGTCTCCGAAAGGAAATAGTTTTTCGAAAATCATGACACAAGGATTATAAATACTCTTTGGATTCCGAAAGGGTTTGGAATAAGATTAGATCGAGTTCCACATGTTTCTTGGATCGATCAGAATGTCATTAACATATCCTGATGACTTGATGCTTAGGGCATAGTAAGTTGGATTCAGGACATTGTCTGGCTGGGAATACTGGATGGATTGTTTGAACTCACGTGAGAATTTATTGGGAAATGATTGGGGTGAAAGTAATAGTAATAATTTGAAAGATTTTTTCAAAGTGGTAATTATTAACGTCAAAGGACTTCATGGTTAAAGAATCTCGTTGGTATTCTGATGGAGCGTGTGTGGTTCACCGGCATATCATAGCACCTCGAAATAGTCTTAGGGTGCAGTTAAGTAGACTAAAGACCCCAAGAACCATAGGAAGTCACAGTACACATTACGAGAATGGAGTTAGGAGAGAAAAATACAGGATAACATATTGAGATGTCATCGGAAGAGCATCCGATTGGATCATCTGCAATAATGTGCATCAGTATAAGATACTTTGGATACATAGAAAGAGTGAAAGGTTCATAAAGACATAGCTATAAAAATTAGAATTGAAAGTTTAAAAGAAATCTTGAAATCGATAATAGTTTATGACAAGATTCGACTTGGTGATTACCTAGTGGAGACTTGGTAATAAGCAGGAGTAGCTGCCAGTCAGATCTTTATGTTTCGCTTTCGCATGTTTTACTTCCCGAATAATTTAATTATTTAGAAAGGTCCACAATCGCTCATACTTTGGGAAGTAAGTGTTGAATCAAGACTGTCATGAAGTGTTTGTAGATTTTCTAAGGAGTTAGACATAGCAATAGGATTGCTACAACGTTCATGAGTACTTAGAAATGAAGATTTGAGTATTGGATAAACCCACGCTCAATAGATTGCTTCATGGATTACATCACGAGCAATGTTGATACGATAATATCTTATGATCTTGAAGTGGAGAGATATGAGTTATAATTTACAAGGCAGTTGTTCATTGATAGCATGAAAACACATCGGTAACTCGATGTTATAAAACGTGTTGTTGTGAATGATTTGACTGGTAAAAGATATAAGCATATGAGTCGAAGCTTATTTGTTCCTTGACCCTGATGGGTAACATATATCTGTAGGCCTCTTGATGATTTTGAAGTTGACTAAAGTGCTGGCCAGCCTGGACTAAATTGATGTGTTCAATTAGAAGTCCTAAAGTCATAAGTAAAATCGGAAATCGGGAAACAGAGTACCGGACATAGATTGATCTCAATCCATGTCTCATGTCCGAAAATATCTTGTTGAACGGATGATCATATGATCACTTATCTATGGACAGAACTGATTGGGTCAGAGTTCGGCAGCAGTTTCTAGGAAGGTACAGTTTGCTGATTAATTAGAGGTTAAATTAGTAATTATAGTCATAGACTTATCCAAGTGGGAGACTGTTGGATTAGGTGTCTACGCCATGACTAATAATTGCTTCCTTCGTCCCAAAATGATAGTCCATGTTTCCTTTTTAGTTTGTCCTAAAATGTTAGTCCACTTCTAAATATAAATGACATCTTTACCAAAATATCCCTAACTGTAATTATAACAGCCAACACATCTAGTGCCGACATTAAATGCAAAGAAAAGGTAAAACAGTCATTTTGGGGGAAAAAGTAAGATACATTTAATGTTTTCTTAATCTGTATGTTTTTTGTCTGTGGACTATCATTTTGGGATGGAGGGAGTAGTATTTACCTAATTAATATATAGCAGCATAGTCCATTTGGGTTGCCCTCATAGCTAGAGGTTTGGTAGAAAGTCCAGGAGAGAGAAAGATTGATTTATTATATGATTAATATATCAATAGAAATTAAATAAATAGTTTATTAATATATTAAAGTGATAATATATTAATTAGAAACTATATTAATTAATTAGAAATTAATCTGGAATTAATTGAAATTAATTTGGTGATTAATTTAATTAATTAAAGATGCAGGGGCTGAATTGTAATTATTCAATAGTTGAGTAGTGACAATTGAGGAAGGTTAGTGATTTTCAAAATCTATATATATGATATATAATTTCGAAATTCATATATATGAAGAGATAAATAGGTTTGAATTGATAAGATAAATGTTTATCTTGATTTGAATTCAAAAATGTTTATCTCTAAGGTTTATCTGGTTATCATTTGAAACCTATAAATAGGGAGCCCCATAGCCTACAAATTTCGTGATTTTTCTCCTCCCAACTCTCTCTGGATTTCGCCAACTTCATAGCCTGGGTGTGATCTCATTTGAGGCAGGACAATTGTGCTGCTTTGCTTCCAAGAAATCTAAAATGTTAGTTTTTCTGATTTTATTCTTTTAGTTATTTTCTTGTGGCATTTAGGAATTTATTATATGTTTAATTAGAAGAAAACATAGATCCTTATAGGTTGCATGTGAACTTAGGGTTTTTAGTTCATTGATTTACAGAAAACCTTTCAATATGGACACATCGTAACTCGTGAGATATTTATGCAAAATTATATGACGATCGTATCTTACAGGTAAGATAAATGATTAGATTATCTGTGAACTATATAATGTGAGCTATGTTCATTTCTACTAACTTTTTACACAGTAGCAAGAAGAAACGTCGATAAATAACTAAAATGGATAAGAAAAAGATAATAAGACGTTGTACAAACTTTCAATCGCATATACTCGAGATTCATATTATAACATGTGTTTCTCATATGGTACACCTATTTCATACTATTATCGAGTAAAACATTTATATACACAAAAACAAAAATTTCGAAGGAGGGCTACTTCTAACTTAATTTCCTTATTTTGCTTCTTTCTTTAAAGAACTCAAACCAAAGATTAGACACCCACAACACACTAAGCAAAATAGCATTCACAATCACAACCATCCAAGAACACCAAACCCACATCGGAACCACACCATCTCCTCCACCATTCAAGTAAAACACCATCATTTTATACACCAACAGTGGCCCCAACACCCCTCTAACCACCGTATAAAACCCATAAAAATAAGGAGATAAACCACCATACAACCTTGCAGCCGCCTTCACCTCATCCTTCTGACACCTGGCAAGACTCCACGTATTCTGACAAAGGCTGGTGACCTCCGCCAATGCAAGGAGGAGGAGGATCGGAGATGCACCATAACAGACCACATAACGGCATGTTATGAACACATAGAGAACCGCTAAGTGGTGGGCAATGAATAAGTAATCATTGGGGATGAAGATTAAGTAATGTAAAGTGTCTATGAGGAAGTATGCAATGCTGAAATCAAGAACCGTGTCTTGAAATGGTGTGTTTTGGGCAGCAAAGTGGTTGTTGGGTTTCTGTGGGTGTAGGAAATTTGCATAGATTGATAGAAAGACCGCCGGAGTGCCATGAGTCAAAGAGATTAGACAACTTGAAGCATCTACCCTTTTCTTGGGATCCCATTTCTTGAAAAGTGTTGAGTAGCCAATAAGATATATGGAAATATACATGAGAGTGAAATATGGAAGTAACGGGATATCAAGATCTAGGGTTTCCATGCTGAGAGGAGGGAGATTCATTGATTCGAATTTGGACTGGAAAAAAGGTTCAAGTGTCGTTAAAATTAATGGTACTTTCAAGTTACAAGAAGATAATTGTTCCTTCGAGTCTTCGAGCAATTTCAAGAACGCTAGAAAGAAAAGGATTGGAAGAAAAAGGAGACTTTAATTATCATCTGAAAACAAAAGTGAATTACAAAGCATATGTATCTTTATACATATAAGAGATAATATATTATTTAACATCGACTTACACTGAATTACATATGTTGCAACTTCAACTGCCACCTCAGCAAAATTGTTCTTGTTCCCCCTTCACAAGTGTAACAAACCGTATGAATAAAGTTGGTGGATGCAAGTCTAGTGTCACCTTTTAGCTAAAAGGCAAAGATGGTAATCTATTTTGAGAATTGATCTTAAAGCTTGAATGGAAACGGTTTGAATAAAATGGAAAAGAGGGGAAATATTGTTTGGTTTGCGTGGTGGTGCAAAAGTATATATATTTTAAAGTAAGGGGTGAAGTGCGATAGAATTGGATATTAGGATGATAGTGGTGTCATGTTATAAAGAAAGAGAGTTTCATTGCGTAAAGCAAATTGAACACACACAACACGATATTACAATCAAAAAGTTATACCATGTGCTCGCGGAATATTCTATATTTTTTCTTAGTGCAAAACGATTTTTTTCTGAAAAAAGAAGATTGTTAAGCATCGAAACAAATGAATAATGATTTTGATATTACATTATTTATTTACGGTTAATCATTAAAAATATCAAAACCGGAGGTACTAGAACACAAAATGAAAATATTTTGAAAAACTATCATAACTAATCATTCAATTCAGAAAATTGATGTAAAATCACTTTATGATTGATCTTCACTACAAAAACGTGTTAGTACTATTCTTTCACAACATAATAGGTAATTTACGTGACGTTTTTGTATGCTTAAACTCATAATACGCTCCAGTTACATAATTTACAAGTAACAAAAGATAAGAGCTGGCGAATATTAGATAACCTTAATTAAGTCGTAGTTACTTAAACAAACTTAATTAAACAATAGTTTATACATAAGATACTCAAGTATCCTAGTAGAATATCCTCAGAATCTTTTAGATGACTCTTTTACTTAAATTTTTACATTTATGTATGCCCATATGGGTTTCTTCCCTCTTTGCCTCATCACTCTTTGGGGTTAACCGCCTACACTGACGGCGTCGCCGTCCGCTTAGTCAGACTGGGCCCACTTATATGGCGGGAACAGCGTATGGTGTTGGCCCACACACGTGATGATAAGATACAAGTACAAGTGTACAACTCCATGTGAAACAAAAAGAAAACAGATAACGTACCTGATGAATCAACCTTCCTCTCCATCGCCATGAGGCGATCGCCGGTGACGGAGATCCAGTCAGAAGCAGCTACGCCGATAAGGAGAAGTCCCGTTTTGCATCAGATTGACTCCTGACGATCGGAGTGAATTTTTTTTATATGGGTTTAAGACGGATGCATCGGCTTTAGTCGATCAAAGAAGTGTAAAGTAATTCATATGTCGAACAGCAAAATCTGGAACTGAGAAATTACAAGGCCTATCCGTTTTCTAACCACTACCATACCGTACCTGTGGTCCTTGCTAAACTATGACTAATTATATGAAATATTGGGACTTCTGCTTTTGAGAATATGACAAAATTGGAATGATATGGTTAATGGAACTATAAATATTAAATAATTTTTTATTTTTTATTTACGATTAACTATTTATTAACTTAAGCCTAATGTGTATATATATTGATGCGAACCAGTCCGATGAGGGCGTCCTTCTAATCGATTGCGATTCAGACCTGGGTTCACAACAACGAAAATGGGGGTCAGTCGCACTCCGGGAGGCGATCCCGAGAGGGCGCACCGACGATCAAGTTAGTACAGTGATCGGAGGATGTGAGAACGGATGAGATGAGAGTAAAGGTTCGGGTTACGATGATGATCTTCCCATGGGGTCTGATCATCATATACCGATGTACCTGTGTGGGACCAAGGCATAAGTCTTGGTAGCGGACCCTCTACTCATTGGATGATCTTCTGCGGTCGCTTGTGATTGGCACGTTAGGCCGACCAGGTAGTGGCTCGTGCACTATCTTGGTCGTCTACTGTTAACAGTCCACACGGTGGACTGTTACGGGGTAAGGTGTCGCCCTTGTATTCGTCTAGGCAGTGGTCAGCTGTCCAAAGCTGTCGGGAACGGATAGTGTCGAGCCAGGCGGGCCACGCGGCCCCTCGCTGCTGGCTGGCGGTCTGGGGGTTAGCGAGGGCGGGCTGGCGCGCTGTCGAGTGTATCGTTAATTCGTTATGATACCATATCAAGTCCCCCCAGTCTGGTAGTCAAAGTAGTGGGCCTAGTTTTGACGTTCTAGACATAGGTAGCGGCTGTTCGCTTCCCGAGTAAGTTTGCGCAATTATAGCTGATGTGAGTGACGTGACTTGTGTCAGTTTTCATCATTAGGGTATTTTTGAGTTTCCCGCCTCTTATCCCTTATTTATCTTACCTAGGGCTTTCTGTATTCTCTTCTTTTTGTCTTTTTAGATATTTCTGTTTCCTTATTTCTCACTTTGCTTTCGTTCTGTCTCTCGTTTTCGAAATGGCCAACATTATCGATCAGGAAATCGCCGACGAAGTTTACGGTCCGCTTCCAACCAGAGGATGGATTTTTGGTTCTACCCACCAGTGCCGGAATCTCTCTCCACCCTGAAGGGAAGGTGGGAATTTTTCTGAAAAACCTTTGACGTCGGGTATTGTCTTCCTACTTCCGACTTTATCGACGAGGTCCTCCGGCGAAAGAGCGTTGGTCTTCACCAGTTGACTCCCAACTCAGTTAAAAAATTGTAGCCTTCGAGTTGTTGTGTCGCTCGCTAGTTAACAAAATGGTACCTGATTTTTTTGTTTTCAAACACTACTTTTGTTTCGCCGTTGCTGGAGAGAAGTATGCATTCTACAAGAGGACGAGTGTACATGTTTTGGTTCCTGAACCCAAGAGCTCGCCTAAGCACTGGCAAGATCGATCTCTCTGGGTAAATGCTTCGTGGGTTGGTGCCCGATACCATCGATCTGGTCCGGTTTCTGACCAGATCCCGAAGTTATTTCCTCATCAAGAGCAAGTGGTAAAAGTTTTGAACGGCTTTCGCGTGATCCCGGAGGAGTTCCCTGAACATATTCTAGCAGGTGGAGTCTTGAGTACCTCCTGGAGGATGCGTGGTAGAATGCCTGAGTTCTTTGTGGTTCAGAAAGGTACGTCGTTGCTTTTCTTTCCCCTTCGCCCTTTTTTGTTTTAGTTTGTTCGCCTCCTTCTCCCTTCTTTATCTCTTTTATTTTTGTGTAGATGTTCCTTGTACTGTTTGATTTGAGGATGTTCTTGGGAAGGACTGGAAGGGAGAGCTCCAGTACCGGGAGGTTGATTTGGTTGACAAGGTGCCTGCTCCGTTCTCTTTCCGGAATCCAGACGTATTGGCACGTGCCCAAGAGATCCAGGCACGAGAGGGAGCAGGGTCGGGTGGAGAGAAGCTTGATGATATTTCGTTGATTGGCACTATAATGGGAGGTTTTTCCAGGGGTGATCGTGGGGGATCCCTTGAGTCGGTGCATGACAGTAAGGAGGGCATCATCGGGGGTTCGTCCAAGTTGTTGAACAAAAGAAAAATGGTTTGGGGCGCTTTGGATCAGTCTGAGGGTCGCTTGGAGACAAGATTGGTAAGACGTGTGAACTGTCGTCGGCTGTTGAGTAGTTTAAAGGAGGATGATCTTGGGGCTAGTAAGTCTGGAGCTATCCAAATTCCTGATGACGAGGGTACGTTTGTTGAGGATTCTGAGACTCTACCGGTCTCCGAGGGTGCTAGAAATCGAGGGAAAATATTATTGATGATTCCGGGGCTGTTAAGGGTGGCGTTGGTGGGGGTGACGGGTCTAGTCCCGGTGGGGATGCTTTGGGGACTCACGTCTGGACTAATTATGCATCTCTACCCTTTCTTCCTGATTGGAAACTTTTGAACCGTTCCCGCTTATCCACACGGGAGAACGCGATCGATTTTGCTCTTTATGCCTTTCCTCCGACCGCTGACATAGAGATGGAGGGTTTTTCACACGACAACTTGGTCAAAGCTTTGAGGTTTGTATCCACTAAATCTGCCTATTATTTAGCAGCCGCTGCAAAGCGGATGAACATTTGTCTGCTTCCTCTGCCGATCGAGAATCTCTTAAGCTGGAGACCTGAAATGCTCTAACTGAGAGTGCATGCTTGCGTGCATCGGTGGAGGAATTGAAAGGTGCAGATGGCTGGCTTGAAAGGTGCTGCTCGCGAATTCAACCACAATTGTTAGCGTCTTGTTGCTGAGAAGATGTCTGTTGAAGAGCAACTGGTTAGCGCCCAAGACAAGCTAGACAAGGTTGGGCAGGAGAATGAAGCGTTGATGATTCATGCTGAAAGTTTTGATGCAGACTTATGTGAAAAAGAGCATGCTTTGGAGGAGAAGGCTGTGGCATTGGCGAGGGTTGAAAAAGATTTGAAGTTGATGGTTGAAGAAGGTATGGTGAGGGTAGTGGAGAAGGTTTTTATGATTCCCGATCTGATTCATGGCATCAACCGCATAAGACGTCCTGTTATGCCCATAGCGAGGAGGCTGGTCGCCGCGGCCTTTGTCAATAATTGAAAATCAGCACGTCAGATGTTGGTGAAAGTAGCTGGACTACCAGTCACACCCGGGAGATTGAAGATGCTATTGAATATTTTGCTACATTGTATTATGCCGGGTTGTTGAACTTGGGTCAGATTGGTGTGGAGGAGCTGAAAGAGCTTCTGAAGGTGGATGCTGACGAGTAATTTGTTTGTTTTGATGGTATTCGATATGGTTGTAAGCTGGATAATGTGTGTGGACAACTTTCTCTTTTCTTTGTTTTCTTTTTGGGTTGTGATTGTGGTTGAACTTTTGACTGTTATGTTTGCCAGCAGGTATGGTTGACTTGCTGTGTGTGAAGTACTTGCTTTTTCTTTTGGTTATCGTTTGTGTTATTTTGCATGTTTGTTTCGCTTGTGTTTGTCGTTTCCTCTGTTTATTTATTTGGCAGCTTTGGCCTTGTAAGGCTTGGCCTAGTATCCCGTGTTAATTCTTACAATTTAGTTTGCGAAAAGTTGGTGCCCTGCCTTAATGGTTAGGGTTTGTCCTGAGAGAAATGGTTCTTGACCACAAACGTTAGGATTCGACCTAAAAGAAATGGTGCTCGACCATAGACGTTAGGATTCGACCTAAAAGAAATGGTGCTCAGCCACGAAAGGTAGGATTCGACCTAATAGATGTGGTGACCGGCCACAAGTGTTAGGATTCGAACTAAAAGAAGTAGTGCTTGGCCACAAGCGTTAGGATTGGACCTAAAAGATGGCGCTCGGCCTTAGCTATTGGTATTATCGCGCGTGAACTAGGTGTTGGTCGGGTGATCTGTCCGACCAATTTGCTATTTGATTGAAAAGAGAAAAACAAACATAGCGTAGATGTGCCTCATACATCAAGCGACCTAGAACTCGGTTCCTTAGGGGGAAAAGTCATTACAATTAAAACTAAACTTCCTATCGCTGTGACTAGTGTTGTTAGGGGTTTCTTCAGAAGTAAAACTTCTTCAAATTCTGAATATTCCACGCTCTTGGTATTGCGTCCCCATCGAGAGTCTCCAGTATATATGCACCATTTCGATATACTTCTACCACCTTGTAAGGGCCTTCCCAAGTGGGTCCCAGTTTTCCCCTGGGCTGGGCATGACTTACATCGTTCTTTCTGAGTACCAAGTCCACTACCTTGAAGGCTCTGCCTTTCACCCACTTGCTGTAATATCGTTTTGTGTTGGATTTGTATGTTGCTTATCGCATATTGGCAAGTTCGCATTTTTCCTCCAGCAGGGAGAGGCTATGCCGTAAGTCTTCCTCCGCCTTCTCTGGCATGAAGGCAGAGACTCTCAGGGAGGCTATCGTGAATTCTGGCGGGAGCATGGCCTCTGCACCATACGTTAGACTGAACGACGTCTCTTGGGTGCTTGTCCTTGGGGTCGTGCGATACGACCATAGAACACTTTGCAAATCTTCCACCCAGTTGCCCTTGGCCTTCCCTAACTGTTTTTTGATTCCATTCACAATGGTCCGGTTGGTTACCTCCGTTTGACCATTTGATTGTGGATGAGCCACCAATGTGAATTGTTGGCGTATTTGTTTCTCTACGCACGATCCTCGAAACGCGTTTTCTGTAAATTGCAAGCCATTGTCGCTGATCAGCACTCGCGATGTGCCAAATCTCATGAGTATATTCTTCCACATAAACTTAATGATGCTTCGTCATGAAATGGAGGCTAGCGGTTCAGCTTCTACCCACTTGGTAAAGTAATCTATCGCCACAATAAGGAATTTTACTCTCCCGGGAGCTTCTGGGAACGGTCCTACGATGTCAATTCCCCATTGGAAAAAGGGCCAAGGGCTGCTGATACTCGTCATGGGAGCTGCAGGTAGGCTTTGAGCTAGGGAGTAGGTCTGGCATTCTGTGCATTTGCGTGTCACCTCCGTCACATCATGGTGGATATCTGGCCAGTAAATCCCCATCTGTAGTATTTTGCCAGTCAGCGCCATCACTCCTTCGTGGGCTCCCGCTAGTCCCGAGTGTGCCTCATCTAGCACTCGTTGTCCCTCCTCTTTGGTTATACATTTTAGCCATGGAGCCAAGTACCCTTTCTTATACAACGTTCCCTCGATAATTGTGAAGTTTGGAGCCTTGATTCTTATTTTCCTTTGCAGACTCGTTTCTCATCAATGCTCCTTTCTAGGAGGACCTCAACCAGTACCTTCTTGGTTAAATGGTCAAAGGAGGTCGATGCTAGTTTGCTTAGGGCGTCGGCCCTTCTGTTTTCTGATCATGGGATTTGTTTGATAGAGAAGCTGTCGAAGGATTTTGTTAGCTTCTGAACTGCATCCATGTATTTCTACATCCGTTTGTCCCTGGCTTCGTACAAACCATTGATTTGATTTGTTACTAGCATCGAGTCGCTCAACGTTGCGACTTGTTTTGCTCCATTTTCGATTGTCAATCTCAGTCCGGCTAATAGTGCTTCATACTCCGCTTCATTGTTGGAGGTTCGGAAATCAAATCTCAGTGCATATGTGATTTCCTCTCCCTGGGGGCTGTTCAGGATAAGCCCAGCTCCCGACCCTTCTTTGTCGGTTGCGCCGTCAGTATAGAGGACCCATTCGCTTGGCTGTTCTGTGATGAGGATTTTCTGATCGTTTGGAGTTTCTAGTCGTGTTTGTTCTGGGATTTCGATGAGGAAATCAGCTAAAGCTTGCCCCTTAATGCCTGTCCGTGGTCGATACTCGATGTCATGCTCTCCCAGCTCTATAACCCACTTAGCCAGTCGACCTGAGTTTTCTGGCTTTAAGAGAATTTGTTTGAGTGGCTGGCTGGTGAGGACCTCGATGTGGTGCGCTTGAAAGTATCGACGAAGGCATCTGGAAGCGTGCACGAGTGCCAGTACTAACTTTTCGAGCATTGGGTAGTTAATTTCTGGACCTTGAAGCGCCCGGCTCACAAAGTATACCGGGAGCTGTTTAGTGTTTCTTTCCACCACTAGGACTGCCGAGATTACCTCTTGCGATGTCGATAGATAGGTGGATAGGGTTTCTCCCGGAATGGGGCTGGCAAGCGTGGGAAGTTGCCTAGCGTCTGTATGAGATTTTGCCATGCTTCGTCCGCTGCTGGCATCTACTTAAATCCTTTTTTATTAACATGGCCTTTCAATGTATTGAAGAGCAGGAGTGCTTTCTCTGCTGATTTTGCAATGAATCTACCCAGTGCTGTCAGTTTCCCGTTCAGGCCTTGCATTTCTTTTAGCGTGGTGGGGGCTCTGGTTTCGAGGACGTCCTGGACCTTCGCGGGGTTTGGAAATATGCCTTGGTTGGTTACATAGTAACCCAAGAATTGGCCTTCTTCGACAACAAAGACGCATTTTGCTGGATTCAATTTCATTCTCGCATTCTCCAACGTTTTAAATGTTTCCTCCATGTCAGCTATTAGTGCTGTGTCTTCCAGGCTCTTAATGACCATATCATCGACATAGACTTCGATGTTGCGCCCAATTTGGTCGTGGAAGAGTCGATCGACTAATCTCTGGTACGTTGCTCCCGTGTTCTTTAGGCCAAAAGGCATCTTTTGATAGAAAAATGTTCCTCTATCGGTGTAAAACGTTGTCTTCTCTTCATATTCTTTTTTCATTTGTATCTGGTGATAAACCTTGTATGCATCCAAAAAACATTTCCACCTAAATCCTTGAAGCGATTCCACTTTCTGATCTATCTCGGGTAGGGGTCGCAGTATTTAGGGCACGCCTTGTTCAAGTTTGTGTAATCTATACACATACGCCAGCTACCATCGTGTTTTTTGACCATTACCGGGTTGGAGATCCAGACAAGAAGGACCGCTTCTCTCAATATGCTTGTGGCGACCAACTTGGAGACTTCTGCATTGATTGCGACATTACGCTCGCCCGCTTGGCCTCTCTTCTTCTGCTTGACCGCACTGGTCCCTACTTTGACATTCAGGTTGTGTTCATTAACATTTCTATCCACCCCTACCATGTCGGATGGCTCCCATGCAAATATGTGTTGGTATTGTCATAGGAGTGTGATTATTGTTTCTCTTGTACCCACAGGTATCATGGTGCCTATTTGTAGCGGTTGTTTAGGGTGATCTTGGTTGATAACTTCCTTATCGTTGGGCTCTTCTCTCATTGTCTTCTTGGTTGGGCGTATAATGTCTGTCGGCTGCATAATCTGACAGCACTACAAATTTTGGGGGCTGGTGGCCATGACATAGGCTATGCCTCCCGGCGTTCTGAATTTGAGCAGACCATGGACTGTGGATGCTACCGCGCCAAATCTCAAGAGTCTTGTGTGTCCTAAGATCATGTTGTGTTCCGATGGCGCTCTCACGACGACGAACTCAATGAGCACGGTCTTGTGTAATTTCCTGTCAAAACTTCGTAGTGAGAAGGGAAGGTGTATGGTCCCGATTGGCCAAATGTTGTGGCCTGTCACCCTAAAAGTCGCCCTTTGGCTGGTTTTAACTCGTCTTTGATTATCTGCGGGAGTAATTTGAAGCAATGTTCATGGATGATGTATGCAGCACTTCCTCCATCTACATATATCCTGTGGATTTTGATGTCCCGGACGTGTCCGGTGATAACTAAGGGATTGTCCCCATACCAGTTCTCCGGTCTTGGACCGTTGACCGAGAAACTAAGATTTAGGGATCTTTGGCAGTGGCGCATATCGTCCCTACTGGCACGAGTGACTTGCTTCTGGCTGGCTCGGATGGCTAGGATTTCGTGACCTCGACCGGCTCCCTTGTCTTCCTTCCGGTTTCTCCCTGCATTCCTTTCTGCTTCATACTGTCCTCTTAGCTTCTTTGCAGTTTCCACTAGATTTCCTTTGAGTTGTTTCTCCTTCATTTCTCGTTTCAACATGGCGCAGTCGAGCGTATCGTGAGCCCTGCTTTTGTGGTATTCACAGTATCGCTGTTTGTTGTCTTGGGCTTTACTCGTGGTGGTCTCTTTTACTGCATAGATGTCTGCGTGCCGACTCCGTGCTTCTTCTTTGAAGAGTGGGTTCTATCATCGTGGAGGTCTTCCGCTTCTTAAAGGAGGACCAACATGGTCCGTCCGTCGGCTATGGGATTGGTACCGGTCGCTTCGTCTATGGTAGGTATGAAAGGTTTTTAGCAATCTATGAATTAGAAATCCTAAGTTCACATGCAACCTAAGATGAGGATCTATGTTTTTCTATCAATGAACATATAACAAAATGCTAAGGCCAACAGTTTATTTCTAAAGAATAAAATATAAGAAAACCAACCTTTGAATTTTCTTCTTGAAGCTAGCAGCAAAATTATCCCGCCTCAAATGAAGTCACACCCAAGCAATGGAGAAGAGAAAACAAAATTCCAAAGAGACAGTAAAAGTGGCGCATGTTTTTAGGGTTCCTAGAGGCTCTATTTATAGCCTCCAAGGGTTACAGTCAAAACCCTAGAAGAGCCCAACTTTTGACAAGCCTTTTTGTCAAATGGACCAAGCCATCTTAAACCCTAATTAGGGTTTCGAGATTATGTGGAGGCTCCACAAAATCTCGCCCAACTCATGGCTTCCACTGGCCAATCTTTATTCAGCTATTGAATAATTACAAGACCATTCCCTGCACTTTTAATTAATTAAATTAATCACTAAATTAAATCCATTTAGTTTTAGATTAATTTCAAATTAATTAATATAGTTTCTAATTAATATATTATCCTATAATATATTAATAAACTATTTATTTTATTTCTATTGATTTATTAAACATTTAATAAATCAACCTTTCTCTCTACTGAACTTTCTGCCAAACCTCCAGCTATGAGGACAACCCAAATGGACTTTGCTTCAATTAATAAGATAAATACAATTTATAAGTCATGGCTTAGACACCTAATCCAACAGTCTCCCACTTAGATATGTCTATGACTTTAATTGTCAATTTATCTTCTGATTAATCAACAAATCTCAGCTTCCTAGAAACTGTTGCCGAACTTTGACCCAGTCAGTTCTGTCCATAGATAAGTGATCAGATGATCCTCCGTCCAACAAGATACTTTCAGACTCTAGACATGGATTAAGATCAATCTTGGTCTGATACTCTGTTTCTCGATTTCTGATTCTGCTTTTGACTATAAGACTACCAATTGATCACATCAATTTAGTCTTGGTTGGCCAACACTTTCAGTGAACTTCAAAATCATCGAGAGGCCTACAGGTATCTGTTTCCCATCAGGATCAAGGAACGAATAAGTTTCGACTCATATGCTTATATCTTTTACAAGACAAAATCGCTCACAACAATACGATTTATAACATCGAGTTACCGACGCGTTTTCGTATTATCAATGAGCAACCGCCTCACAAATTACAACGCATATGTCTCTACTTTAAGATCATAAGATGTTATCGTCTCAACATTGATTATGATATAATCCATGAAACAATCTATTGAGTGCGGGTTTATCCAATACTCAAATCTCTATTTCTAAGTACTCATGAATGTTGCAGCAATTCTATTGCTATGTCTAACTCCTTAGACAATCTACAAACTAGTTCATGACAGTCTTCGTTCATACTTACTCCTTGAAAGTATGAGCGACTGTGGACATTTGAATAATCGAATTACTCAGGAAGTAAACATGCAAAATGAAACACAATAATAAACAATTGACAAAAGCAGTAAACAATACTAGTTTATAAATCTCTATTATAAAATCGTCAAAGTCAATTACATTTATATTGTTACAAGTTTCAAACTATCAAATTACTAAAACTAATATCATATCTCAGTCCAATGCTCCTAGCTTGCTGATTGTGATTGATCCTACTCAGAGCCTTTGTCAAAGGATCTGCAGGATTGTCTTCAGATGATACCCTCGTTACATGGAGGTGACCTTCTTCTACCCTATGTCGAATGTAATGGTACTTTTTGTCGATATGCCTAGACTTTCCATGATCTCGCGGTTCCTTTGTCAAAGCGACCGCTCCTTCATTATCGCAGAACAGTTCCATTGGCTCCTAAATGCTCTGGACTACTCCAAGGTCACTGATAAATTTCTTCAGCCAACCCGCTTCCTTAGACGCTTCACTCGCAGCTATGTACTCTGATTCGCATGTCGAATCAGCCACCGTCTCTTGCTTGGAACTTTTCCAAGTGACCGCTCCCCTGTTCAAAAGGAACACCCAGCCCGACTGAGACCGACCATTGTCTCTATCTGTCTGGAAGCTGGGGTCTGTGTATCCACTCACTTTCAAAGTATCACTGCCACCAAGGACTAACACCATGTTCTTTGTCCTTCACATATACTCGAGTATGTTCTTTACAACTATCCAATGCGCTCTTCCAGGGTTTCCCTGGTACCAACTTACCATGCTCAAAGCAAAGGATACGTCGGGGTGAGTACATGTCATAGTGTACATGATCGACCCTACTGCCGAAGCATAAGGTACCCTACTCATCTCAGCTATTTCCTCATCGGTACTCTGACTTTGAGTCTTACTCAACTTTGCATTACATTGGATAGGTATCTCTCCCTTCTTGGAATTTCCCATACTAAACCTCTTTAGTACCTTTTCCAAGTACGTACAGTGACTAAGTCTTATTAGTATTTTCTTTATGTCTCTCAGTATTCTTATCCCGAGAATATAAGCAGCTTCTCCTAGGTCTTTCATGGCGAAACACTTCCTAAGCCAAGACTTGACATCTTGCAAGGTTGGAATGTTGTTTCCCATGAGCAGTATGTCATCAACATACAGCACCAGAAAAGTGACTATACTCCCACTAGCCTTGACATATACACAGGACTCATTTTCACTCATTGAGAAACCAAACTCTTTGACTTTCTCATGGAAACAAAGATTCCAGCTGCGAGAAGCTTGTTTCAATCCGTAGATTGATTTCTCAAGCTTACACACCTTATTAGGATGCTTTATGTCTACAAAACCCTCTGGCTGATTCATATAAACATCCTTAGTCAACTTCTCGTTAAGGAAAGCAGTTTTGACATCCATCTGCCAAATTTCATAGTCATGAAACGCAGCTATGGCAAGCATTATCCTAATAGACTTAATCTTGGCTACTGGCGAGAATGTTTCATCATAATCAACCCCCGGGGTCTGAGTGAATCCCTTCACGACCAGCCGAGCTTTAAAGGTGTGTACCTTTCCATCCATGTCGGTCTTCTTCTTGAAGATCCACTTGCACCCGACTGTCTTTCGACCCGGTACATTGTCAACCAAGTTCCAAACTTGATTGTCATACATGGACTTGATCTCGCTGTCCATTGCCTCTTTCCACTTGGCAGACTCAGGGCCCGCCATTGCTTCCTGGTAGTTAGCTGGCTCATCCAAAATTGTCAATGTCCTATCACTGACAAACGTGTCACCATCCGTAGTTATATGGAAACCATAAAACTCGGGTGGCATGCTAACTCTACCGGAACGCCTAAAAGGTAATGAAACGTCTGTCGGTCCAACAGGAAGCTCTTCCTCTTGTTGGTTGCTAGTTTCTCCTAAGGCTCCATCATCGGATGACTCCTGAATTTCTTCAAGGTCAACAGTACTCCCACTGTCCTCTTTGGATATAAGCTCTCTCTCTCGAAAGACTCCTCGTCTCGCTACAAAGACCACGTCTTCGCTTGGTCTGTAGAACAAGTATCCAAAAGACTGTTTGGGATATCCGATGAACACACACCTCTCACTTCTTTCTCCGAGTTTGTCTTGAGTCTCTCGTCTCACGAAAGCCTCACAACCCCAGACCTTGATATGTGCTAACGAGGGAAGTTTCCCCGTCCACATCTCATGAGGTGTTTTGGCAACCTTCTTGGTTCAGACAAGATTGAGGATATGGGCGGCAGTCTCTAAGGCGTTGTTGGGTCATAAATGAAGATTGAGTTAAAGATGCTGATCTGATTTTTCGCCATATCTTATGCCTTTAGTTTAGCTATCGGTTATGGAATGGGCCTGTCCTTCCATACTTAGTTTTTGTATAAATAGCATGCACGTACCCTAATTAGGGTTAAGTTTTTCTTTGTAATCTCTTGCGGCACTCATTCAGAATAGTTCACATCGAATTGTTCTTGAGTTGCATATAAATCATTCGACATCAGTTCTTCATATTGTCTGCTCTTGATCTTGTTTATGTTTATTATTCCGCATTATTTGAATCTCGATCTAACTCTTGTGTTTCAACAATTGGTATCAGAGCAGGAGTTTTTGTTATTCACAGATCTGTTTTGATTATCTTTATCGTTTTGATCGATTTTGGATATCAGACTTTTATCTTTACGTTAGATTCTTCTTTTGATCTATTCTTACACTTCTGATTCAAACCATAAACTAGTTTCAATGGCTTTTGACGACTCACATACTCAGTCATTCAATCTTTCAAGCAGCATTGGATCCACCACCAGGACTCCAATACTATTTACACAGGAATATGAGGTTTGGGCATTGCACTTTGAAGATTATGTTCTTGGTATTGAAGAACATGGAGCAACAATCTGGCAAGCAATGACAGAAGAAACCTTTGCTCACACAGCCACAAGAAAGGTTATTAAAACCATAAAAGAATACAACAACCTACTTGTTTCTCACAAAGACATTCCTCAAGACGAGAAGGATAAACTGATGTGCAACATTAAAGCATTCAGAATTATCAGATTCGCTCTCCAAGCAGACACTCTTCGTCTGGTTAGTTCATGTGAGACGGCAAAAGAAATTTGGGATAGACTCAAAGAATTGTACTCTGGTGATGCAGACCTTGAACATTCAATTCAAACTACTCTTCTTTCCGATTTCGGATCATTTGTACAAGGTCCGAAAGAAACCCTGACTCAAACGTTCAATCGATACAATCATCTTCACAGTCGATTATTAAAATACAATCTGGCTAGGACTGTAATTGAGCAAAAGGTCATTTTTCTTGACGGTCTTCGTTCCGAATGGAAGGCTATAGTATCAACCATAAAAGCGCATGAACAGTTTAAAACTTACACTCTGGCTAAAGTTGTGGGAATCCTCAAGTCCCATGAAAAGGAAGTCATTTCGGAAGCCAAAGCGACTATCGGTCTTGGTTCACTCGCACTGGTTGCTGCAGGGAAGAAATCGGCTGAAATCGATTCTGATTCAGATTTTTCCGACGATGATCAGACCAGAGAAGACAAAGCCTTAATGGTATCAAATCCCAAGAAGTTCTTTAAGAAAAACTTCTCCAAATACAAAAACCGAAGTCGACAAGGGGGCTTCAATTCTGAAAAGTCATCGGAGGAAAGCCAGAAAAAGAAAGGTGATGAGGAGAAGAAACTCGTTGGCGACTCAGGTTATGATTGCCATTACTGTAAAGGTAAGAACCATTTCGTGAAAGACTGCTTGCTCCGAAAGCAAACTGATAAGAAGGAGCAGGTAAAGGATGAAGCTTACTATGCAAAGAAGATTGCAGAACTGAAAAAGAATGATGTTTCATCTGCCAAAGCAGCCTTTGTGGTAAAGGAGGATAGCGAGTTTGGTGCCGTCGAGGTCTGGTCAACGGACTCGGAAGATGAGGAGGTGAGAAATCCGACGCATGGCCGATGTTTGATGGTGAAGGCTGATCATTCCGACAGCAGAGGGTACTCTACCGATGGGTGCCAAACCTCAGCAAGTTGTTTTGCTACGAAACCTGTTTCAGAACAGGTAGAGGAATGTGAGGCTGTGGTCAACAAGGTACGCTCTATCCTTAAATCTTTAAATATGTGCTCTTCTAGTTATGATACTGAATTAGCTGATCTTAGATTCACTGTCTCTAGTTTGAGCGATAGCTTAAAACGAACACGGCTAAGCAATTCTAATCTAAATGATCAATTGAGCAGGGTATCGAATAAGAATGAGGAGAGGCGAATGAGAATCGAGGTTTTGGATAGTGAGTTAGTTAGAGCACAAGATGATATCATTTATGTTAAAAGGGATAATTTAGTTCTTGTCAAACAGAGAAATATTTTTTGTTTAATTGCAAAGCGTCTTTACAATAATATTACTCAATTGCATCTTGACTGTGATATAGGCAGGGGTTTACACAAAATGATTTTGCCCTTTCTTGAATTGAAAGAGGATGAAATCGATGCGGAATGCTACAGGTGTGAAACCATTGTTTCATCCGATGAGGTTTCAGAAGCTTATCGAATCAGACTTGATAAAATTGAAAGTTATATTCAGTCCAAAGAACATAAAAATATGGTTAAAGAATATTTTTCAGAAAATGATCATGAGGAAATTAAAACAGCGACCTTGAAAAATTTTCACTCATTATGCTCCAAATTAAATTCTGATAATACTCCCATTAATGAGAATATTTCTGACTTTGATGAAAGTGATATGAGTGAGATATCCGTTGAGGATGAAATTGACTGTTCGGAATTCATAACCAATTCTACTGAAAATAAGAAAAATCTCATTTCTGAAAATTCAGTCGCCTTTGCGAGAATTGTTGAAAATAAAGGATCACACACTTTAAACGAACAGGCCACTGTTTTTCCAAAAATTCAGACAGTACCAAATCAAGTTTTTGTTAAACCAGGCCTAAATACAAAAGATGTAACCGAACTTAAAGTCCTAGTTGATAACGATAATTCCGATGTTTGTGATTCCTTCTTTTGGTCGGAACCAATTGACAATTC
This sequence comes from Cichorium intybus, assembly GCA_023525715.1. NCBI lineage: Eukaryota > Viridiplantae > Streptophyta > Magnoliopsida > Asterales > Asteraceae > Cichorium > Cichorium intybus. The sequence continues at coordinate 71,321,880 of CM042010.1, forward strand.
GGATGAAACCAAAGGTCTTTCCGAAATGACCTCGTGGAAGTCTTGTGGTAACTACATTTCTGGATCGTTGAATTGTAAAAATTCTGTTTCGCAAAATGGTTCATGGGGTACAAAGAATTTGAAATTCAATTCTTCAAACTCTAAGACAAGTACTTTCAAATCTGACTCTAACCACTGCTCAACATCTTGTATTCATAAGTCTCCTGAAGAGCTGATAGCCAAAAGGAAACAAATGAATGCCAGGTACAAAAAGAATTTGAAAGAAAGAAAACAGTTTTGGAGAAACAAAAACGACTTAAACATAACACAGAAAGTCAATCCAATTCCAATTCCGAAATCTGAGCATACTCCAAAACCAATACCTAAAGCTTCAGCTTCAACAACAACAAAGAATCCCACTCGTATTCTCAGCTCAAGTGATTCAAAAGGGAAGGCCAAGCTCTATCCTGAAACCAGTCAAAATCTCAAAAACAACAAGATTCACCCAACAGTTATTTCTAAACCAAACTCCTCATCTCAGTCAGTTAAACTTCCAAATCCTACCTATAACTCTCCCAGTCAGAAAACCCATTATTATCAAGTAACCAACACGTTCACTCCTACGAAATCTCGTTTTGCTAGAGAACAATGACAATCCACAAAAATGAAAGTGTTCCGAATTGATAATAAGAAAAATCAACCATTTGTGAGAAAATCATTTTGGGTTGAAAGATCATGCATTTTTCCTATCTCTCGTAAATTCTCACATGGGTCCCACATTGGTTTGGGTTCCTAAATCTCTCTAACTTGTGCAGGTTCTACGTGACGAACAGTATGATCAAGAATGGTACATTGATAGCGGCTGTTCACGTCACATGACAGGGAGGAAGGAGGAATTACGAGAATTTCGCTCGCTAAAGAATGGAGGAAGAGTTAGCTATGGAAACAATGCAATCGGAAAAATCAAAGGCTATGGCATGATCACTAACGGTGAAATTTCGATCCGAAAAGTGGCATATGTTGAAGGACTTCAGCACAACCTAATCAGCGTTTCGCAACTTGTTGTTGGTACTGGTCTCAGAGTTTCATTTGATGAAGAAGGTTCCGAACTAGTTGAAAAGGAATCTAAAAAGCTCGTTCTGAAGTCAAAACGAAAAGGAGAGATGTTTCCTTTGGACATGAGACCGATTCAAGGAAAACCTGCCATCTGCTTACTCACAAAAGCTACGTATGATGATAGTTGGTTATGGCATAGGCGTTTATCTCACATGAACTTTCGTGATATTAATAAACTGGTCCTTGGTGATCTTGTGCGAGGATTACCGCTACTCAAGTACAACAAAGACAAACTGTGTGATGCATGTGAGCTGGGAAAACAAAGCCAAAAGAGTCATTCTACAATCATCAACACAAAGATCATTGAACCATTGGAACTTCTGCACATTGATCTTTGTGGTCCGTCTGCCATCGAAAGCGTTGCTCACAACAAATACATTCTGGTTGTGGTAGATGACTTCTCTCGCTTCACATGGGTATTCTTTGTCAAGCAAAAATCCCTCAACAAAATGGAGTGGTAGAAAGACGAAATCGTTCTCTTTGTGAAGCTGCTCGCACTATGCTCTCTTTTGCGAAACTTCCTCTCTACTTCTGGGCCGATGCCATCGCAACTGCATGCTTCACCCAGAACCGTTCGAACATCAACAAACGATTTCACCTCACTCTATATGAAGTAATGAACAAAAGAAAACCAAACGTGAAATTCTTTCATGTTTTTGGATCCAAGTGTTTCATTTTTAACTCAAAATAAAAACGAGTTAAATGGGATGAAAAGGCTGATGAAGGTATTTTTCTTGGGTACTCTCTTACGTCAAAGGCCTATCGCGTTTTGAACAAACGATCTCGGAAAATTGAAGAATCGTACTACATCACCTTCGATGACAGCTACCATTCAAGAGCAAAACAACCTACTCCGAAGCCTCAAGAAATCTTTCCAGAATTAAACAGAACAACTATTCCTCTTATGGATCTATATGAGGAATTCATGAATTTGTTTGATGAACCAGAAAACGCAAAGTCAGCAGAAGCAAAAGCAAGAGACAACCAAGGGGATGAGCTGTTAAAACTAATAGACAATGCCGTCAGTGAAAATGAAACTTCACATAACAACTCCACAAATGTTCCGATTGCGAACACAGCTTCCAATTTTGATGCTCCCACTCCAACTTCCATTTCCGATGCACCAGTCCAGGGGGACCGTTCTGCACCTATCCAGGGGGAGAATCCAGCATCCTTTCAGGGGAGGATTCTTCTTCTGACTCAGCAAGCGACAGGCACACCTTCAGTTGAAGAAGGCAACTTCGATCTTGTTCATGCAGGAAACGATGCAACCTTCCAGGGGGAGAATGAAATTGAAAACAATGACCTTTACACACAGTCAGAGGTACAATTGGAAGCTGAAGAAATAATTCCATAGATTAATCCTGAATATGATCCAAATTATCCTCCAATGATAAAATGGACGAGAGATCATCCAAAATCTCAAATCATCGGAGCGACATCTGCTGGCGTCCTCACTCGAGCTCAAGCTAAAGAAAAGCAAGCTGCATTATTTTCAAAAGTGGAATTTTGCATGTTTCATTCATTTATCTCCAAGATCGAACCTAAAACAGTTAATGTAGCACTCGATCATGCTAACTGGGTCTAAGCAATGCAAGATGAACTAAATGAATTTGAACGCAACAGGGTATGGAGATTAGTTCCGACTCCGGACAAGGCATCAGTTCTCGGAATGAAATGGGTATTCCGAAACAAATTAGACAACGAAGGAAATGTCATTCGGAATAAAGCAAGACTGGTAGTTAAAGGCTACTGTCAAGAAGAAGGAATTGATTATGAAGAAACGTTTGCACCAGTGGCCAGACTGGAGTCAGTTCGGATCTTTCATGCATATGCAGCACATAAGGGTTTTGATGTCTATCAAATGGATGTTAAATGTGCTTTTCTGAATGGAGAATTAGAAAAAACGGTCTATGTTGAACAACCACCCGGCTTCGTGAATAGCACACATCCTGATCATTGCTATGTATTAGATAAAGCTGTTTATGGATTGAAGCAAGCTCCAAGAGCATGGTATGAAACTCTAACTCGCTTTCTCAAGCAATCCAAGTTCAAGCAAGACTCTGTTGATCCAACCTTCTTTCGCAAAAAGGAAGGAAGCCATCTGATGATTGTTCAAATTTATGTCGATGATATCATTTTCGGATCCACGCATCCAAGTCTAACGGATGAATTCCGAAAACTGATGGAGACAAAGTTTGAAATGAGCTCCATGGGTAAAATCAACTTCTTCCTAGGCCTTAACATCAGACAAAGCTCAGAAGGCATATTCATCAATCAAGAAGCTTATACCAAATATCTCTTAGAGAAATTCGGAATGAAGGGAGATTCTAAAGTCAAAGTTCCGATGGCCTTCGGAACCAAACTCACTCCTTCACTAGACAAACCTGCAGCAGATATCACTCTTTACCGTCAAATGATAGGTTCACTTCTCTACCTTACTTCAAGCAGACCTGACATTATGTTTGCTGTTTGTTACTGTGCTAGATTTCAGGCTAATCCTAGAGAGCCACATCACAATGCTGTGAAGAACATATTCCGATATCTCAAAAGAACAACCTCTCTTGGACTATGGTATCCATTGGGATCTGGGTTCTTCGTTCAAGCATTTTCTGATGCTGATCTTGGTGGTTGTGGATTGGATCGCAAAAGCACTTCAGGAGGATGTTAACTTCTCGATGGAAAACTCGTTAGCTGGCAATCAAGGAAACAGACTTGTGTGTCACTCTCAACAGCTGAATCTGAATACATTGCTGCTGCTTCATGCACCTCTCAGATAATATGGATTCAAAACCAACTGAGAGACTATGGAGTCAGTACGAAACGTATTCCTCTTTACTGTGATTCCGAAAGTGCGATTCAGATCTGTCACAATCCAGTGCAACATTCAAAGACTAAACATATTGCACTCAGATATCACTTTATCAAAGATCATGTTGAAGACGGCAACATCGAGATTCATTTTGTTCGCTCGAATGATCAACTGGCAGACATCTTCACCAAGGCACTTCCAGAACTAGCATTTAACAGAATTCTTCAAGGCATCGGAATGATGGAAGCTGAATCTGTTCCGAAATCCAACTAATATTCCGATTGATTCCGAAATTCGGAATGCCTCGGAATCGGACTTTAGACAAGAATGATTAGGAGCGAATGTATCCTTTCTGTATATTTATTTTCCTCAATTTTTTTTTCTATTCTTTATTCTATTTTTAATTTTTTCTCTTCTTTTTCTCAACAAAACATCAAAAATACTTTCTTTATATATATCAAAACATAAAATATATATTTTCTAGTTCTTCAAAATTTTCTTTGTTTACGTATGTTGTGTGTTTTATTCTGTTTTATTTTATTTTACCTTAAGTTTTTTAATTCTTAATTTTTTTTTGTATTTTGTTCTTCTTGTTGTCAACTGTACTTAAGAATGCAGATACAGAATCCAAAGAGAAACTCATAAACAAAAGCAAGGCACTTTTTATTTAAACTGAATGAAGGTAGTTCAGTACATCAAAAGGAACATCAAAAACTACTTCATCCTACAACTTATAATAGTGCCACATCGGAGGATCACCAAGGTGGAAGGCTTGATGGATTCTCACCTCACACTCATCCACGAAGAGACGACTCTCATCTGCCAGTCCCACTAAGAACTGGTTGTGAGGAGTTGTCCGGATGATCACCGCTGGCCACCATCCCCGCTTATGCCAGACCTCCACGAGGTTGAACTGTTTATACTCCACCAAGATCTTTGGTGGGACAGGCTGCAAGTAGGGATAACTGGTCTGGATCGTCAGGGGACCGCTACCATCACTATCCTTGAGCGTGGTCATCTTGACCTCATACCAATGGTTCCAAACCGCCATGATGACTCCCCCATAAGTGCCACCTGCTTATTCACCTTCACGCATTTTCACCTCGACCTTGTCACCGCAGTAGTAAGGACGTTGAGCCATTTGATGAACCGTCTGAAGGTAATCTCTCGTGAGTGTGTGCTGTTTCTGCTAACAATATTTTCCTTTTATAGGCAAACAGGACACCGATTAGGCTTCCCAATAGTGGATATTAAATTACTTTTTGGGAGTAATGATGCAAATCTGTTGTAATTATTACGCGTCATCAAAGCAGAGACGGCTGATTAGCATCTGATTGGACGTTTCCCACTCTTTTCGCCTGAGCATTAAATGAGTTCTCATGATGATTTTATTTCTCAGCAGTATTTCTCAGTAAAATTTTCTCTCTTTCCACCTGTCTAACTATCTAATGCATATCTATGATTATTGAAATAAAAGCCAATTTCAATATATGATTTCGAAAAGTCTAGTCAAAGATCGCAACTCATTTTCACCATGAGAAGCTGTGAGACTCAAACAACCTCTCTCGACCCTTCTATCACTTCTCCACACTTAATACGTTTCCATATAAATGTAACCCTTATGAAGGCTTTCAGCATTACCACTGAAAACTGATGGTTACACAAAATCTGTGTTCATGATTTCGGAATTGTTTCTACCACAGTTTCGAATGAAACCCAAAAATCCGAACATACTAAGGAATTGACGAAAACTTCAAAGGAAATCTCAATCTTTTATTTTTGCGTGATCTTTATGAAATCTACTCCATCAAAGTAATTTCTATCCAAAGAGATCCAGTTTTTATTTTTTTTGAGATTTCAAAATACTTCCTAAGTCTGACAAAATTCTCCTTACCCTCACTTGTTCTTATGACTACACTGGTCAAACAAGTCCTTTCTTCTGATTTCGGACATTTCTCATGTTTTCGGAATTCGAAAGAAAGTTCAGCCCACCCCATAAAGCTAAAAACTAAAAAGATACCTTTCAAATGATTCTTATCAATCAATTGATCGTAATTCAATGGGAAACCACAAAAACACTTCCGAATCTCTCTTGATTCCGAAGGAAGAGATCTTTGCCCGGGATCATATAGTTTTATGTCGATCCGACATCACACATTCCCAGATAAACTTTGATTTTCTTTCTTATCCTTGGCACACTCTTGCACCAAAATCACTCTTGGAATTTCTAACTCTGGTTGATTTTATGATAACGATTCAGATCGATGACCTGGCAAATTTTGAAATTTTGGATGAGGTAATTAAGACGTGGCAGTTACAACATCATCTCCACAGCAGCTACTTTATCGCTTTTCACGCGCCTGCAATGCGACTCTTGGGCGCCACTCATGATGATAAAGCGTGATTCTTGGGAAACGGAAACGACTGAAGCGGGATTTCCTCTTTTTAATTGGATTCCAAAAGATATTTAAAGGGTTTCTTGGGTTTCTTTTTCTCTTCTCACGCAAGAACATTAAACCCTCAACGTACTCTTCTTCTCCAAAATTCCCACGCTCTCTCCCATGGCTGGTTCATCCTCTGCAAACGACAACACCTCTTCAACACTGATGTTGAAGATCAAAGCAAATCAAAACTTGATCATCGATCTCAACTCCTCTCACTACGGTGAATCCATTCGGCCTATGATCGAGTGTTTGAAGTACTCCCCAATCGCAACCGCCCTGACTGCATCTGCTATGGTACCCATCTCGCTTCTCTCCGCCGCTTACTCCACCGCCTTCTACAACAATGCGGAGGAGTTTGTTTCTTTTGAAGTGGGTTCCGTCAAGACGAAAATTTCAAAATCAAGATTCAGTAAACTTCTAGGGTTTACTGAAACCGAAGACCTAATTGACCCAGAGACGCTTCAACCTGTAACCCTTCTCCATCTGTTCTATCAAATGGGTTACAAAGGCGACATTACCCAGTTGTCTAAATTTACCAAGAAAGGTTTACCACCACAGTGGAATGCCCTTTTCACCATTCTCTTCAAAAGCTTCTCAGAACGAACTACTGGAACTGACAGTGCGAGTAAGCTCTTTTACTCCTTTTTCTATGGTCTTTACAATGCTGTTAATCTTGACTATGGGTCAATACTTTGGAGTCAATTTGTCGAAAGTGTGAACTACAGACTCCGACATCAAGAAATCTCATGTGCTCGATTTTGGTCACTCGTTGTTCAACGAACAATCGAAAAGCATAATATTCATATCATGACGGATTCTGTGATGTCCGTCATTCGAACATTGCCAACAGCAACCTTCGTAACCAGCAAGGCGGAGGACTTCGATTTTATTGGTGCCATTCCAATGGCAATGCTTGATCGTGTTCCGAAAGATGTCAACTGCATTGTTGATTACTGTAAAAAGACAACTTTCGCTGTTCGGAACCTGGACGACAAAATTCAACTAGCTTTTGACAAGCTTGAGAATCCCAGGAAAGTAACCAAGAGGATTGGCAGGGGTGCCGCTTCCGACACCGAAAAACAATCAAAGCGATCCCGAAGGCTTCGGAAAATGGTCATACAACCTCAATCGGAGGATGAAAACTCCGACGACCATATTGTCACAAATCCTTTAGATGACGATCTGGATGAAAATGAAGGACCACATCAAAGGCCTCCAACACTTACTCCCGAAACCACTCCAAAACCCACACCTCCTGTTTCTCCAAAACATCAAACACCACCTAACTCTCCAACTCTCCATCAAACACCACCAAAATCTTCACCACCTAAATCTCCACCCCAACAACAGTCACCACCAAACTCTCCATCACAGAAATCCCCTCCACGAAAATCCCCAACACCAGAAGCCCCTACCCACAACTCACCGAAAATCCAAGAGCCAACTTCCGAACAGGAAGATGAAGACGTCCTGATTTACGATGATCAGGATGACCTGGCCGATTACATTGAGTCTCCATTCAATGTACAATTTCATGATTCGGAACCTTCTGCTCCTATGACTCAGGAGCAATTTCAAGAATTGTCTACAAAATTGGACAAACTTCTTTCAACACAGCAGGGTCCTTCCACTTCCGACTGGCAATCCCAGTTGGACACTCACAAAACTCAAGTAGAGACATTGATTTCGGCAAATGTCAAACTTGTGAAAGAATTCTCTACCAAAATGGAGAAGGCTAATGGTAGCATGGAGGAGAATGCCAAAAAGGTTGCCACCTTGGAATCCGAAATTCTGGATTTTATGAAGGCATACAATGAATCCACTCAGTCCTATAATGATAAAATGCAAAAGGTCATTCATGGGTTTGCGGAGACCCTAAAAGCTGAAAAGGAAGCGATTGCGACACTTCGCTCCGATCTCCAGAAAGCAAATTCCGATCTGGCGTCTGCCTTACAGTCTAAGATTGATAAGCTGCGAGACAATCTGGCATCGGAAAACGAGTTGATGGATCTCGTGGCATCTAAAACTACGAAGATCCAACTCCTGAAGGCCAAACTAAAGAACACTACAGCGGTCTTGTCATCCGCTGTCTCTCAAACACAGGCAGTTCGTAACTGTGTCACCAAAATTACCACATATATTCGTTGGATAGTAGAAGAAGACGATCCAGTCCTCACTCCTTACCTTCGTAGTCACATCACGAATAAACTCCATCCTGTCCTTTTGTTGCTCAGCAAAATCCAAGGTGTTTTGGATGACGTTGCCATTCCGAACCAAGGGGGAGATGAGGACAAAGCAGATAAATCTGACAATGATGGAGACGATGGGCCCGAAAAGTCAAATGAAAAAGAGAATAGAGACGATACTGCTGATGTCTCTTAAAACGACAAGGGCAAGAAGAAACCAGGGACTCAAGAGTCTGCTGATGACATTCAAAAACCAAAAGTTGATTGGTTTGAGAAGATGAATGTTGGTGATACATCTGTCGGTCCTTCGAAACGAAAGGGCAAGAAGATCGGTGAAGATGATGTAGATGAAAATCTGGACATGTCGGAGGATGCCAAACTGGCCAGAGCTGCAAGGGAACAAGAACTTGACGAAATTATTCGGATCACCAAACAGCTTGATGCCGAAGAAGTAGCCAAAGGACAAGCGGAACTTGATATGAAAGCTCGTAAGTCTCTGTTTCCTGATTGGGACTACGAAACCATGAAGTCGGAAGCTATCACACAACCCATAGAAAATTGGTTGCAGCCAATTTGCTCTTACGATGTCGGAAATAATGTCGACTCTCAAATGGACTTTCCGATTACAGCAAGAGTATTTCTTATCCGCTGCTTCGATGAACTGAAATCGAACACAGAACCTCGGGCTGTGGTCAATGATAAGTTGTTCAACTTCTACTTGGAGCACTCTAAACCGCAGTACATGTCTTAGAGCCTGAAGAAGATTGTGAAGCTCACTCCAAGAATGCCTCTTGTGACTTCTCCGTTCAGAAACGCTATCTTTCTTGCTCGCAGAGGGTCAGATGATGAGAAAGATGAATTCACCCAGGCTGATCTTCCCTTCATGAACCCATTTGACTGGGTGTCTCTGTTTAACATCCTTTCAAGGAGGGAAGACTATGAGATTCTTCATGAGCATGTCAAGAAACTTCTCACTGGCTATATTCTGGAAGTGTCCAATCTTGATGTTGAAGTGGCTTCTGTTCTGAACTCCGTTCCGAAATGTTCAGCTGAAAAACCTCCTTCTGATCTGAAGAGACGTCGACTCGGAAAGATCAAAAAGGATGAATAGAATGTGGCGTATCCATCCATGGAGGGAAAGGACTCGGTGAAAAAGATTTTCTATCTGCGAGACAAACATCTTTACCGAACTCCCGCATTGAAGAAAATTCTCGATCTCATCAACAAGACAAAACTGAATAATGAGAATGATAAGAGATGCTTCAATGATATGCTTACCTGGTACATAGCCTTTCGGAAAAGAATCCTGCTCTTAATTCCGAAAGTGTTTGAGAAAGAGCTGAAGGTTGTAAAACCTGAACCTGAAGAATGAAGACTGGTCGCATTTTTGACTCAAAGGGGGAGATTGTTGGGTCATAAATGAAGATTGAGTCAAAGATGCTGATCTGATTTTTTGCCATATCTTGTGCCTTTAGTTTAGCTATCGGTTATGGAATGGGCCTGTCCTTCCATACTTAGTTTTTGTATAAATAGCATGCACGTACCCTAATTAGGGTTAAGCTTTTCTTTGTAATTTCTTGCGGCACTCATTCAGAATAGTTCACATCGAATTGTTCTTGAGTTGCATATAAATCATTCGACATCAGTTCTTCATATTGTCTGCTCTTGATCTTGTTTATGTTTATTATTCCGCATTATTTGAAACTCGATCCAACTCTTGTGTTTCAACAGGCGTAACCCCAGAAATGGATTGGAAGCGAAGTTCGACTCATCATGGAACGAACCATGTCCAACAGGGTTCGGTTTTGCCTCTCAGAACACCGTTCAATTGTGGTGTTCTAGGAGGTGATAACCGTGAAACTATTGCACATTCCTTTAGATAGTCAAGGAACTTGATACTAAGATACTCACCGCCTCTGTCGAATCTAAGCATCTTTATCTTCCTGCCCAATTGATTCTCTACTTCATTTTTAAACTCTTTGAATTTTTCAAAGGTATCTGACTTGTGCTTGATTAAGTAAATATACCCATATCTACTGTAATCGTCAGTAAAGGTCACATAGAACCGCATGCCATCTTTTGTGGTTGTTTTGAAAGGACCACACACATCTGTGTGTATGATGTCCAACAAAACTTCACCTCTTTCAAAGGACCCTTTGAATGGTGATTTTGTCATCTTGCCAAATAAACAAGATTCGTATACATCATCCGATTTTAGGTCGAATGATTCCAACACTCCATCCTTTTGGAGTTGGGCGATGCGTTTCTTATTTATATGGCCAAGGCGACAGTGCCACAGACACACCTTTTCTACACCACTAGAAGAATGAATATTAAAAACATTATTACCAAAATTTTCAACACACATTACAGTTTCATACACTCCATCACAAGGAAAGGCTTCAAAAATAAAAACATCATTTTTTAAAAACAGAAATTAAACCATTCAATTTATCAAAAGTATAATAAAAACCTTGTCTGAACAATGCATAAAAAGAAATTATGTTTCTAGCCATATCAGGAGAATAGCAACAATTTTGTAACTCTAAACTAACTCCATTACTAAGCACTAATCTATAGACACCGATCTTGGTAACAGGTGACGTTTGCCTATTGCCCATGATCAGGTTCAATCTACTGTGCTCCACCTCCCTACTTTCTTTTAGGCCCTGCAAGTCAGAACAAATGTGAAAACCACATCCAGTGTCAAGGACCCAAGAACAGGAAGATGATGAGTTTTTAGATATAGTGTAAATACCTGCTTGTGATGGCTTCACTTTGCCATCCTTAATATCTTGCAAGTACTTTGGGCAACTCTTTTTCCAGTGACCCTTCTCATTGCAATAAAAACAGTCAACATCTTTGGAGTTCGTGACATGAGGAATGTCGGAAGACTTAGCTCTTGGGCCATTGCTGGATGACCCGACTTGAACCTTTTCCCTCCAATTTTGCTTGGGAGGGCCCTTCATTTTCTTTCCCTTGCCACTTCCAATTACCAAGACGGGCTGGTTCACAGAGGGTACACTTTTCCCCTTCAGCCTATTTTCTGCAGTCCGAAGCATGCCATGCAATTCAGCCAAAGAAGTCTGAGTGTTGTTCAAATGATAAGCCAGTGTGAACTGGTCATAAGAACTCGGTAAGGAGTTAAGAACTTTGTCAACCGCCAACTCCTCATGAACAGGAATTCCCAGCTTCCTCAGCCTATCCACGTAACCTTGCATCCTTTGCACGTGAGTGCAGACAAATTCTCCGTCCTTAGGCTTGCTGCTCGTGAAGGCTTTGACCACCTCGCACCTCTCGACATGCTCTCGCTTGCGGAACTTTTCTGCAAGGTCCTTGTGTATCCCATAGGGCCAGTAGTCCTCATAGATTCTTTGCAATTCAGGGTTCATGGTAGCGATCATGATGAAGGCCACTTTGGTCGCATCATCACAGTGTTTTTGATATGAGGTAACTTCCTCAGGAGTAGCAGTATCAGGGTCAACTTCAATGAGCTCAGTCTCGAGAACATACTCCTTGTTCTCAAACCTCAAAGACATTTTGATATTTCTGATCCAGTCATTGTACTTCGTGCCATCTAATGTCACTTTGGAACACAATGATAGGATTGAAGTGACGTTACTGGAGTTTGAGTGGGGAACGGATTTGTCAGCTGAAGACATCTATAAAAGAAGGTAGTTTAATTAGATATATAAATATGATCCTTAGAATTAACCCAATATAATAATAAGGCTAGGACCCAACTATAACAATTCACAATATAGAAGAGAGATGTCGTAATCTAATTGTAAATTTTATAAATGTTGGCGAATGACGATTCAGCCAATTCCACCGCGGAAGATAATCGTATTATAATGGAATTCCTAGTTTCTTTTGAGATTTATTGAACTGTTCAATAGCATGTTTAATCTCGGATATGCCCCACTGTTTGGGATTGGTATACCGAGGATCACAAACTGGGTGTAAATAACCATGCAAATTCGCTTGGTACTCTCGAAGTCAATTACCATCTCCAATTGACGTGTCGGTTAACCACACACGCTCCATCAACAATGGTAAGATCGAGAAACCCATTGCAACTCTTTGTGAACCCCTATTGATGTGCCGGTAAACCACACACGCTCCACCAATGTTTCACAAAGTTCAATGTGCAATCCCATGGGTTAGCATCAATTCACATTTTTCCTAAAGTAACTAGATTGGGATTTTATGAATTGTTCTAGTACTTTCAATAATAGCATTATACTTTTAAGAGGCTTAAGTGGTCCTATCAAACCCGTTCGGCTAACGATACTTGACTGACCAGGAGAATGGTGGGTGAGAGTGGACACTCATTAGACTCCATTTTATAGGCAGTCGCCTTATACCCTTTTTATAGGACAGTTTTGTGAATGAGGCCTACTAACGGGAAGACTAACCAATTTTATCTTATATATAAAATATTAACTATTAATCATAAAATATATAAGATGTATTTTAAACTTTTTAAAATATTTTAGATTTAATCTTTTAATATTTTCGCTAATTAAACAATTAATTTCGAAAATTTAAATTTAAATCTTTAAGTGATTTAATTTATCTTTTAATTAACAATTAATTAAATTAATTAAATCAAGATAGGTATCACAAAATTAATCAAATTAATTTACCTATCTTAAACCCCTAGTGATCGAAAATTGCAAGCAAGAGTTTAAGGTTTCTAGTTTTTAAATAATCAAAATTACCAAATTAAGAAACTTGCAAAACCCTAGGGCCCAAAAATCGCAGACAAGGGGTGGAGGCTAGGGTTTTCAAAACACTAGCCACCAAAATCGATGATGGCCTCCCAAGGGTGATTTTTTTGAAAATAACCCTTAAGCACATAAGCAGTTATAGCAATTCACAAGAAAAACAAGACAGGCTCTGATACCACTGAAAGGTTTTTAGCAATCTATGAACTAGAAATCCTAAGTTCACATGCAACCTAAGATGAGGATCTATATTTTTCTATCAATGAACATATAACAAAATCCTAAGGCAAAATTCTAGAGAGACAGTAAAATTCCAGAGAGACAGTAAAAGTGGCACATGTTTTTAGGGTTCCTAGAGGCTCTATTTATAGCCTCCAAGGGTTACAGTCAAACCCCTAGAAGAGCCCAACTTTTGACAAGCCTTTTTGTTAAATGGACCAAGCCATCTTAAACCCTAATTAGGGTTTCGAGATTATATGGAGGCTCCACAAAATCTCGCCCAACTCATGGCTTCCACTGGCTAATCTCTATTCAACTATTGAATAATTACAAAACCAGTCCCTGCACTTTTAATTAATTAAATTAATCACTAAATTAAATCTAATTAATTCTAGATTAATTTCTAGTTAATTAATATAATTTATAATTAATATATTATCACTCTAATATATTAATAAACTATTTATTTTATTTCTGTTGATTTATTAAACATTTAATAAATCAACCTTTCTCTCTACTGAACTTTCTGCCAAACCTCCAGATATGAGGGCAACCCAAATGGACTTTGCTTCAATTAATAAGATAAATACAATTTATAAGTCATGACTTAGACACCTAATCCAACAAGGTATTTGTGGCTGCCTTAAGGTATAGTTGCTTTTCTGTCGTTCCTTCTACTTGTCGGAGGAATCGTTCTACTCATTCTTTCAGCTCATGGCGTGTTTGAGGTGGTTTACCCAAGAACTTTCTAGATAGAGGTCCTGGCAGCAAGCCCCAGGTGAACACGCCCGTTACCATTCTATCATCTTACCCTGGCAAGTCCAGAGTAGCTTTGTTGAAACATCTGAAATATTCCTTTAACGACTTGCCCTCTCATTGTTTACATCCCATGATAGCATGGTTGTCCCCTCTGTATTCTCGAAGCTGCATGAACTTCTTGAGGAATAGCTGCTTCAGTTGTTCATAGTTGTAGATACTGTTGGGTGCCAGGCTCTTAAACCATGCACCTGTGTTCCCGTCTAGCTTTGTGGGGAAGTAAGTACACCAGAATCATTGGTCCAGTTTTTAGGAGGTCATGTGCCACTCGTAAGTATCGATATGGCTGTCGGGGAAAGTCGTTCCATTGTATATTTTCAGCGTTGGCAGTTTAGCCGTGCTAGGGATCTCGTAATCCAGTAACTCTTTGACGAAAGGGGAACGACAATTTACTACTATGGGATGGGAGTGTTGGATTAGATGTCTAAGCCATAACTATAACTTAGAAATATACTTGATTGATGGCAGCATGGTCCTTTTGGGTTGCCCTCAAAACCTAGTAAAGGACAAGATAACTTAAAGAGAGAGAGAAATTGATTTATTAATATATTATGAAGATAATATATTAATTAGAAATCATAATATTTAATTAATGATTGATCAGAAATTAATTAGAATTAATTTTAGGATCAATTGGATTAATTAAAAGTGCAAGGGTTGAATTGTAATTGTTCAATAGTTGAGCAATAGAGAAATAATATATATATATATATATATATATATATATATATATATATATATATATATATATATATATATATATATATATATATATATATATATATATATATATATATATATATATATATAGGTATATAGTTAATTATGGTAATGATAAGTCAATTAAATTGTATGATAAAAGGCTTATCATATCAAGAGTTCAAATATGGCTGTTATATGCCATATGACTTATCAGATTTGGGATATAAATAGAGGCCCCCATACCCCTCCTAATTCACACCTAAAAAAGGAGTTCTCCTCCTTCCTCTCTTTTGTTTCTTGCTTGCTTGGCTCTGGGGTGTGAGCCATTAGAGGCACGACACTTGTGGTGATTGCTTCCAAAAGATCAAAAGGTATGTTTTCTTTATGAAATTTTGATTATACCTTTAGTGTTCTTATAATGTTCTTAGTTATAGATTCAACAAAGAAAAAATAGATCCTTATTAGGTTTCATGTGAACTTAAGAGATTTAAGTTTATAGTTTGCATAGACCCATCAGGGGTATCAGAGCTGTGATCTGTTTTCTGTTGAATACCTATAATAGTTGAACTGTTATTAGGGTTTAATGAATTTAAACCCTTTGCCTAAGGGTATGGACTTCTAGCTAGGATTTTAGAAACCCTAGCCTCCACCTACCTCTTTTTGGAAAATAATGGTGCCTCCTAGGGTTTTTCTATATTTGGTAAATATGATTATTTAATAAATAGAAACCCTTGGCCTTATTTTTGGAAAACTTAGTGGGCAAGGAATAGGATTAAATTAATTGATTTAATTTGTTAATTCTATATGATTTAATTAATTTGATTAATAATTAATTAAAAGACATACATTAAATCAAATTTGGGTTTAATTTTAAATTGAATTAAATAGCTTAATTCAAAAACTTAAAAGGATAAACCAAAAATATTTTAAATGTTTAAAATCCACCTTATAAATATTATTATTAAAAGTTAATACCTCTATGTATAATATTAAGTCAGTCAAATCGCTAGTATGCCTCATTCAGAAAACTGGTCTATAAGGAAACTACCTATAAAATGGCGGTTGAATGAGTGTCTACTCTCACCCACCACTTCCTTGATCAGTTGACTATCGTTAGCAGAACGGATTTGATAGGACAAACCTAACCCCATTAAAAATTTAATGCTATTACTGACAAAGTACTAGAACTTTAAGAAAATTCCCAATCTAGTTACTTTAGGAAAATGTGAAAAGTATGCTAATCCATGAAATTGCACATTGCACTTTGTGGGTCGTTAGTGGAGCATGTGTGGTTTACCGGCACACAAATAGGGACTCATAAACAGTGGTGATGGGTATATCATGATTTATCATTGTTGATGGAGCGCGTGTGGTTTACCAGCACATCAATCGAGATGATAAACGACATTGAGGTTACCAAGCAATTTGCATGGTTATTAACATCTTATTTATGATCCTCGGCATCCGAGTCACAAATAGAAGAGCATAATCTGAGATTAAACATGCCATTGACCTCGGTAAATGAATCTCACAGATCTAGGAATTTCATAAGACTGAGATTGATAAACGTATATCTACCTTATTGATCATTATGTTCTGATTACGACATCCCTCTTCACACCATAGTTGGGGCATTTTGGGTCCTAGCCTTATTAAATAATAATTGGGTAATTATTTAAAAGGAAAAATATTAAACTAATAAATTTTGATTTTATAGATGTCTGAAACCAGTGTCAACTCTCCTCGTCCACCTCCAACACCCATTTCTGAGAGCTTCAGAAAGTACCTATTGAATATTGATAAGCTAACTAGACTAAAATATGTAGATTGGCTTCGCTAGTGGAAAATTGTTATTAGATACGAAGGAAAGCCATATATAATCGAGTGTCCACTTCCCCGCCTACCGAAACATGGTATCACACAGCAGCTTCGTGATGACCATGACTTCCTGATTGATGAGTCCAAAGAAGTTCGTAGCCTCATGCTGTTGACCATTGACCCCACCATCCACAGGGATTTTGAATTCCTGGGGCCATATGAGTTAACACAACTGGTTGAGGAAAAGTTCCAATAGCTGGTTAGAGATGAACGAGTTAGGATCTTCGAAAAGCTTGGAATATGCAGGCTAAAAGAAGGAAGTAAGGTTGGTCCACATTTTCCCACGATTGAGGGATACATAGAAGAGCTATACAAGCTTGGTCACCTTCTTAATCAAGAGATGAGCGTCAACATCTTGCTCGCCTCTCTGACTAGCCAACACAAGACCTTCATGGAAATGCATTCGATGTTGACTCTGTACGAGTCGTTCATGGAGATTTATACTTCAGTATTGAGTCTGGTTATGAAGCGCATCAGGAAACCCTCCAGACCGGTTTAGAGATGTCTCAAACTGGGAATCCACAGGGTGGGATACAGTCACAGGATTGGAAGATGCTCCAATGCCAATCATTGGCAACTCAGGTACATCTAACAACTCAAAACTCCTGATCCTTAATTCCTTGATACAGGATGTGATAGTCACATTTGCTTTGTATGTAGGGACTCAGTAGGATGCGGGACATTGACGCATAGGAGCACATTCGGGTTGGATCTCGAGCTCATGTAGTTTTGAAGTTTAGTTAGATATTTATTATTAGATGCGTATGACATTGTCATCATATAGTACATTGTTTGAGGATATTTTTGAATTAATAAAATATTTTTTTTAAGACATGTTTGTTTAAATTATCCTTGAAATATTGTATGAATGTGTTGATTGCATGAATGATAATAACTTGAATGTTGATGCATCCAAAGTGTGTTGGATTTATAAATTGTGTTGTATGATTGTTAAAGTAGAATATTAACAAGAATCGCTTCAACCAAAGGTCCAGGTGGACAGGACTTTAGAATCATTTGACTTAGAGTCACATGATGAAGTGAGTTCTTAGTAAAATTAATTGTTGCATAAGTCAACTGATGAATGCATATCTTGAACAAATTAACAAAGTCATACATTTACATAGAGATGTAAAGGACATTAAGATTTCGAGCAACGAACACGTTAGTTAATGTGAATTGCTCAAATCTACAAATAAAACACAATTAATTATACTTCAAAATATTTGCCAATCGGTATGACAAATATGACTTCACTTATCAGAATAAGTGATTGATTGAAACCTTGAACTGTTCAAGGACTTCAAAAGGAAGTGTAAGATCAACAAAATCTAAGTAAAACATATGTAGGTCCCAAATTCTCTCTCAGATCTTCAATAAATGGTATCAATCACAAATTAAGAACACAATCAAATCACCTTCAATGCACTCTTGATTAAATCAAAGACTAGTACATAAGATGTTGTTGTTTCTTGAGCTTGACAAGGAATTTGCTATGATGTTCTAGAGCTCCAAAACAACACATAATGACCAACAAGGACCAACCCTTACAAAGGGTCACACGACACATACTTATACCTAAAACCTACGAACCGAACAACAAGCCCACATGGGCCGATTAACGAGGATCAGACCAAACAACAAGATGCCCTGACCGAACAACCTAAGGGTTGTTCGGTTTACACCGAAAAACCTAAAACTAGTCTATATCTTTGATTTTTTAACACTTTAAGTCCCTATAAATAAAGGATTAAACAAACTAAAATTTATCCTAACAATCTCCCCCTTGGTTTAATGCTTTCATTTATATCAACAGGTTTCTCGTAGGCTTCAGTTGAACACTGCAAAGAATTTTCAACACTTATCTCCCCCTCAATTTGACAATCTCCTCCTTAGCAGGAAAACCTTCCTCATTGCAGGTGACAGGTATAGATGTTGATAAAAATTCAGCACAATTATAGTGACAACTTTGTCTTTGGTGCAGGTTGTCTTCAGATTTGGCTTGGTAAGTTCCTTAGCCTTCAGTAAGGCTAGGGGAGCAGTCCGTGAGCCATCCCCTCGCTAAATTATGCCACGTTGCCGATGGAGAAGGCGAAGGAGAAGGCGAGGAGTGGTTAGCGATGATGAAAAACATATGTTCAGACTTAAAAACCGTTGCTTCTTCCATGATGAGCTCGCTGGGAATTAGGCGAGATGGCTTTGGTGAAGGCGAAGGCGAGAGACAGCGGTGCACCTTAGCGATGGATGGCGAGGAGATGGCGATCAAGATGGCGAGGGGGAAAACGAGCTGCTCCCACCAGCCTAAGTGTCTTGAGTCAGCACATCCAACTTTTGATTTGACTTTGACTTTGACTGGAGTCTGACTCTTAATTTCTTCACTTGATCACTTCAGGTGTTGATGTAGTGACAAGTTGACTGAGGAGGAATTCAAACAACTTCTCACATGGAATTTAGCTTCACCTTCTTCGGGAACAAATATAATGTTGAAACTTTCGAACTTCACTTTTTAAGCTGGCATTTCTCGATACGATCATTGACAGCAAATCATGTGGGTCACGGAGTTAGAAACTCTCACTACAGTTGTTTAAGGATTCATCCTTGGCTCAGAATGAGACTTCTCGCAGTATCTATGTGAACCCAGAGGAACGCACTGCGATTGTTTAAGTATCGATGAACTACTCGTGTCCGTTTTGATTTTGGCTCCTGCATATCCTTAATCAAAGATCTCAATGCAGTTGACAAGTCAACAAGTTGACTTAGCTCTTGGCGAGATGTTCAATGGTATCCAAACTCTGCGGAGTGTACCATCCTAGTGCCAATTTGAATCCGGTGAAGTTGTTGGGGTCTCACAGCTATTGTTGTTAACAACAACGATCACTGACCTAGATTTTCAGTGTTTCATCAATGTGAGGTAATATCACATTGAGTCACGAACATCTTATTTAGAAGAATTTTAGGTCAAGAGTGGTATGAGCGTGTAATATGTCTTGGTTATTAGACATACCCATCGGCTAGACTTTCGAATTGTCATCAGTGTATGGTTTATTACACTGAATCATCCAACTATTGAATTAGAAGCTTTGTATGTAAGAATAGTTGTTGATGCCTCACATCTACTACTTGTGTTGCAGCAGAGATCACTGGCATAGAATGTCGAAATATCATCACTACTTGGTTTAAAGTAATGAATCATCTATTACTTGTATCAGAAATATTAAGGTGGTTAAGAATAGATAGGTTCCTATGATAGACTACGGTATGCAGTCTAAACATCGGCACAGACTTTTTAACTCTCGACTTTGAGTGGTTTCTCTCAAAGCGTCTAGAAGTTGGTGTTACACAAGAAAAACCTTAGATTGGGTCAAAAAAAGTTGCTAGTGCTTCACACTCATTAAGGTGTACCAATGAGGATCACTAACACTTAAAAATTACCTCAACAGTGAGTGGTATAAACTCGGTGCGTCGTCGGTATGTAAAAATTGTTGGATTAGGTGTCTAAGCCATGACTTTATATTTATCTTGTTAATTGAAGCAAAGTCTATTTGGGTTGCCCTCATAGCTGGAGGTTAGGATAGAGTTCAGTAGAGTAAAAGGTTGATTTATTAATTGTTTAATAAATCAATAGAATTAATTAAATGGTTTATTAATATATTTAGGTGTTAATATATTAATTAGAAACTATAATAATTAATTAAGATTTAATCTAGAATTAATTGGATTTAATTCAGTGATTAAATTAATTAATTAAAAGTGAAGGGACTGGTTTTTATTTATTCAATAGTTGAATAAATAACTGGCCAGTGGACAGGGACCAAAAGTGGCGCCACCATGGAAAGATTCTCCATGGTTGGCAAAACCCTATTAGGGTTTAGAAAAGGCTTGGTCCATTTAGTCAGCAGGCTTGCCCATTTGGAGACTCCTTAGGGTTTCAGCTGTAACCCTTGGAGGCTATAAAAGGAGGCACCTGGCCACCCTAAAACATGTGCCAATTTCACCAAGATTACTCTACTGGATTGTCTTCTCCATTGCTTTGGGTGTGACTTGCATTTGAGGGAGGACAGTTGTGCTGCTAGCTTCAAGAACAAGATTCAAAGGTTGGTAATTCTTGTTTTACACTTTAGAAATTATTGTTGGCCTTTAGCTTTAGTTTATTATCTTCATATAAGAAAACATAGATCTTTCTAGGGTTCCATGTGAACCATAAGAAATTATTTGTTCATTGTTTGCTAGAAAACCCTTCAGTGGTATCAGAGCTTAGGCTGTTTTCTTATGAATTGATATAAACTGCTTGAATGATTATTGCCTTGAGTGTTTTTGTGAAAAACTCTCTTGGATGGCCTAAATTTCGTGGCCTAGGCTAGGGTTTCCTAACCCTAGCCGCCACCCCTTTATTCCCCCCTTGATTTGCTTGATTTGCTGCCCAGATTACGATTGTTATTTTTGGTAATTGCTGATTAATTAAATAACTAGAATCCTTTATCCATATCTTGTAAATCTCGAAATCTAGGGATAAATATAGGTAATTAATTTGATTAATTTTGTGATGCCTATATTTGATTTAATTAGTTTAATTAATTGTTAATTAAAAGATCAATTAAATCAGCTTAAATATTTAATTTAAAATTTCAAAAATTCCTTAAAAATTTGCGAAAATTATATTAAAATTAAATCTAAAATATTTTAATAAGATTAAAATATATCTTAAATATTTATGATTAAAAGTTAATAATTTATATATAAGAAAATTGGTTACTCTTACCGCAAGTAGGCCTCATTCACAAAACTGTCTTATAAAGAGGGTATAAGGCGACTGCCTATAAAATGGCAGTCTAATGGGTATCTACTCTTACCCACCACTCTCCTGGTCAGTAGAGTGTCGTTAGCCAAACGGGTTTGATAGAACCGTTAAGCCTCTTAAAAGTATAATGCTATAATTGAAAGTACTAGAACCTTAAACAAAACCTAATCTAGTTACTTTAGGATTAAAATGTGAATTGGTGCTAATCCATGGAATTGCACATTGCACTTTGTGGAACGTTGGTGGAGCGTGTGTGGTTTACCGGCATGCCAACTGGGGTCCGCAAAGACTTGCAATGGGTTTCTCGGTTTTGTCATTATTAACGGAGCGTGTGTGGTTAACCGGCACGTTAATTAGAGATGACAACTGACTTCGAGAGTACCAAGCAAATTTGCATGGTTATTCACACCCGGTTTGTGATCCTCGGCATCCCAGTCACAAACAGTGGGGCACATCCGAGACTAAACATGCCATTGAACAGTTCAATGTGTCTCAACAGATCTAGGAATTTCATAAGATGAAATTGATAAGTGAATTATCTACCTTAATGACCATTATGTTGTGATTACGACATCCCTCTTTACACCATAGTTGAAGAATTTTGGATCCTAGCCTTAATAAATAATATATTGGGTAATTATTTAAAAGGATTAATTAAACTAATAAAATTCTGTTTATTGTAGATGTCTGAACCAAGTGTCAATTCTCCTCCCTCTCCTCCTTCACCCATTTCTGAGAGCATCAAAAAGCACCTGCTAAATATGGAAACGCTGACTGGCCTTAACTGTAAGGAATGGCTTCGCAATTGGAGACTGGCTCTCGGCATTGCTGGCAAGCTACATCACACCGAGTATCCGATCCCGGTTCCACCAGAACAAGTCATCATAAAGAGTTCTTATGATGAGCGTAACTTCTTAGTTGATGAATCCGAAAGGATTCGTGACCTCATGCTATTGACCATTGACCCCGAGTTACGCAAGGATTTTGAATCCTTGGGGCCATATGAGTTAATGCAATCGGTTGAGGAAAAGTTCCAAAAACCGGTTTAAGAGGAACGAGCTAGGATCTTCAAAAGACTTGCAGAGTCTAAGTTAAAAGAAGGAAGTAGCATCGATTCGCATGTTCTTTAGATTGAAGCGTACATAGGCGAGTTGCACAAACTTGGTTATTCCATAAGTCAGGAGTCGAGTGTTAACACTCTACTCGCTTCACTGACCAGTAAGTACGATCTGTTCATTCAGACGTATAGAAAGGAAGACCAGAAAAAGAACTTAATGGAAATGCGTCCACTGTTGACTTTATACGAGTCACTCTTGGACAGGCATAGCTCCAATGGTTCAGCTACTTCTGGATTAAGTCCAGTGAAAAGACGCAGCAAGAAACGATCCAGATCATCTGGACATGTCTTAAACTGGGAATTCACAAAATCGGATACAGTCGCGGAAAGATTGGAAGACGCTCCAAGGTCAAAATCTTTTGAAAGCTCAGGTATATCTAAAAACCTCAAAACTCATGTTCCATAATTCCTTGATGCATAATGTGATAGTCACATTTTGGTTTGTATGCAGGGAATCAGTAGGGTACGGGACATTGGCGCATAGGAGCACATTTGGATTGGATTTCCGGCTCATGCAGTTTTGAAGTTTAGTTAGATATTGAAATATTGTTATTAGCTTTTAGATGCGTAAGACATTGTCTATCATATAGTATATTGTTCAAGGATTTTGTTTTTAATAAAATTGTCGTTTAATTTCTTTTAACATCTGTTGTGTGAAATTATCCTTGAAATGTTGTATGATTCTGTTGAATGCATTATTGATGATAACTTGAATATTGAATGCATCCAAAGTGTTTGGATCTTAGGAATTGTGTCTTTTATGATTGTTAAGATAGATATTACAAGAATCAATTCAACCAAAGGTCTAGTTGGACAGGACCTTGGAATCACTTGACTTAGAGTCACTTGATGAGTTGAGTTCTTAATGTGTTAAGAAATGAATCAACCAAAGACCCAGTTGGACAGGACTTTGGAATCATTTGACTTAGAGTCTCATGATGAATTGAGTTCTTAATGTGTTAAGAAATGAATCAACCAAAGATCCAGTTGGACAGGATTTTGGAATCATATGACTTGGAGTCAGATGATGATTAAGTTCTTTATAAAGCACAAATGGCAAGAAATGAATCACCCAAAGATCCAGAGGATAGGATTTTGGAATCAGTTAACTTGGAGTCAACTGAAGATTGCAAGTCTTGACCAGCATTAACAAAGTCATAAGCTTACATAGATATGTAAAGGACGTTGAGATTAGGAGCAACGAACACATCAGTGGCTGTGTGGTGCTCGAATCTTCAAATAAAACACAATAGTTTGTACTTCGTGATATTTGTCATTCAGAATGACGAATATGGCTACGCTTATCAGAATAAGCGATTGAATTGAAACCTTGAACAGTTCAAGGACTTCAAAGGAAGTACGAGATCCACAGAACCTGAGTGACAACTTAAACTAGGAAAATGTTTCACATTTATTCTCTTCCAAGAACATTAATAGTTATAATTTGTCCTAGGGAAGATAATGGAGCATTGGTCGAAACAGTTCGATCCTCGATGTATGAGATACATTGCCAATTAGTTTCCCGTAAATTAAACACTAAACCAGTCAGACCATATAAACCATATTCCAACCACATCTTCGACTAAGTAGGTTTTGCAGACACTGTCTGAAATGTAAAGCTGGGATTGTCCCACTTGTACATTAAAGGTCCGGGGTCTTGTAGTGTTCGTCCGAACCTCATGACTGGCCTGAACCTAATTATAAATGTCATTTCACTGGCTATCCCGCTGTACCTGGAAAAGAAAGAGCTCTTTTAGAAAGAACTCATATTCTAAGGAGACGGTGGGAGTTGGGACAGTCCTGAATGAGTTCAGGATTAGCCAAGAGAAAGAACCTTTAGTAATCACTAGGCTTAGAGCAGAAATCATATTTCTGTTTCAACACTGACATAATCTTCTCTTGACCAGTAGTACTGATCACCATCATAAGTAGTTATGATCGGGGTGACATACCGATTGGTGGTAAAACACTATAGTTGGTACGGATTAGCAATCCGGCTACTTGGAAGCATTGGTGAGCCCGGCTGCTGCCAATTAAGAGAACCTTAGGATGAGATGCAGTCTGTGTGAGAGTTTGATTGATTTTACAACTGGTCTTAAAAACAGTGGGAGTAATCAACAAAAGAAACCAACATGGACATAAACGTACATTCAGAACATCTGGTTGAGTGAGACGATACTCAGAGTCAAGTAATTGGCTCCGAGAGATGCACTCTTAATAGAAGATGAAATTCGAAAGGATACTGCATATTGTAAGTCGTTAGTGGAGCGCTTGTGGATCATCGGCACACTAATAGGGACTCACAAAGAATATGTCAGTATAAAGGTACATGGGCCCGGGATTTCCCCGCGGGCATCTCGTAAGAAAGGATATTCAGATTCTCAAAATATGCCAATGGATTGGATTTTAAGGGGCTGAAAGATATCTATTAAGATGTCAGAAAGGTTTGGATTCTCAAAATGAGCCATAAGCTCTGGATTTTGTGAATAGTCCGTAACCCTGTCAAAGCCAATGGGAGTGTCGCTGTTATCTATCTCCGCATGTGTGTTACATACTGTTTCTAGGAAACGTCTCTTTTCATTACAAAGTGTAACGACTTGGTGTTAAGAGACGGATCGCTATGAAAGACTTAATAGAGATACGGCATACTCAAGTGGTTGTAAACATCTATGAGATAGATCGAGACTCTGCCAAAATGATCTTGATGAGACTCAAGATGCATTGCCCTAGGAAATAGTTTTCCGTCATTGCAGAGTGTAATGATTTGGCATGAGAGATATAAAAGGTGCAGCATACTCACATAATCCATTGACATATATCAGATAGATGTTGTCATCAGTATAGACGTGGCCATAATAAGCATGATCTTGATAAGATTCAAGATGCATGAGAAAAAGTCTCCGAAAGGATATAGTTATTAAAAGTCGTGACACAAGGATTATAAGTAATCCTGAGATTCCAAAAGGGTTTGGAATAGGACTAGATCGAATCCAACAAGTTTCTTGGATCGATCAGAAGTGTCATGAACATGTCTTGATGACTTAATGCTTAGAGCATACTGAGTCAGATTCAGGATATGACCTGGATGGGATACTTGATGGATTTTGTACATACGTGAGAAATCATTGGAAAATGATTAGGGGTGAATGTTGATAACAATTTGAAAAGAGTTTTTAAAATAAGGACTTAATGGTTAAAGAATTTCGTTGGCATTCCGATGGAGCGCGTGTGGCTTACCGGCACATCGTAACACCTCGAAATAGTCTCATGGTGCAGTCATGTGAACTAAAGATCCCGAGAACAATGGAAAGTCACAGTACATAGAATGGAGTTGTTAGTGAGAATGACAGTATGACCAAATTGAAATATCATCAGAAGGATATCCGATCGGATGAAGTGTATAAATGTATAACATTTGGATACACAGAAAGAGTGAAAGGTCAAGTAGACATAGATACATAACACGAATTAAAAAGTTTAAAAGAAATCTAGAAACCGATAATAGTTTTATGTAAAATCCGACTTGGTGATTACCTCGTGGAGACTTGGTAATTAGGCAAGAGTAGCCACCAATCAGATTACATGTTTCAATTTTGCATGTTTCACTTCCCGAATAATTTGATTATTCAAAAGTCCATAGTCGCTCATACTTTTCGGGAGTAAGTATGAACGAAGACTGTCGTGAATTGGTTTGTAGATTGTCTAAGGAGTTAGACATTGCAGTAAGACTGCTACAACGTTCATGAGTACTTAGAAATAGAGATTTGAGTATTGGATAAACCCGCGCTCAATAGATTGCTTCATGGATTACATCACGACCAATGTTGAGACGATAATATCTTATGATCTTAAAGCGGAGACATATGAGTTGAAATTTACGAGTCGGTTGTGCATTGATAATACGTAAATGCATCGGTAACTCGATGTTACAAAACGCATTGTTGTGTACGATTTGATAAGTAAAAGACACAATCATATGAGTCGAAGCTTATTCGTTCCGTGACCCTGGTGGGAAACAGATATCTGTAGGCCGCTCGATGATTTTGAAGTTGACTAAAGTGCTGGCCAGCCTGGACTAAGTTGATGTGTTCAATTAGAAGTCCGAAAGTCATGAGCAGAATCGGAAATAGGGAAACAGAGTATCGGACAGAGATTGATCTCAATCCATGTCTCGTGTATGAAAATATCTTGTTGGACGAAGGATCGTATGATCACTTATCTATGGACAGAACTGACTGGGTCAGAGTTCGGCAGCAGTTTCTCGGAAGCTGCAGGTTGTTTATTAATCAAAAGATAAATTAAAGTCATAGACTTATCCAAGTGGGAGACTGTTGGATTAGGTGTCTAAGCCATGACTTTATATTTATCTTGTTAATTGAAGCAAAGTCCATTTGGGTTGCCCTCATAGCTGGAGGTTAGGATAGAGTTCAGTAGAGTAAAAGGTTGATTTATTAATTGTTTAATAAATCAATAGAATTAATTAAATGGTTTATTAATATATTTAAGTGTTAATATATTAATTAGAAACTATAATAATTAATTAAGATTTAATCTAGAATTAATTGGATTTAATTCAGTGATTAAATTAATTAATTAAAAGTGAAGGGACTGGTTTGTATTTATTCAATAGTTGAATAAATAACTGGCCAGTGGACAGGGACCAAAAGTGGCGCCACCATGGAAAGATTCTCCATGGTTGGCGAAACCCTATTAGGGTTTAGAAAAGGCTTGGTCCATTTAGTCAGCAGGCTTACCCATTTGGAGGCTCCTTAGGGTTTCAGCTGTAACCCTTGGAGGCTATAATAGGAGGCACCTGGCCACCCTAAAACCTGTGCCACTTTCACCAAGAGTACTCTACTGGACTGTCTTCTCCATTGCTTTGGGTGTGACTTGCATTTGAGGCAGGACACTTGTGCTGCTAGCTTCAAGAACAAGATTCAAAGGTTGGTAATTCTTGTTTTAAACTTTAGAAATTATTGTTGGCCTTTAGCTTTAGTTTATTATCTTCATAGAAGAAAACATAGATCTTTCTAGGGTTCCATGTGAACCATAAGAAATTATTTGTTCATTGTTTGCTAGAAAACCCTTCAAAAATATTTTTGGATTTTTTTAAATTTTTAAGGAAAGATATGAAAATTAAAAAAAAATCTAAAATCTTTTTGTATTTTGTATGTTTTGTAATTTTTGTTTTGTTTTTCTTGATACCAATTGTAGATAAATTTTTGATATCACTTATTGTATAAATTCTGAAAGGAAAGATATGAAAATTATATAAAAAAATCTAAAATCTTTTTGAAATTTAAATTTTGTAGTTTTTAATTTTTTTGTATTTTTGTTTTTCTTCTCCTCCTAAATTTGTGCATGGGAAAGTATTGCGGAATTAAAACATGAACAAATTTAACTAAACAAAAATAAAAACAAAAGATAAAATATTTACAGAACTGATTTAACAATCAGTGAAGCGTATCATTTTGAGTATTTCGACTAACACATTGAATCGAGCTTTTGCAACAGGTTTTGTGAACAAGTCCGTCACATTATTATCTGTGTGAACTTTATCCAAAGGTATCAATTTTTGCTCGTAGCAATCTCTGATAAAATGAATTTTAATATCAATGTGCTTAGTCTTAGAACGTTGGATCGGGTTTTTCACAAATTGTATAGCAGTCTCATTGTCACCGAAGATAGGAGTATCAAGAAAGTTCATACCATAATCAAGGAGTTGATGATGCATCCAAATGACCTGAGAACAACAAGCAGAGGCAACAATATACTCAACTTCAGTTGTAGACGTTGATACGGTCTATTGCTTCTTGCATTGCCATGAGATCAGTCTGTTTCCTAGAAACTGACATCCAGCACTAGTGGACTCTCTGTCAATTTCACACCCTCTATAGTTGCTATCTGAAAAAGCGTAAAGATCATATTCATGGTTCTTTAGATACTAGAGACCAAATTTTGGTCTCCCTTTAAGGTATCTAAAGATGTTGTCGCCAAATATTCTAAGTAAATGCGGAATAAAAGATTGCGGAAATTAAGAGTCCTAAAATATGAGTTTCGGAGAGGGACAAGTCCGAAGACTTGAGATGGATGCGGAATTATAAATAGGAGTTAATACTTAGAACATATCTTAATAGCTCAACAATAAATAATAAAGATAGACATTTAAGTAACTTGGAAATATAAAGACTTAAAGTAGAAGTGTTAGAAATGAAAGAGAGAGGTGAGAAATGCAGATGATAACATAGGAGTTGATGGAATGAGAGAATGTATTAATAAGAGAAAGTGTTACATAAAGTCTCTCTAAACCATGAGGACTGAAGATGAACTTGGTCTCCCTTTTATAGACGAAGGGAGGACCTTCTGGTAATAACCTATGGACTGAAGAGGAGACAACACGTCTCTATTCAGTCATATAAGAAAGGTAAATCTATTATTATAATGCAATGTCAGACTAGGGTGGCTTGTCTATAATTTAATAATGCCCTAAAGTACAATAGACATGCTTCTAGATGACCACGCTTGATCTAGTCTAATCATAACCTATAAGTTAACGTGCTTATTCTTTGCCTTATCTCTTAGATATTCTTTGGTCTTCAGTCTTCTTTGTTGAATGCTTAAGTGTGGTATTTCCAATGATATATTTATGTTGACAGTCCGAAATCCTGAGTGGTTTTCGGAGTCCTGGCTGATGTTATCAGAGTGTATCTGGAAATAGTTATGCATGTTCTGACTTTCTGACTTGGTTCTGAGTATGATCTTTTGAGTTTAGTCTTTTGAGTGAAGTTACCGAGTTTCTCCGAAAGGGCAGAGTCCGAAATTCAATTCTGAATTTTGGATAGAGATAGGTAATCAGAGTACAGATTATCAGAGGCAACATATATGATAAAATATTGTTCATTACTTAAAAGCATTCAAGTGAAAATAAATTGATTCCATCAATATAGAAAGTTTGATCATACAACTCCAAAACTTATCAAACTACGAGTTGGTCAACGATAATTAGCACTAACAATTCCCCCTTCGGTGACCAAACGAGGGTTTTGATTCAGTATCGTTGATCCAGTATTCCTTGTTTTACAACAAATCTCCCAAATTTTCTGACTTCCAGAAGCCACTTCATTCTGATGAGGAGTTCTTTCTTGGCTTCTAGGTCTGAGGATTTTGATCTTTCCACAGCTATGATGTACTTGTCTAGCATACTATTGGTAACTCTTCTGAGTTGGTCAGCACGAAGAAAAAGAAATTCTTTTTCATTCTTGTACACTAGGCCAAGTTCTGGATCGAAGGTGGCACCTTTCTTCCAGTTAGTTCTATTGTCCGGTATAGACAAGTCAGGTTTTGGTATGATTTGCGGTTCCGGATGATCTTTGATGATTTTGTACATTTCTGCATCATTGTAGCAGAATTCCTCTACTAAACGATGTAGAAATCTTCTCGCTGCAACGTAAGCTTCTCTGGCGACTTGATCTTCTTTATGAGACAGCTTCATGGTTATCGAGAAAATGTCAGCTGGGTTTATATTTCTAAAGTCGGCTTCTGTTATCCGAGATGTGTTGTTGTAATCACCATTTCGACAAGCTCAAATTCAAAGAATTCTGCTTTCTGGAAATGTTTTCTTTTAATGCTTCGGACTGCAGTTACGACTTCATTTGACCAAGTTTCTTCTTGAGGTTTGGTCCATCTCTTGAAGAATTTCAACTTCTATCGTAGGCAGCTAGATCTTTGAAAGGTCCTGAGACTGCCGAGAGGTTCAGAGTATACTTGTATTTTTCTGCGTTGGGGGCCAGAGGAAGATCCCAGTTATATTCTTTTGATGGGGGAGGATTGTATGATTTGAAGGGTTGAAAGTCTGAGTCGGTTATTAGTCAATAATTGGTGTTTGAGTAGATGGAATTGCTGGGACCAATTGGATCAGCTTGATATTGATCATGTTACGACTCGTTGCTGAATTCTTTAGCATGTTTATTGGCTTGATCATCAAAGAATTTTGATTTTCTTTCCTTTATCTCTGGTGGATCAGAATCCTTGATTGGTGAGTATACTAAGATCTCGTCGTCTGAATGATTGGATTTCTGATGAGGAGATTTTTGAGAGGAGAGGATTGGAGTTGGGGATTTCGGAGTTGGAGATTTTGGAGTTGGAGATTTCGGAGTAGGAAATTTTGGAGTTGGAGATTTTGGAGTTGGAGATTTCGGAGTTGGAGATTTCGGAGTTGGAGATTTTGGAGTTGGAGATTTTGGAGTTGGAGATTGGATATTTTCTGGTTCCTTGTTCTGATTTTCGTCTTTTGTTCCACTTGGACCAGCAGCAGAGTCTATTATCATGGCAGTCGGTTGGTCGTTGTCATTCGCCTTTCCCCCTCCTGGGGCTCCTGTAGGAACGGAAGGGGTCACAGGTAGGCGAGCCAAAATGGAATCAATATTGGCGGAGAGTTTGGTGACTTCATGCTTGATGCAATCAGGAAGAGGCGTATCGTACATCGTCTGGAGAGCCTCCATTACTTCCATATTTAGCTTGGTGCAGAGTTTGATGTGTTCAACGGGACCTGATATAGTGCCGGTAATATTCTGCATGGTTTGAGTAACCATCTGAAGAAGAACAGTGTTGGTTCTTTGAAGAGAGAAGTTTTCAGCCAGAACGCCATTTAGGTATTTGGCAAAATGGTCCATGGCTTCTTTGAGTTTGAGTTCCACATTTGTTAGTAGCTCAGGGACTTGTTGTTGGCATTTTTCAACGTCGGTCAGCATCTTCTGTGCGGTCTTCATCATATTTGCTGCATCGGTTTCGCGTTGAGCATCTAGATTTGCGAGCCCATCATTGATGATCCGTTCAGCATTAGTGTCGTAAGTGAGAAGAATTTTGGTGTCTTTCTTCTCTAAAGCAGCAATTCTTTCCTTGAGTTCAGTGATTTCTTTGATCAAGGGCTCCTGATTTTGTGAGGACTTGAAGTCAGTCAGGAGTGCTGTCAGAGCATCAACTTTCTGATGAAGAGAATCATCCTTAAGTAATGAGTTGACGGATGGAGGCTGAGGTGCTTTGGCAGCTTTGTCTGAGGAGGAATTGGTGTCGCTTAGATCGATCAGATGCATTTGTGATGAGGAAGGTTTATCCACCTCTTGATCAGCACCAAATATTGGAGTGCTGATTGGAATAGATTGGGTCACAGAGATTAGGACGCGAGGGTCGGACTCAGTAGGTTGATCCAATGTTTTCTTCCGTTGTTGCTCTTTCTGAAGTTCTTGAACACAGAATTTGTCCCATGTGAGAGGGATTATTACGGATGCAATGTTGGACCAGTCAGTTTCGGTAGTGTCAAAGAGGTAGAATGAGGAGTCTACCTGTGGCTCAAGTGATGAGTGGAGGAGGGAATCAAGTTGTTGAATGAGAGCATTGATGCAAATTATTTCTGCCTTGACATAGTCAGAGTCTTTGTCAGATGGGGGAACAAAGATGAACAGAGTTTGAAGTTTCTTTTGTTTATATTCGAATTGATCGCGAAGACGTTCAACCAATACTTGTTGGTCTCGTACTACTTGTTTGAATTTCCATTTAGAAAATTCAGATGCATCAGGAGGAGGTTGAGTGAGGTTTGGAAGGAGATCAGTGTGGAGAGTCTGTGTGGGGGTTGGAGAATTATTTTTAGGAGGGGAAGGAGGGGGTTTATTTTGGTCTACTTCCATGACTGTGTTATCTGGAGTATCTTCCGAGTCTGGAGAGTTCTGTCTTTCCTCCAAATGTTCTGACTCAGAATCTTTTGAGGATGGTTCAGAAGTCGTTTTGACTTTTCGTTGCTTCTTTTTCGGTGGTTTCTTGGATGGGGAAGATTCAGAAGGTTTCTTCTTAAGTTTCTTAGGTACCTCACATCGTTTAAGAGAGTGAGGGGGATAAGCATCGACTCCTTCAGTAGAAGTAAGGTGAGAGATGACGGCAGGGTGTGCTGGATCCGCCAAATTCAGGAGTGCTTTAGGTAATCTTCGTATTTCCCCGAATATGGGGTCTGTTTTGGCAGTGTATGGTTTAGCCTTAATCATGACCAGTTTGTTGTCTGTTGATCTTGGATCGGGAAAGGCAAGGTCAAGATTCTGATATATGTGCTCGATGCATATAGCCCAAAAACATGCAGAGTGAATTTGACCTGTGGGTTTTAATGAGGAAGGTACATAATTGATGAAGTCATCAAACAGTATTCCGGCATAATCGACTTTGCGACCGGAGTAGAGGCTCCAAAGAAGTGTCATAAGACATTTATTCAATTGGTATGTACCACCCATTTTGCCGGTTAAGCACTTAATGATGTAGTGTATGAGACATTGCCATAAGGGGGAGATGTGTCCTTTAAACATATGAAAGAGTTTTGGCAAGTCATACATATAACCCATGTTGTAGATCATAGACTTAAGATCACCATCGGTTAGTTGGTCAAAAGTGGAGGTATGGTAGGGGAGGTTTAGGGCTTGCGCGAAGGTTTTCTTGTCGAGGACGACACGGTGATCATTGTGCAGGGCAATGGCATAACCGCTGTCACATTTTGTAGCGGAGGAAACTACTTCCTGTAAAAGAGAGAGTGGAATGGAGGGAGGGGGATGAAAGAAAGCTTTTGCCAGGTGTGGCTTGTAGGCTTTGAGATCCTCTGAAAGTTGAAGATTGGATACGGCAATATTGACAGTGTCGGTATCGCTTCTGGAATGGGAAGCCATTGAGGAGATTTGAGGATTGACCGGAGGGAGAAGTTTTAAGATTTTAGGGTTAAAGGATTGTAGACGGCGGTGAGAGCGGATTAAGAAGAAAGAGGGGTTTATATGAAGAGTGTGAGAGAACAAAAGGAAGGGAACGGTTATAATATTTCGAAAAAGTGAAATGAACCGCCGGTTTGCGAAAAAGAAGGAACGTGTGAACAGTTGTGTCAGAAAATGGTATGCTTGACATTAAATGCAATGAAATGATGAAAGAGGATGGTCCATTAAAGGACGGACATGTGTGACAGAGAGAATATCCGTTGGAGAAAAATGGATCGTGTGGATTTTAATAATTGGGAAATAAATGTATTTCGTATTTAATTTCCATTCCACTATTAAATGTGTCGTGACGAGATGTCGTGAGTACGGATGAAAGTTCTGACTTGTTCAGAAATGAATCAGAATTCTGATAGATTAGATCTATGGAATCAGAGAAAGAAATGTGAAGGTCGGAGTCGAATCATGTTTCGGAGAAATTGATATTTCTGATAAAAAGGTATCAGAAGTAGTATGTACAGGAGAGTTCTGATTGTGTCTTGAAGAGCAGAGTCAGAGGAAGATTGAGTGTCGGAATGTGAAGTTCGGAGAAAACTTGTGGAAAAGATAACTGTAGAGTTGTCACGTCATTGCTGTAAAGAGGGGTATAGGTGTTGTCTGTCTGTAGCAATTATTCAAATCATGTATCAATCTCTATGTTGTTAATCTCGAAGTGATGATGTGTCGTGAGAGGAGGAAGTTTGAATGATTATAAAAGGAGGTTTGAGGTGAGCATGGAAGTCATTCGAAAAGGGGATTAGATGTTAGGTATGGCAGGGAGACGTCCATTTAGTCGAGATGAGAAGGTTGAAGTGAGGATGCAAGATGGGGAGTTTGCGGGTGCTGTTTATGGTGGTGTGATCAAGTCTGTATGGAACAATCGATATGAAGTAAAGATGACAACTTTGACTGACGGATCTACTGGTGGTCCGTTGAGTGTACATGTCGATTTTGCATATCTTCAGCCGGTGCCTCCAAGGGTTTTGGTGGAGTTTAAGCAATTTGACTTTGTGGAGGTATGGTATCGTCGTGGATGGTGGCCGGCTGCTATTTCAAGGAAGACACCATTCAACCAGTTCCATGTGGTGTTGGTGGATGGAACTAGGTTGTTTGTAGATGAGTCCGAACTAAGGATTCATCAGAGGTACCATCTCGGAGAGACTCCGATGTGGCAGCACTATAAACTCTGATGAAGGGAAAATTAGTTATTTTGTGGGTAGAATGTCTTTTGTGTTTGAAGGTTTGACTTGTATTTTTCTGGATATGATTGTATATTGTCTTTGAGCAAAATATGTAAGCTTTTTGACTATGTATGAATGAAACTGAACTTTGTTATGAGTTGATATTTTTGTTGGACTTAATTATCGAAATATTTGTTAATCAAAAGTAAGTTATCAGAAAAAAAATTGATTTTGTGTAGAAAGAGGGTTAGGTGAATGTGTGTCAGTTCTCGAAAATCAGCATGGGGTGAAGGATGGTTTTATTCATTACACTGCTTAAGTCGCCAAACAGTCTTATCAACCGCCTTGGCCATGATGCTGATTTGATGGGTGCATTAACTGCCCACTAGGGTCATTATGACCTCTAAGTAAATGAATTAGGGTAACTGAATGGGCATGTTGGTTGGTTATAAAAAAAAGGTTTTCGTCCAATTGTTTAACTACGCAAACTTAACACATAAATTAGCTTATCTTTTCTTGCTTTCAATCATGGCTCGTTTCTTCTTCAAATGTTTCGATGAGGTAGAGGTGAAGTTGACAACTGGAGATTTCGCTGGTGGTTTCTATGAGGGGGTAATTACAAGTACTTGGAAACGGCGATGTGAAGTGCAGTTGAGATGCTTGCCAGACAATACAACTAGAACGATGATGATTGTTAGTGTCAAATATGGTCTCCTTCGTCCTATTCCACCTACGGTGATTGTTGAATACAAGGTTGGGGATTATGTTGATGCATGGGATCGACAAGGATGGTGGAGTGGTGTTGTCGACAACGTGATCGGCGATGATGTGTATAATGTGGTGCTGTTGGATGGGAAGACTGTGCGCGTGTGTGATTTGTCTGTGCGAATCACACAAAACTTTACGTATGGCAGTCCTCCAAAGTGGCAATACAACAACCACTAGGGTGGAGGGGATGAAGTTATAATCTTTTGTTTTTGATGTTTTTGACTGGTTTCTGTGTTAGAATATTAAGTCGTATGATTTTGTGATGTTTTTGTTTATGACTTAATGGATTCAGATATTGTAAGCTCTTTTAATCTTAATGAAAGTATGTTTTTCTTTTATGTGTATGTTAGTAACCCTTAAATGAAAGATGTGACAACTTTGCTGTGAGTGTATTGAGATGGATCTTTTGAGATTATAGAAGTTGTGACAATGAGATTAGTCGGAAGTCTTATGGTTCTGAGAGAATAGTCAGAAATTGTTCGGAACTGAGCTTTTGCTGAGTAGATGATAGTCAGAAACTGAATATCATTCTCTGAAGAAATCAGAGTCAGGATTTAACATACCCAATTTGTCCAGAAAATTATTGAATTTTGTGGAATCTAAGGCTTTTGTGAAGACATCAGCAACTTGTTCATCAGTAGGAATGAAGTAGAGTTCGATGTTACCTTCTAGGATCTGATCCTTGATGAAGTGATACCTAAGATCGATGTGCTTCGTCGTAGAGTGCTGAATAGGATTATGAGAGATAGCAATGGCACTCTTGGAGTCACAGTAAATCGGAACTTGTGGGAATCGGTAGCCGTAATCTAATAGCTGAGTCTTCATCCAGAGAACTTGTGAGCAACAGGTGGATGCAGCGACATATTCGGCTTCTGCTGATGATAGAGCAACACAGTTTTGTTTTTTTAGAGGACCAACTGACTAACCTTCCACCAAGGAATTGACAGCCTCCGGATGTGCTTTTTCGATCTAATTTACATCCAGCATGGTCTGAATCCGTGAACGCTTGAAGTTTGAAGTTATCTCCGATTGGATACCATAGTCCCATGGCTTTAGTTCCTTTTAGGTATTTGAAAATTTGTTTAACCGCTGACAAATGGGATGCTTTCGGAGCAGCTTGATATCTCGCACATAAGCAAGTTGAGAACATAATATCGGGCCTACTGGCAGTTAGGTATAGTAGGGAACCTATCATTCCCCGATATAATTTGTGATCAACCGGCTCGCCTTCGGGGTCTGCAAAGAGTGTGTGATTTGTGGAGATTGGAATCTTGGTAGTGGAGCAATTTTCAAAAGAGCATTTCTTCAGAAGTTCATTTGTGTATTTTTCTTGATGTATGAAAATTCCTCGTGTTGTTTGTTTGATTTGAAGGCCTAAGAAGAAGTTTATTTCTCGATTCATACTCATGTGAAATTTGTCTGTCATCACTTTTGCAAATTCATCGACCATTGCTTGATTAGATAATCCTAAGATAATATCATCCACATAAACTTGTACGATCATGATGTGATTTTGAAGGGATCGGACAAAGAATGTCGATCAATGACTCCTCTTCTGTATCCTGATGAAACTAGAAAGGTTGATAGTGTTCCATACCAAGCTCTTGGTGATTGCTTTAAACCATATACAGCTTTATTCAGGCGATACACATGATTGGGTCGAGATAGATCTTCAAAGCCAGGAGGCTGTTGAAGATAGACTGTTTCTTGGAGATCACCTTGAAGAAATGCTCTTTTAACATCCATCTGATGTACTATGATGTTTTTATGTGCGGCATAGGCTAGGAAGATCTGAATGGCTTCTAGTCTTGCTACTGGTGCATATGTTTCGTCATAGTCAAGTCCTTCGATCTGACTGTAACCTTTGGCTACTAATCTGGCTTTATTTCTGACTACAGTGCCCATGTCATCAAGTTTGTTTCGGAAGACCCATCTGGTACCTATGACTCTGTGATTGGAGGGTCTCGGAACAAGATCCCAAACTTTATTTCTTTTGAATTCTGATAGTTCTTCTTGCATGGCTTTGATCCAATCGTCGTCGTCTAAGGCATCAAGGACTGTCTTAGGTTCGATTTTGCTGATAAAAGCAGCATAGTGGCATTCATCCTGAATTGATTTCTTTGATCGTGTTTGAACTTTGGATGAAGGATTTCCGATGATTTGGTTCGGAGGATGACTCCGAGTCCATTTGTGTAAGCGTGGAAGAGATGCTGGGTCGGAAATAGGAGGAGAGATATCTTGGATGAAGTCAGTGTCATCAGTAGATGTGTTTTTAATTCGTGATTCTTCGACTGATGTATTTTCATCGGTTACAGGTATAAGAAGCGGTGAATTATTGATTATATCATCAGAAGGGTGGACTAAGATATTTTCTGAAAGGATGTTTGCTGATGATGTCTCTTCTGAAGGTTGATGGTTCCCCTCGGAATGAGGAAAGTCATCAACATGTGTAGGGAGTCTCGACTCCCCCTCAGAGGTTGCTAGGTGAAAAGGTTTATGATTTTGAAGACTAGGAGAGGGGTACTGAGGCTCCCCCAGGATTATTGGAGGATTTATTGGAGGATCTGCTTGATTTTCAGATGAGGTAGGTTCTGAGGAAGTGGTTGGTCCTGATGCTGAGATGATTTGCTGAATTGCATCAGGAGAATGGACAACTTGGGCTTCTTTTGCTGTTTCTGATGGATCAAATAGTAGGTCGTAATCAATTTCAACTGTATGAATGGGTCGATGTCCCACTGGAACATCATTTTCCA
This sequence comes from Cichorium intybus, assembly GCA_023525715.1. Taxonomy (NCBI): domain Eukaryota; kingdom Viridiplantae; phylum Streptophyta; class Magnoliopsida; order Asterales; family Asteraceae; genus Cichorium; species Cichorium intybus. The sequence goes on from CM042010.1 coordinate 71,360,154, forward strand.
TTACATATAGAATATCTTGATTCTTCTTTCTCCATTGGTATTGATCGTCGAATTCTATATCAAAACTTTCTTCTATAACTCGTGTTCTTTTGTTTAGAACTCGATAGGCTACAGATTTTGATGAATATCCCATGAATATTGCTTCATCACTTTTGGGTGCAAATTTTCCCAAGTGATCTTTGTTGTTTTTAATGAAGCATCGGCAACCAAATATATGAAAGAATTTAACATTGGGTTTTTTCTTGTTTAAAACTTCATAGGGAGTCATCTGTAGTCTCTTGTTGATGATGGATCGATTTTGAACAAAGCAAGCAGTTGATATTGCTTCTGCCCAGAATGTTAGAGGAAGATTTGCAAAGTTCAGCATTGATCGGGCTGCTTCTACTAGAGTTCTGTTTCTTCTTTCGACTACACCATTTTGCTGTGGTGTGTATGGTGCTGAGAAGTTATGCTCTATTCCTTTGGATGTCAGAAATTCTTCGATTTACTTATTGTTGAACTCAGTTCCATTATCACTTCAGATTCTTCTTACAGGAAGTTGAATCTTAAGTTCGATTGATGTGATAAAGTTTTTGAGTTCTGAATAGGCGTCTGATTTTAATCTTAAGAAGAACACCCAGGTCAATCGGGAGTAGTCGTCCACGATAACCAGGATATATTTCTATTTCTTATGATTTATACTAGCAACTGTTGATGGACCACAGAGATCCATATGAATAAGCTCTAGTAGACGAGTAATGTTTAAATTGGAGATTGTTTTGTGAGATTTCTTCTTTTGTTTCCCAAATGTGCATGCTGCACATAAGTTTTCGTTGTCAAACCTCAGAAGTGGCAATCCTCTGACCATTTCTCCAGTTACCAACTGATTCATGTATCGGAAATTGAGATGAGCTAGTTTCCGATGACATAACCAACTGATTTCGGAGTGAGCTTTTGTTAATAAGCATAGTCTTGGTTTTCCAGGAAACATAGTGATGTCTAGAGGGAACATATTGATTTGTCTTGGTGATCGGATTAGACATCTGTCTCTGGTACTAGTCATAATATAGCTGAATTCATTGTCAAATTCAACTCGGAGACCAGTACTGACTAGTTGACCTACACTTATTAAATTATGTTTTAGTCCAAGGACGTAGGCAACTTTCTGAATGGTAAAGTTTCCTTTCGTCAGTACACCATAGCCTTTGATGATGCCGTTTGCGTCGTTTCCGAATGTAACGTATCCTCCAAAAATGACTTCTCTATAATCCCTTTGAAACTCCAATCTTCCGGTCATGTTCATTAAGTAGGCACTATCAATTAGCCATTCATCATCCTGATCTTCCGTGCTAAAGGCCTGAAAAGTTAAACAGTTAGTTTGGGCATCCAAACTTGTTTGGTCCCATTTGTTTTAGTAGAGATGGAAGATTTGGTGAGAGTTTCTGTTTTAGAGGAAGAATTTGATTCTGAGGCAGGGGATTTTATGATCCATTTTTGAAAAAAAAAATTAAATGGTTTTGAGGAGTAGATATTTGTATTTTTGAAAGTGTTTGAAGTACTAGTCATAATTGGTTCATAATAGTGTTTGCAACAATGGCAACAAATATTATTTTGTTGTCGTTTTAAAATTTTCGGAGTGAGATCAGGACGGTGATAGTTCTGAGATCGGGTTCCGATGACAGTTGTTTTAAAATTTTTGAAGATTTTTGAAAAAGATATTTTTGGTTTCAAGAATTCATTCACTTGCTGCTTAGAAGTGGATGGATCTTGTTGAGTTATTTTTGAATTTCTGGTTAGTGTTGGAAATTCTGAGTTGTAATCCTTTTTTCTAATGGTTTGAAATTGTTGAATGGGTTTGCTTTTTGGAGTCGGAAGTAATCCCTTGTGGATATACTTTCGGAATGTGGAAGAAGTAGATCTCTGAGTATGACTAGGAATGTTGAGAGTTGGATTAGCTTCCGACAGCTTCTTAGTGTAGAAGCATTTCTTCTGTTCAAGTCGAGCATGTGATCGAGGTGATCCAATATCTTTTCTGTTTAGAGTTGGTTTTACTCCTTGACAGGTTAAATTCTTTCCTTTTTCTCTTTGAAAAATTTCTCTTGGGGAAGAGACAGATAAAGAATCACTTAAAGAGTCTATCTCTTCATGATTAACTTTAAGATTTTTGAGCGAAGTTGTGATTGGTTTTTCTGAAAAACTATGTTGAGATGTATCTTCGGATGACTTGGATTCGGAACACAAGGGTTCAGAAGTCATCTTGGAGATGTCACCAGCATTAGGGTTACTGATTTTTATTTTTTTAAAATTTTTATTTATAATGATATTGCTTGGGGACGACTTCATTTCAAATTTCTCATCAATTATCTATTGGTCTGAGTTTTCCAAGATTTTGGAAGTATCTTCTAAAAAACAGAGTTGCTGAGATTTTGATGATGAGTTATTTGTGACCGTGGTCATTTGTCTAGGCATGAATGGGACTGAAGATATAGACAATTTACTGATTTCGGCTGTGTCTGCTTCTGAAAAGTATGAGAAGGGAATGTTGACTCCTATTTTTAACTCAGAAGTGGCATTTTCTGATTCAAAATCTAGAGTTTCAGAAGAGTTCATGGTTGTGTCTTTATCGTGTTTATCATCATATTCATTTGATGGATATTGAAAGAATGGACTTTTTCTGTTGTATATAGGATAATTTTTATTTGTGGTTTTTCTTGCCCATCCCAATTGAAAGTATTTTCTGAAGAATTAATATTGGCAGGAGATTTGAAAATTTCAGTTGCATGATACAACTGATCTATTAATTTGTTTAACCTTACATTATCACTGCGGGCTAAATCCCTTTGTGATGTCAAAAGCTGATTTGAGTTTTCTAACAAAGTTCTAGAGGTTTGTTCAATCTTCAAATCAGCAGTAAGCTTGTCACAAAATAGATTTTTATCTTCTAGTCTACTTTTCAACTTTAACACCTCGTCATACCCATCATCTCTTTCTTCCAATACCCGCTGATATGCCGCTAAGGCATCTGCACAAGTGTTAGAAATGTTTTCTAGAGCAGGTTCTAGATTGTTAGAGTAAATTTGATGTGTATGGAGCATATTACGTACCTGTTCTATGATGCTGACACCTTTGCCTGTCTTGTGATTGACGATGAAGGCATAGTTCTTTGGTGTGAACGAAGATGAGGATTCTGCGATGTTGTTATGGTGTTTAGAATTTGTCAGACCTGGGATTGGAGTTTCTCGACTTGCCTGTACCATCATGCATTCTCCAAATTCTTGTCCTCGTTTTCTTTTGTTTTCAAATTGTTCATCATCATCTCCTGAAGACCATATTTCCACATTTCCAGATGCTATGAATGCTTTGACTTCTTCTTCTTTTGCCTTTGGATAATTTCTTGGTGCTCGGCAGTCAGCAGCGTAATGCCATAGACCTCCGCAGTTGTGACATTTGATCACCTCTGATTGTTTTGTTTCAACAGTTGAAATAGGGTTAGAGCTTATAGCGGGATCTGGCTTTGTTTCTGGATTGAAATCCTTCATTTTGATTTGTGGGACGATAGTTCTTTTTAGAGTAGGACGGTATCCTATTAAATTTTTTGCTTATCAATGCGATTTCGTGTTGGTATGCTGCTTCCTCGGCTTCATCGTATTTTGAGTAGTGAGGGTCAGAAGTTTGTACTGATGCTGGTAATGCCAGGGTAGGAGATTTGGATTGGATGGATGGTTGGGAGATTGACGACGATATGTGTTGCTTTGTTGGAGTTTGGTAGTTTGAAGTGTAAGAGATTTGTGGTTGAGAAGGATGGTATGAAGGTATGGAGTTTTTTTTTTGAGACTCAGTATTTTGGGTTGCAATGATCTGAGGGTTAGTGATGTTTGAAATGGCTTGTTGCTGAGGAATGTTTTTTGTCTGATGGTTGTGCTCGGCAATTAAGGCCAAAGGTCCTCCAAGTTGAAGTTGCTGATTACCTTTGATATCTCATTCTTGTCCGATAAGATTGTTGTACACTCGGTACATGTTGAATGTTTTTAATTTGCCAGAATCTTGAAGAATCATCTTGACGAGTACCCAGTCTTTTCCTAACCCTTCAAGAAATCGGAGGTTGATTTCTTGATTGGTTCTTTCTGCTCCTGAACTTAGGAGTTTGGTAACGATTATGGAGAACCGGGTGAATGCTTGACTTAGGGATTCTCCGACAAATGTTGAAAAGTGCGTGTAGTCTGACACACTTGACACCAACTTCTGATCTTTCGCCTCTTCTGTTCCTAGGAACATGTTTTGAAGAAGAACCCAGATCTGCTGAGCTATAGTACAGTTTTGTATGAGATCGAAGTGTTCTGGTGGTATTCCACATTGAATTTCAGTGAAGGCGATTTGATCATTGTCCATTTTCTCAATGTCCAAGGGGGTTAGCCTTGGTTGAGAAGTGCCACCTAGTGCTTCTTCAGCTGTGTTCGGTCTGGGAGTGAAGGTTGGAAGATGAGGACCTTCCTCAACCGAACGCCAAATGTCTTTGCCTTTGGTTTTGAGATAGTTGCGCATACGAGATGCCCAGCCATTGTACTCAGTAGGAATGAGTATGGGTGCTCGATTAGAGCTTCCAACACTGTTTGCAACGTTCAAAGAGTAGTTCATCTGCATTGTGAGAGAAGAGAATTTCGAAATGTTTTTACGAGAAATGTAAGTGAGCTACAATAGCATGAAAAGATCCACAGAGGATTCTAAGGTTGTTGCTTCAGCCAGGGTTTTGAGCAAACTGGACACTTAGAACCTTATGGACAGCTATTCAGGCTCTGATACCAATTGTTGTCGCCAAATATTCTAAGTAAATGCGGAATAAAATATTGCGGAAATTAAGAGTCCGAAAATATGAGTTTCGGAGAGGGACAAGTCCGAAGACTTGAGATGGATGCGGAATTATAAATAGGAGTTAATACTTAGAACAGATCTTAATAGCTCAACAATAAATAATAAAGATAGACATTTAAGTAACTTGGAAATATAAAGACTTAAAGTAGAAGTGTTAGAAATGAGAGAGAGAGATGAGAAATGCAGATGATAACATAGGAGTTGATGGAATGAGAGAATGTATTAATAAGAGAAAGTGTTACATAAAGTCTCTCTAAACCATGAGGACTGAAGATGAACTTGGTCTCCCTTTTATAGACTAAGGGAGGACCTTCTGGTAATAACCTATGGACTGAAGAGGAGACAACATGTCTCTCTTCAGTCAGATAAGAAAGGTAAATCTATTATTATAATGCAATGTCAGACTAGGGTGGCTTGTCTATAATTTAATAATGCCCTAAAGTACAATAGACATGCTTCTAGATGACCACGCTTGATCTAGTCTAATCATAACCTATAAGTTGACGTGCTTATTCTTTGCCTTATCTCATAGATATTCTCTGATCTTCAGTCTTCTTTGTTGAATGCTTAAGTGTGGTATTTCCAATGATATATTTATGTTGACAGTCCGAAATCCTGAGTGGTTTTCGGAGTCCTAGCTGATGTTATCAGAGTGTATCTGGAAATAGTTATGCATGTTCTGACTTTCTGACTTGGTTCTGAGTATGATCTTCTGAGTTTAGTATTTTGAGTGAAGTTACCGAGTTTCTCCGAAAGGGCAGAGTCCGAAATTCAATACTGAATTTCGGATAGAGATAGGTAATCAGAGTATAGATTATCAGAGGCAACATATATGATAAAATATTGTTGATTACTTAAAAGCATTCAAGTGAAAATAAATTCATTCCATCAATATAGAAAGTTTGATCATACAACTCCAAAACTTATCAAACTACGAGTTGGTCAACGATAATTAGCACTAACAAAAGATCCATTTGATAGCATCAAGATGAGAAGGTTTAGGATTATCCTGATAGCGAGCATACTGGCAAACTGCAAAAACGATATCCAGTCTACTAGCAGTCAGGTACATCAGCGAACCGATCATCGAACGATAATACGTTTATCGACAGATTGGTCATCTGAATCTGAAGATAGCAGAGGTCGCTAAGCCATTGGAGTGTTCGGCTCTTTCGCATCCTTGAAACCGATCTTTGCAAGAATATCCTCCACATACTTCGCTTGATGAAGCAGGATACCCGTGTGAACTTTGTTTGACTTGTAACCCGAGAAACATCGTCATCTCACCCAACGAACTCATCTCGAACCTTTTCTTCATCACCAACTCAAACTCTTTGCACAGAACTTCGCTTGTTGAACCGAAGATGATGTCATCCACATAAATCTGGACAACAATTTGATCATCATCTTGGCGCTTTATGAACAGTGTCTGATCCATTCTGCCGCGAGTGTAACCGTGCTGTAACAAATGTTCCGTCAAAGTAGCATACCAAGCACGAGAAGCTTGATGCAGACCATAGAGGGCTTTATCAAGCTTGTAGATGTGATTGAGAAACTTGGAGTTGACAAAACCAAGAGGTTGATCAACATAAATTTCCTCTTTCACCTCACCGTACAGGAAAGCCGTCTTGACGTCCATTTGATAAACATTAAAGTTCATGTATGAAGCGTAGGCAAGGAAAATCCGAATCACTTCAAGTCGCGCCACAGGAGCATAAACTTCCGTGTAATCAAGTCCTTCAATCTGTCGAAAACCTCGAACCACCAGACGTGCCTTATTACGTACAATTAGTCCAGAATCATCTTGCTTGTTGTAAAACACCCATATTGTATCCAAAGCCTTTTTACCTTCGGGTAGTTCCACCAGTTGCCAAATGTTCAACTTCTCAAACTGGTTTAGCTCTTCATGCATTGCCTCCACCCAACTTGGTTCATTGAGTTCCATATCTATGTTCTTCGGCTCAATTTGAGAGATAAAGCACGAATAGAGACACTCGTTGACTTGACCACTTTGGCTTCTGGTTAAAACACCATCATCCAGAGGGCCAATAACATTATCAATTGGATGGTCCCGTTGAATTCTTGAAGGAAAAGCATATTGGAGCAAAGCAGTTGAAACCGGAAGATTGGTTATATTCACCACTGTGTCTGAGTCTGAAGCACCTCTATCAGAATCTCTGAAGTCATGAGAAGTACTTGCGATGTACTCAACAGGAATTCTTTCAAGAAAGAGAGAATCCATGAGAGTAGAGTCAAATAAATCAGCAGGGTCAGGTTGAATAACATCTTCAGGGGTAGCTGATTGTTCAACAACTGGGTATCGCCAGCAACTTGGGATGAGACTGTAGGAGCATCTTCAGTTATTGTAGCAGAATCAGGAGAGGCACCGTCAATATGAATAGGATCTTCGAGAATGACTGATGGAGTGATAAGATCTGGAATGAGATCTTCAGCATCTTCTCTGTTGATTCGACTAGGGCCTGGTTGTGTGCCTGAAACAACATTAGAAATCACATAGAAAGTTTTAAACAGTTCAACATAATCAAACAACCAGTCAGGTCCAACACGAGCATCTGTTAGATTCTCTTCTAGCCAGCGAACATCATATGATTCCATAATCTGCTTTGTTTCCTTGTTGTACACTCGATACGAAGTTTTACTTGCATATCCAACGAAGTAGTAATCATCCGCCTTGGAGTTGAACTTCGGAGTAGCTTCAAGATGAAGAAGAGTTCAAGGGCAGCCAAAAGTACGGAAATGTGAAACATTAGGCTTGCGGCCATAGAGAATCTCGTAAGGTGTCTTCATTTGAGGTTTGTTAATGATGACCTGATTCTGAACATAACAGGCTGTGTTGATGGCTTCAGCCCAAAATATCACTGGCAGCTTAGAATCACACAACATGGTACGCGCAACATCAATAAGAGTTATGTTCCGTCGCTCAGCAACACCATTTTGTTGTGGAGTACGAGCAGCACTATACTGACGCAGTATACCTTTATCTGCACAAAACTTGTTTAAAACTGCATTCTTGAATTATGTTCCATTGTCGCATCTAATGGCTTTCAACTCTTGATTCGTTTGATTTTCAATGAGCTTGATGAATCTAATGACCAGATCTGCAGTTTCACTTTTGTTCTTTAAGAAGAAAACACAGGTAAAATGTGAGTAATCATCAATTATAACTAAACAGTAAGAACTGTGATTGAGACTGAGAACATTAACCGAGCCAAAGAGCTCCATGTGAATCAGCTGAAGAATCGAATCAATGGAATTGATCAGTTTGGGCTTGTGTTACTTTCTGTGATGTTTGCCTTGAGCACAGGCAACACATTTCTCAAATGTAATGAAGTCCTTGATTAGAAGTCCTTGAACCATGTTGTTCTTTGCAAGACGATTCAGATTCTTTGCATTGGCATGACCAAGACGTTTATGCCACAGCATCGCGCTTTGTTCAGCAGCTTTAGAGAATAAGCAGTTGACGTTTTCTGGAATGTTGTGATTCATGTCGATGATGTATGCATTGCTTTTCGTTCAGATCGAACAAGAATCCACTCCTCTGGAATGACTACACCGGGTTTGAGAATCAGACATTCTTTCTTTGTGAAATGGGTTGAAAAACCCTTGTCGTAGATTTGAGAAACGCTCAGCAAACTGTGCTTGAGCTCAGGTACAAAGTTGACGTTCTCAAATTTCAACACACCATTTGACACCGTCCCTTTCTGCATGATCATCCCTTTTTCACCTCCCGCAAAGCAAACACATCCCCCATTAAATTTTTCAATGTTGTGTAGTTGGGACATGTCACCTGTCATGTGCCTAGAACAGCCACTATCAACATACCAAGGTCTGCTGATATTCCTCCGTAACTGTTCCTGCACAAGTTGCGGGATCAATTAGATTTAGGCACACAGTCCATACGAAAATTGGGTTGACCTTCACTATCAAGACATCTAACCGATTCAAAACTCATGTCACATTGATCAAATAATGGTGAGACATTAGAAACTGTTTTAACACTGCCTTTAGGAACCCATTTAACATTTGGCTTAAAATGTTTATCTTTTGACCAAATGGGAACATTTACATTTGAAGTAGAATCAGAACTACTAGAAGTTGATTCTTGAAATGATATTGATCTTACAAAAGTTGGTAACATATAGTTACTTCTAGAAGCAGTTCGATTCCAGGCATTCGTGTTATTGTGATTTTTCTTTCTAGAACGTGACCTTGAGGGTTTTCTCTTATGAGATTTCCCTTTTGGTACATTCTGCCAAAACTGTTCATTTTGAGAAGCATACATGTGTTGTGAACAATTTCTGGCTATATGACCGCTAATTCCACAGTTAAAACAGGTCTGTCTTTTTAAAAGTACATTGGAATTCAGTTCAGGTCCAGATATATGCAAATTATTTCCACACACACAAGCATGCAACATATTTATCAACCAAAACATTTTTCCTAGCAGTTTTCAAAACAGCAACACACGAAATTTTAGAGTCAACAGAAATCTTAGTGTCAAGTTTCACATCATCACACATATTAACAAAATTAGTCTTCAAACAAATTTTATTAGAATTAAAAGCAGGCGAATCTTCAACATCCTCAATCTTCGATTTTAATTTATCTGGACATGAGATAGAAACATCAGTAGATTTCATTTCAGAACTCTCAGCGGTGCCAGATGTATTCTTTTGAATATAATTTGACAGAAAACATTCTTCTGATTCTTCAGTGTCTGGGGATGAAGTAAAATTATTACTATATGGAGGAGGAACAACACTATATCCAATACCTTCACCGTGTATGTTTGACCATTTCGTTTGTTTTTCAAGTATAGATTCAACTACTTCACTAGATACATATACTTTCTTAAAAGTTGATTCAGCATTTTGAAAATTGGATTTTAATGTATCTAGTTCAGCATTTAGTCTAACAATGTCATCTTTTGCAAACTTAAGATGGCAATTCTGTTGAAGTATATTTGTGATGAAGTGCCACTCTATCCGAAGACCTGTAGCTGGCCTCCGAAGATATACATTTTGATAAGAAGACCATGAAGTCTTAGGACTCCGAAGGGTATATCCTAGAGGATCCGAAGACTTGTCCTTGTAACAACTTTTGGTGCACGCGTGACTGAAGACTACGTGTTACATGAATCTTGAATCCTATTGGCTAGTACACTGATAGGATATTCTCTGTCATAATTGTACTATGCGTATCACTGATCACGTATAAATATAAGTGATACCATACCGTGTCGTGAGTGAGATTGTATCTTTCCAATTGTAAAACCCTAATCAATCAATCAAAGCATTCGGCACAAGTTATCCAATTTCACTGTGTTCTTTACTATTCTTCACTGTTCTTACTTACTTATTACTGTGTGAATTGCTTAGTACAATTTATATTGATAGAATATTAGTCATATATCTTTGTTTAATCGATCATAGAGCTTTATTTCACTGTTACAGTTCTAGATCTGAATAGTTTCTCTAATCTAGTATTCCGCAACTGTTACATGTCTCTACAACTCGTTTTTCTGAAAAGATCCCGTTGAAATCCATTCAAAATGACTGATTCTACCACTACTTATGCTAACATGCTCAACTATGCAAATCTTATCGGTTCTACAACAAAAGCTCCTATTCTAGTAACTTCTTACTATGACTATTGGTCTGGAAGTATGAAGGACTATCTTATTGGGCTTGATAAAGATCTGTGGAGATCTATTACTGATGGTCCTCATACCGACATTGGTGGTTGGTTTGTGGTTCCAGATGGAGAAGAAGCTGAAGTTCTGAATGCTGCAAATATAAAGAAAAATAGAGAATGATGAGAGAGCCATGTGTGAACTGAGAAGTGGACTAGGTCCTGATGTTAGTCACCACATAGCTGATGCTAAGTCTGCTAAGGAAATGTGGGATAATCTTGCTCTTCGTTTTGGTGGTGACAAGATTCTTTACACAAGCAAAGTTCAGGAAATCTTAGCTGATTTTGGAAACTTCAAACAGGAGGAAAATGAATCTCTTGAAGCATGCTATGAACGTCTCAGTAACATGATCTATACCTTGGATAAGTATGGAGAAATCCGAAGTCAACAGGAAATCAATATCAAGTTTCTCTACAGTCTTCGCAAGGAATGGAGACCCATCATGCTAATGGTCAAATCTTATGAGAACATTGAAAAGTACAAGTTAGCTGCTCTGTACAATTTAATCAAATCACATGAACCTGATATTGTTGGTCGAAGGAGTGAAACTACTGGATACGTAGCTCTTGTCTTAAAAGAAGAAGAAGAAGACAGTGATGAAGACATTGCTGCTTACATGGTTGACAACAATGGAGAAACAGTTGCTCTATATGCTGCAAACAGTCAAAGATTCAAGAAACCATTCATCAAAAACAACTCTGGAAAACCCTTTGTGAAGAACTTCAACAAACCAAATTTCAATCCAAAACCCAAAATTCAGCTGATGTGTGTAATGTTCAACATAGACAACGGTTACCTTTTATTGAGTTTAAGCTTAAGGAAGTTGATAGTATATCTTATGGATGTGAATCCATAGTATCCGGCTCCGAAGTCACCAACCCTTCGTATAAACATGGCTTAATCTCCGTAGAAAAACATCTAACTGCTGATAATTTGTTGAAATTATTGCCACAAGAAATTCCAATCTTGAAAAAAAGTGTTCCTCAAATTGAAAACAAAGAAAACGTTATTATTGAAACTGCATCTGAAAATGATTCTGAAAGTGATTCGGATATGGAGGAAATTGATTGCTCTTCTCTGACTTTATTAAAATCATCCTCCGCATCCGCATCCGCATCGCCCTCCGAAGACATCTCACAATTGTCTTTGGTTGACAAAGGAAAAACAAAAATTGATTGTGAACAAGAAACTTCTAAAAACAAGGAAATTGTGAAATCAAAATTACAAATTTCTGATGAATGTGTCTCCTATGATCAATATCTCAAAGACAATTCAAAAAGACTGGTCCATGTTGCTTGTATCTATCCGAAGATTTCTTATTTCAAAAACGCAATCTTTGTGAAATCTGGTGGGTTACCTTTAATTGAAAAAGAATTGGAAAAACTTTTTGAGGAGGATAATTCCACAGTTACTGAGGAAGGATTCTTCTCATCTTCAAAAATGGTTGAAAATGAAATGAATGAAAGAATGGAAGTAAAAATCAATGTAAGAAAACAAGATTTATATGGCCATAACATCTACAATCGTCTTTGTTATGAAAAAGAAAAGATACCCAAAAACATGTCACATCTTTTAAATGTCAAAAATGATAATCACATTTACACAAATCGAAATTACAAACAAATTCAAGTTATAGAGAAACTCATAGCTCCAAAGATTGATGTTTTTCAATTAATGGAATCTTGTGAGAGTGTACCACTTGCACAATCTTTTGAAAACACCATTACAAAACCTAAGATCGTTGGTTCTAAACCTTCGGTACAAAAACCTCAGATTTTGAAAAGACCTCAAATTCAAAACCTTGCTTCAACTTCCAAAACAAAACCAGCAATTATAATTACAAAACCAATTCTGAAACCAATTGCTGCGAATTTGAAAACAAAACAAACTCAAAATCTCGTCAAAAGAAAAACACCCTTCGGAGTTTCAAAACCAACCATTGCAATAGCCTCAACTTCTGGAACTAAAATAACTGATTCAAAGGTTTCAGAAGTTAAAAACCAACCTTCTAAACCATCCTTTGTACCTTCGAAACCAAACTTTCCAAATCCCAAATTTCAAAAACCAACAAAAAAAACATTTTCCAAAGGCGACAATCTGATAGATACATTCCATCAATGGCTGGACAAAAATTTGGATCTGTTTAAGGATAAGAATCTTTCATTAAATGATTTCAAATTGGCATATGAAGAGTACCTTTGTACTTCTGCGTTATGTAGTTCAATATCAAGGAAATCGACAATTGAAAATTCTAAACAAAATTGGAAAAGAATTGATTTGAAAGAAACTCTCACTGCAAAAACTAAATCCTCAAAGTCATCGATTTGTTCAAAAATTTCAAGTGCTAAGAAAACATCAAAAACCTCGAAGTCAAAATCATCCAAACAAATATGGGTTCTGAAGAGTTGTATCATGTCAGTCACTTCGGACTCATCGAATTTAACAAAAAGCTCTTCGGAATCATGTTCTGACTCTTCAGAATCATGTTCATCATATGAGACTTCGGAGAATATGATCAACTTAAATGCTAATGAAATATCAGAAGAGGCCGTAGAAAAGTGGATTCAAGAATCCTTCACTTACCCTGAGGACCCAAGTTTGATGGGTACCAACTCCTTCTTGATTAATTGCAGGTAATGTCAAATGAGCGGTACGATGCAAAATGGTACATGGATAGTGGCTGCGTAAGACATATGACAGGGAAGAGGGAGTATCTCAGGGATTATAGGACTTTGGATGATGCAGGAAATGATCGATTTGGTAATAATGAAACATGTCCAATTCGGGGTTATGGCAAAATAACAAATGGCCAATTTACAATCAGCAGAGTGACATTTGTTGAAGGTTTGAAGCACAATCTTGTGAGTATATGTCAATTGGTAGTTGGAATGGGTAATGTAGTCACATTCAACAACCAAGGGAGTGTCATCACAAACGAGGCAACAAACGAAGTCTTGTCGGAATCTGAAAGAAAAGGATCAATGTTTCCCTTAAATCTAAAGCCAGTGACCGATGGGCAATCTTTGTGTCTTCTTTCCAAAGCCAACTCAGATGTCAGCTGGCTGTGGCACCGAAGACTTGCTCATCTAAACTTTAAAGACTTAAGCAAGTTAGTGGCTATGGATTTGGTTCGTGGAATGCATGCTCTCAAATTTGATAATGACTCACTTTGTTCTGCTTGTGAGCATGACAAGCAAACAAAACAAAGGCATCCAACTATGATCAACCCAAAAATCACCGAACCTCTTTCACTTCTCTACATGGATCTTTGTGGTCCATCCGTAGTGGAATCAATTGGAAAGAAGAAATACATTCTTGTGATCGTTGATGACTATTCAAGGTTCACTTGGGTCTTATTCTTAAGAAACAAGTCTGATGCAGCTGAAGAAATCATTATTTTCATAAAGAAAATGGAAGTGATGCTCAACAAGAAGGTCCGAACTGTGTACAGTGACAACGGTTCGGAGTTCAAAAATCAAACTCTTGATGGATTTTTGAAAACTAAGGGGATTAGTCACAACTTCTAAGAACCATATACTCCTCAACAAGATGGTGTTGTAGAAAGAAGAAATCGTTCTTTGTGTGAAGCAGCTAGAACCATGCTTAATTTTTCAATTTTGCCCATGTACTTCTAGGCTGAAGCCATCTCTACTGCTTGCTTCACTCAAAATAGATCCTACATTCACAAGAGATTTCATATCACACCTCATGAAGTGCTCAACCGAAGAAAACCAAATGTCAAGTTTCTTCATGTCTTCGGTTGTAGGTGTTTCATTTTGAACTTGAATGATCATTTGACAAAATTCAATGACAAATCAGAAGAAGGGATTTTTCATGTATATTCACAAGACTCAAAAGCTTATAGGGTTATGAACAAGAGGACTCCCAAAATTGAAGAAACTTTCAACCTCACGTTTGATGACTACTATATCAAGAAGTCTTTGCATCCATTCCCAATGTCATCTATCTTTCCAAAGCCAGCTGTTGATGCAGTACAAATCACTACATTTGATACAGACTTCACACTTCTTTTTGATCCACTTGTGAGGGCTGTGGACTCCAAATCCAGGGCACCAGATAACAATGTGTCCGAATTGTCCAAGCTCACTGATGGACCTGATGACTCTTCAACAAGTACTGTATAAAGACCATCTTCGATTTAGGGGGAGCCATCTAACAAAAGTGAAGGGAATGCTAGTTTCGAGGGGGAGCAAAACAACACAAGTTCAACAATGCCTCCTCATGAAATCTCTCACATCATGTCCCTGTACCCATCAGTCCAGGGGGAGCCAAAGATTTCCACTCTGAACTCAACAACACCAGTCACTTCGGATAGGCAACCACATCCTCAACACCTGCTGCTGTGAAGGGGGAGAATACTCTAAACTCTTCTTCACAATTGCACACACCACAAACAAATGTCACTAACTCAAATGATCATTTAATAATGGGTGATTTTCCTTCTACTTCGGGCTATCCTTCAGATATTAAGGACATTGATTCTAAAGGACCACCTGATTTTGATCCAAACTTTCCTCCTTTGGATAAATGGACGAAAAATCATCCCCCATCACTTGTCATCGGTAATGTTCGAGATAAAGTATTGACTCGTGCACAACTCCACCAAAAACAACTGGATTTAAACAATACTTCGGAGTTGTGCATGTTCAATGTCTTCATATCCAAGTTGAACCTAAGAACGTTAAGGATGCATTTGATCACCCAGACTGGATTGAAGCAATGCAGTTGGAATTAGAGGAATTTGAAAGAAACAAAGTTTGGAGGCTAATTCCAAAACCTACAAATGCTTCGATTGTTGGTCTCAATGGGTGTATAGAAATAAGCTAGACACCGAAGGCAATGTGGTTCGGAACAAAGCAAGGCTGGTGGTCAAAGGTTATTGTCAACAGGAGGGGATTGACTACGAAGAGGCATTTGCTCCTGTTGCCAGACTCGAATCAGTTCGGATATTTTTGGCTTATGCTGCATAGAAAAACTTTGATGTCTATCAGATGGATGTCAAATGTGCCTTTTTAAATGGTGATCTCGAGGAAACCGTATTTGTTGAACAACCACCAGGCTTTGAAAACAAAGAACATCCCAACCATTGCTATGTGCTAGACAAAGCTGTCTATGGTTTAAAACAAGCACCAAGGGCTTGGTATGAGACCTTGACAAAATTTCTAAAAGAATCAAACTTCAAACAGGGTTCAGTGGATCCAACACTTTTTAGAAAAAAAGTTGGATCTCATTTGATGTTAGTCCAAATTTATGTGGATGACATAATCTTCGGATCCACTGATCCCAATCTCTCAAAAGACTTTGAAAAACTAATGAAAAGAAAATTTCAGATGAGTATGATGGGAAAGATTAACTTCTTTCTTGGATTACAAATAAAACAATCTAAGGAGGGGATCTTTATTAATCAACAAAAGTACACGAAGAGTCTGCTTGAACGCTTCGGAATGACTAACTGTTCCAAAGCAAAAGTTCCATTTCCTGCAGGTAGAAGGTTAAATCCTTCATTGGACAAACCGAAGACTGACATCTAGACGTACCGAAGCATGATTGGATCATTGCTTTATCTCACAGCCAGTCGAACAGATATCATGTTTGCAGTTTGCAACTGTGCAAGATATCAAGCTGACCCACAAGAACCTCATCTGGCTGCGGTTAAAACAATTTTTCGATATCTTCATAATACGCCTGCTTATGGCTTATGGTACCTAGCTAATTCAGGCTTCTACATACAAGCTTATTCAGATTCAGATCTAAGTGGATGCTCTATTGATCGCAAGAGCACTTCGGGGGGTTGTCAATATCTTGATGGAAAGCTAATTAGCTGGCAATCCAAGAAGCAAACTTGTGTCTCTATCTCTACAACTGAAGCAGAGTATGTGGCAGCTGCGGCTTGTACTTCACAAATCATTTGGATTCAAAGCCAACTAAAGGATTATGCCATTAACATGAGAAAGATACCATTGTTCTGTGATTCACAAAGTGCCATTCACATATGCCACAATCCTATGCAACATTCCAAGACGAAGCATATAGCTCTTCGCTATCAGTTCATCAAAAGTCATGTTGAGGAGGGGAATATTGAGATGCACTTTGTTCACACAACCGAACAGTTGGCAGACATCTTCACAAAAGCTTTGAATGAAGAGGCATTTACAAGAATCGTTCCAGGACTTAGAATGACTGATGGATCCACTCTATAATAAATCTCAGATTTGCTCTTTCTTTCCTTAGTATTTTCAATTGCAAAACAAAAATTCTTAACACTCCGAAGACCTTTAACGCTTCGGAGCCCATCAGAGTGAAACAAACTTAAAACTACTCCGCAGCACTCCGAAGCATTTTGACACATCGGAGCACCTCGGAATAGACTTTTTGGTTTAATAAGATGTCGTAAATGTCAAAACCTTTTGAAACATCCTTTGCCTTTACATCACAAGGATAAACATTATAACAATAAGAAGTTGTTTCAAAGAAAAATCAAAAACAAAAATCATTTGTAAAACCTTGAAAGCTCAAATCACAATTTTTCATGCATAAATGACCAAGTTTAACCTTCTTTTCATGAATTAACTGATTAAAGGACAAAACATTGATTTTAGATTCTGATAATCATACCTTATTGCACTAAAAGGTACTTGGGAATCGATTTGAAACACTGGTAAGTAAACAGACTTCGGAGTGAGGTTAAGGCTATTTTACAGATCGAAGTCTTGTTTGATTCTAATATCCTTAACATAGTGTCTATACCTAACCTCCCTACTGCACTTAACTCGCTTCAATACCAAACTAATCAAGTAGCCTAAAAACTACTCAGGATAACTCAAGTGTTCCGAAGTTTTCTTCAAAAGTCGTACCGACATTGTCTGATAAACAAATATAAAAATCTTTTCATTGTTGTTTCAAAATTGAACTAACTGAAGCTTTTCAAAGACAAAGGATTGAACAAACAAATCAAAAGCACAATACGAAGGAATCACTTGGTGAAATTTTGACTCTTCGGATATGAAACTCCTAAAAGAAAAGATAAGTTTCAAATATGAAAAATTGAAAAACCAAAAATTTAAACAAAAATCAAAATATCAAAAGAATCAGAGACAACAAAACAAGTAAAAAGATAATCAAGGGAGTGCAAAATAAAGAAAAATCAGCACTCAAAGGCTTATTCTTCTGTTTTAAATAACAATACAAGGAACTCCTATAACATAGTCGAGAACCATGTAGAGAATATGAACATTTCAAGTAATCAATCTTAAATGGTAAAGTTGGGGTGGTGTACAAAGCTCAAAGGCTTGTCATCAGAGAATAGTATCCAAACACCTCAACTGATGAAATACAATAAATTTTTCAAAAAGTTCTTAAAAGTCAATCCAAATTCTCAAACTCTTCTGATGCTCAATTCAAAAGTGAAAACTTTTTAAATTTTAATGCAAATAATGTCATCATTATTTGCTATGAAAAATTTGAAACACAAAAGAATAATCAAACCTTTAATTCTAAATGCGAGATTAGGTTCATATTGGGGTGATTAGACTTATGTATTCATGACTGATGTTGAATCAAACAGACTTCGGAATGAAAAATGGACTTCCAACATGATTCGAACGATTTTGAACATTAACTTGTTAAATCTTCATTTCACAATATTCAGGAAAGTCAAGGTTAAGAGTCATAATGCATCTCTAATAGTAAAACCAAAATTTTCAAGAAAAACAAAGGAATAACAATAGCCTTCGGAGTATTGCTAAAACTCTTCTCAACAAAATTTCTTATCCAAAGTGCTATCAACACACTTGGAAGTTGATCATAACACTCACTCAATCTTTATACTCCGAAGAGTACACATAACAGTCAAGAATATCCTTGTTGATCCAAAGCTAATTATATGTTCAAATGATTTTTACATTTATGATAACGACAGATACAAACATTCTTTTAAAATAAATGAACGTTATTGAACAGCTGTCACACAGTAAATCAAGGAGAATCATAACAAAAAGATCGTGTGAATATGGCGGTTCAATTTTAAATAATCATGATTGACGGACGGACGGTTCCACTTTTGCAGAGATAATGGAACGGATAAATGCTAAGGTGTCATATTCTTAGTGGACCAATTTAAACATGCATTTAATGGCCTTGGGACCACGAATACTATATATACCTCACGACCTATCAGTTCACCTCTTTACGCGATCATATCTTTCAAACTTCCTCTGCAAGATTACTCTCAAGAACCCTAATTTCTCTTCATCTTCTTCTTCAAATCAGCAATGGCGGCTGAAGGATCTTCACAAACCACTGAGGCGATTTCCATTCCAGTGCTCAAGAATCAGTCAGCGAATGTGTTTCTTCGCACTGATCTCAGCCTCTATCCTCAACCAATCGTTGCTTTGGTTAAATGCTTGAAACAGTCGGTTCTTGGTCACGCTCTGACCTACACACCTGCCATCCCTACTACTTTGGTGCATATAGCCCACTACACTTCCAATGCTCTGTTCGACACCAACAGTAATATCAAGTCGGTATTCTATGAGGCCATCGATTCAACAGGAAAAACCAAGAAGGTTCAA
Organism: Cichorium intybus; assembly: GCA_023525715.1. NCBI lineage: Eukaryota > Viridiplantae > Streptophyta > Magnoliopsida > Asterales > Asteraceae > Cichorium > Cichorium intybus. Next base: position 71,379,306 of record CM042010.1, read on the forward strand.
CTGACAAAGGAGAAGTTTGCTGAAGCCCTTCATCTTCCAATCTACAACTCCAAGGAAATGGTCATTCTAACGGCTGAACAGTTGGTGGACATGTTCAATGCCAAGGGCTATGAACCACAGCTGGAAAGCATCAGCACCTTCAGGATGAGACTGCTACCCGATCTATGAAGGTATTTCTTCAGCATCTTCCTTAGATGCCTCTTTGGGAGAACTTCTGGTTTGGACTCTGCGAGTCAATCTTTTCAAAGCCTATTGTATGGGATATACTACGATGTCAAGGTTGATTTTACGTCAATTCTTTGGGCTGATTTCTATTCACACATCAACCATACCTTAAAGGGAACTGAGATCTCAAATGCTAGGTTTTGGGCAATAGTTGTTGATGCCCACTACAAACAAACAGGGTATGTCTATGATCCCAATCTTCCTGAGATACGATATACTCATATCATGGTTCCAGCTCTAGATGAAGCACCCGCTGATTTCTGTGCACAAATACCTCAAGTGATGCTCTCAAAAGTGTCAATGGAGTGCGATGAGGTCAACATGTATCGCAATACACTAGAAGCACCTTACCCTGTTCGTGAGATCATCCAAGCTGCACCTGCTAAACCTCCAGCAAAAGCTAAAGGCAAGAAGAAGGCTACTAGAGGACCCACTGGTCCAAAGAAGGTGGGAAAGAAGAGAAAGGCTTCGGAGTCTTCGGAGTCGAACAAGACTCCAACTGAGAATATTAAGGAAGAAGGAGAGGAGGAAGCACATCAAGACTCTCCAATTCAAGATACCAGACCACCAACTCCACCACATACCACTATGCCACCTCCTCTACTTCCAACAACATCTGAACCAACCTCAACAATTCATACAACCATTTCGGATGTACCTCCAACTACCGCTCCATTCACTTCCACGATTACAACTGCCCAAACCTCCACAATACTTACATCCTCAACAGAAACACCACCTACCACAGCCCAACAAACAACCACAATCCATACACCATCTTCTGATGTACCTTCTAGATCTACCACCACCGAAACACCACCAATTTCTACCCCTCTAACCTCTAAACCAATCATCACCTCATCGGAACCCTTCCTAAACATTCCTTCCTTTGGTATTGATTTCTCACTACCAGACTTCAATATACAATCTCCTCCATAACAAAATCCCACTTCAGCAGCCTTCTTCGAAGCCTTTCACTTGGCTCTCCTGGTTGCTAAATGAACATCAGTTGAGGATGTACAGGATGGGGATCTTATGCTTATGAAACAGTATAGAATTCTCAATTCCAAGCTTGACATGCTGATTCAAGCTCAAACAGGATTTGATCCCACAAAAAACTGTGGGTGATATCTCCGAAGAGATAGAGAACTTGGAATACACCCTGACCAAGGAGCTTAAAAATTCGGTGGGACAACTTGAAAAGAAGCTCTTGGATCAACAAATAAAAATCCAATCTTCCTTGGAAACCAAAAAGAAAATGAAGAACTTTGTGGTAGATGAGGTAGACAAGAAAAACAAACAACTGCTGGATGAAATCGAAAAGAAAATGAAGAACTTTGTGGATAAAGTGCAGTCCTCAAACTCTGAAGTCCTGAAGTCTCTCCAAGAGCTTCAGACTGAGACACTATCACTCCAACAGGGAACCGAGTTTGAAAAACAACTTGATGAGGCACGAGCTAAAATCGAAGAGCTAACTGCCGCCCAGACAGCTTCGGAGATCACAAAGTTCGCAACTGAGCTCCAAAAGACAAATGCAGTTCTTACTCAGGACATGGTGACCAGGCTAAGAACTGTATTACAACCACTCATCAACTTTGCTGATAGGCTTGCCAGACCACAGTCAAGGCTCACTCCTGCTCAGCATGTGATTCATGCTTCACAAGGGGGAGAAGCTCTGGTGACATCCTCCGAAGCCACAACAACTTTAACTTCCACAACTTCTGTTGCTACAAGTCTGGGTACATCTCAAACCTTAACATCTTCTGGTCCCACATTCTCAACAATCACCACAACAACCATGGGATCATTAGAAGCTGGAGGATCAACGCAAAGACCTGTTGAAAGCTTGATCGCCCCACACATGGAGAATGTCTATACGGCTAGATGTGAAGAGTATGCCCTGATGCTGAAAATCAATGCCTTTGCACGTGATGATGGCAAATAGACAGCAGATGCAATCAAGCTCTTCGGATTCCAAAACCTTAATGTGCTCAACCGACTACCTCTTCGAAGTTTCGACTTGAGTGACTCCGATGACCAACAGCTTGACTTGCCCTTCAATCCGAAGACATTCTCCTTTCTTCAATTCGTTCATACAATAATCAACAATCAAAGGTCCACCTACTGGACAAACAAAATTAATTTACATGCTATGTTCATTCAGAATCATAATGTAGTATGGAGTTTGAAAAGGATCAAGAAGCTCATCTCGATCAAGGAGGCAGAGACCTTTGATAATTTCACGAATTACGAGTTTCTCATTCTTTGTGGATCAGATGAGGAGGAATCCACGTTCACAATTGCAGACTTCCCAATTATGAACCCAATGGATTTCATTGAGCTTTTGGAGATAATGAAAAACCAACCAGCTCATGCTACGGATTCTCTGTTTCTTTTCAGATTGGCCAAGAACCATATCTTGGGCTTTCTAAACAACTACTTGCTGAGATTTGCCAAGAACAATATGGAGCTGTGTTCATACTACCGAAAGCCACTGGGCACTCCTCCAATCGTTGTACGAAACATTAGAAACTTCAAGAATGTAGAGATTATCGATGAACCATATGGTGTAGTATTCAAAGGACTTCGAAATGAAACCGAAGTTATGATTAAGTTCTTTGAAGTTGACTATGTAGGCCACTATCCCTCATCCTTCATCAACAGCCTGAAGCATCACGTGAACGCCTGCCCAACAAACTCGCATGACAAAAAGACACTGTTCATGGATCACATGTCGTGGTGGTTAGCTATTAGAAAGATCCTGAAAAGAGCCTCCAAAAGAAACTTCAGAGAATAGGCTTCGGATGCACTTCACACAAAGGGGGAGATTGTTGAAGTATATTTGTAATGAAGTGCCACTCTATCCGAAGACATGTAGCTGGCCTCCGAAGTTATACACTTTGATAAGAAGACCATGAAGTCTTAGGATTCCGAAGGGTATATCCTGGAGGATCCGAAGACTTGTCCTTGTAACAACTTTTGGTGCATGCGTGACTGAAGACTACGTTTTGCATGAATATTGAATCCTATTGGCTAGTACACAGATAGGATATTCTCTATAACAATTGTATTATGCGTATCACTGATCACGTATAAATATCAGTGATACCATACCATGTCGTGAGTGAGATTGTATCTTCCCAATTGTAAAACCCTAATCAATCAATGAAAGCATTCGACACAAGTTATCCAATTCCAATGTGTTCTTTACTGTTCTTCACTGTTCTTACTTACTTATTACTGTGTGAATTGCTTAGTACAATTTATATTGAAAGAATATTAGTCATATATCTTTGTTTAATAGATTTCAATACTCAACAAATTCTTTATGGTAAGTTCATCTTGGATTTTCAGGTAATCGGAAGTTTTAGCATCTAAGGATTCCTGAAGAGGTTTTAATTTCCTTTTGTGTTTATGAACAAGGTTTTCTAAGTCAAAATTTTCTCTAACTAAGCTTTCATTCAATTCACGATATTTAGCAATCTTATCAATGCAAGTTTGAGAAGAGCAAGAAACTTCACTAACCTCATCACCAGCAGGAGTAGTAGAAACCATGAAGGCAAACTGCAAGTCCATCATCTCTCCTTCAGTAGCATCCACATCCATCTCTCGTTTAATTTGAGCCAAATGAGCTCTACGTTCTCCATTCAGATTCAGGTCCTGTAAATTATCCTCCCATGTGAACTGCTGAGCCACCATTGCCCTTTCTACATTTTGAGGTTGAGCAGCTTCACGGTTGTTTGTTCCAACAGGTACCATGGTTCTATCTGGATTCTCCATTCTGGGTTTGGTACACTCACGAGCAAAATGACCGGGCTCGTTACAGTTGAAACATCTTAGATTAGCTTTGCAAAAACTCACCCTTCTTTCTCCATGGTTGTTCGCCCAACTGTTTCCTCCAGTTCTCTGAGTGAATTTCTTGGCCCTATGCACCGCCATAGCAATGTGCCAAGAAATATCCATTTCTTCCAAGTCATCAGGATTGATTTGATCAAGGTCTCCCGCAGTCATAGGGTGAAATTATTCACTAGCAACCAAAGCATTGTAACAGTTCAATAGACCAGCCATCATTCCAAGATTCTCTTTAACTCCTTTTGGAAGAGTTTGAGCAGGAGTTGGGGTCTTAACAGAAGAAGCAGCAACAGATGGAGCTTGAGGTACCATCAGGGACGAAACAGGCTGAGATTGAGATTGAACATTAGTAGTGGCTTGACCAGTAGATTGAACAGAGAAAGCATTGTTTGTTGAAGTTCCAATGTTAGCAGACTGGTACGAGCTAACATGATTCATTTCCCTCTATTTGTCATCCATGTCACAAGATTTTATAATAGCCATCATCTCAGAAAGTGAGAGTCTAGCTAAGTCTTTGGTTTTCTTGATGACAACCACATTCATGTCCCAGCTTCTAGGAAGAGAATTAAGAAGCTTTTGTTTACATCAATCTTTGGAAAGGTGATCCCAGCAGTAGACAACTCAGTGTGTAGAGTGATGAAACGTTGTAGCTGAGCTTCAAGAGATTCTCCAATGATGTGATTAAACATATTGAATTTTTGACGAAGCATGTCTTGCATGCTTTGCTTCATATCCTCATTTCCTGCATAAACATCAATAAGAGCTTCCCACAGAGATTTAGCAGTTGTGTATTCATGAAAACCCTGAGCAATTTCAGGAGAAAGTGCCATTGAAAGAGTAGCAAGGGCTCTTTGATCAGGTTCGACCTTCTCAAAGTCCAAATCAGAGTATTCTTCAAACGGCTTATCAACCACAACATCGCCTCTAGTTACAGTAATTCTGACTGCTGAACGTAAGAAACTTTTCCAAAGCTTGACGTCTTTCATCTTCATATACTGTTCAAATCTGTATTTCCATTCGGTAAAACCTTTAGCTTTGATTAATCGGGGAATACGGGTAACGGTACCCATAATGGAATTGAGATCGTTGTTGACATTCGAGATAGTGGGATCCATCGGAAACGAGTCTTGAAAACGCTTCAAAAAATATCACAAAAATTAATTGCGACTGGACCGAACAACTTGACAAGAGCACCGAACAATAGCTAAACCGAACAATCTGGGGCGCGAAACAATTCAACCGAACAAATATCACTTGACCGAATAACAAACTTGACCGAGCAATCACAAAACGATCAACATAATAACCGAACAACGAAGGGCGAGAAACAAGAACCGAGTAACAGGGCGAACAACTAGAACCGAACAATAGAATCAACCAAAAAGACTAAAACCCTAAAGTAACACCGAACAATCCTTAACAGGCCAACCGAACAACATAAGGTTGGTCCGAAAAACACCAAAACCCTAGCTGCTACAGAGTCGCCGCCGAACAACACCTGGAGCGTGACCGATCAATGAAAATCAGATCTAGATCTCGTACAAACATCCACAAACACGCCTTTTTGGATCAAAAACACTATTTTGGATGATTTTTGGCTTGAAGATACGAATAACACGATGAACTTCAAGACAAAAACACCAAAAAATAATCTAAACAGTCCAAAAACGGATCAAAACACCCAAAATCAGTCCAAAAACCTTCAAATCTTCAAAATCCAAGCAAAGGTAATATGAGATTGATACCAAAAACTTAAAAACAAAAGTTTTCAAGCTCCGATACCAATTGTAAGTCCCAAATTCTCTCTAAGATCTTCAATAAATGGTATCAATCACAAATTAAGAACACAATCAAATCACCTTCAATGCACTCTTGATTAAATCAAAGACTAGCACATAAGATGTTGTTGTTGCTTGAGCTTCACAAGGAATTTGCTATGATCTTCTACAGCTCCAAAACAACACACAATGACAAACAAGGACCAACCCTTACAAAGGGTCACACGACACATACTTATACCTAAAACCTATGAACCGAACAACAAGCCCACATGGGCCGATCAACAAGGATCAGACTGAACAACAAGATGCCAGACCGAACAACCTAAAGGTTGTTCGGTTTACACCAAAAAACCTAAAACTAGCCTATATATTTTATTTTTTAACACTTTAAGTCCCTATAAATAAGGGATTAAACCAACTAAAATTTATCCTAACAACATAAACTGAGAAAATGTTTCACAGTTCATCCTCTTCCAAGAACATTAAATGGTTGCAATGTGTCTTAGGGAAGAAGATCGAGCATTGGTCGAAATAGTTCGATCCTCGATGTATTAGATAATTCTAATTAGCTTTCGATAAACTAAATGTTCAACCAGTCAGACCGTAAAAACCATATTCCAACCACATCTTAGACTAAGTAGGTTGCACAGACACCGTCTGAAGTGTAAAGCAGGGTTTGCCCCACTTGTACATAGAGGGTCCAGGGTCGTGAACGTTCGTCCGAACCTCATGAGTGGCTTGAACCTAATTAATACTGTCGGTTCATTGGTCTTCTTACTTATGAAAGAAGAGTTCTTCTAGAAAGGACTCACATTATAAGGAAATAGTGGGAGCGAGAGTGATCCTGAAAGAGTTCAAGGTTCAGCCAAGTGAAAGAACCTCTAGTCATCACTAGGACTTGACCAGGGATCGGATTCCCGTTAAACCTAACATACCCTTCTCTTTGCAAACCAGTAGTATAAGTCACCGTCATAAAGTGCTATGATCTGGGTGACATACCGATTAGTGGTAAAACACTAAGTTGGTATGAATAAGCAATCCTACTGCTTGGAAGCATTGGCAATCCTGGTAGCTACCAAATAAGAGAACCTAACGGCGAGACTCGGTCTATGTGATAATATGATTGATTTTACACCTGGCCTAAGAACCAGTGGGAGTGATTGAATCATCAAAGGACAGCAATATAGATTGAAATGTACCAACATTCTAAGTAAGAATGGTTGAGTGATGCGATACTCAAAGTCATATGTTTGAATTTGAGAGAGACGCTCTCAACAGAACTAACACAAATCTGAAAAGATAGTGTTTGCTATAACTGCACATTGTAAGTCATAGTAGGATTGGATGATCTGAATTGCTTTCCTTAAATGGAAAACACAAAGGGTTGTATATAAGACACAACGAAAAGGGTTTAGAACATGCCGATACGAAATGTACATAGCCCGGGAGATTCGTCTAACGGGCACCTTGCACGGAAGGATCTTCGGATTCTCAAAATATGCCAAAAGTTTGGATTTTATGAATAGACTGACAGAGTCCAATGATTATCTCAAAATTTTGGACTTTGGATTCTCAGAATATGAAAAAGGTTTGGATTTTTTGAATAGTATTAAAGGGTTCCAAAACTATGTCGAAGCTAGTGGGAGTATCGTTGTAATCTACTTATCAAAGTATGTCGGTTACATACTATTTCTAGGAAACCTCTCTTATCATTTCAAAGTGTAATGACTTGGCATTAAGAGATGATTTGATATGAAACACTTGATAAAGATACAACGTACTCAAGTGGTTGCAAACATCTATTAGATAGATAAAAACTCTGCCAACATGATCTTGATGAGATTCAAGATGCATAACCCCAGGGAAGGAGTTTCCTATCATTGCAAAATGTGATGACTTGGCATGAAAGATATAAAAAGGTACAATACACTCACGTAGTCACATCATCTATCAGATAGATGAAAAACACCAGTATAGACCCTACCAATATTAGTATAATCTTGATAAGATTCAAGATGTATGTCTCCAAAAGGAAAGAGTTTCCAAAAGACATGACACAGGGATTTTAAGAAGGTTCGGAATAGAATAGATCTGATCCCATGAGCTTCTGCAAATTGGATCAATCATAAGTGTCATGGACTTATCCTGATGACTTAATGCTTAGAGCATGGTAAGTTGGATTCAGGATACCACCTAGCTTAGGATACTGGACGGATTACTATGGTTAGAGTGAATGTAATAATAGTTTGAAAGGAGTTTCAAATCTGTAATTATTGACCTCGATGTGTAGTGCTGAGAGACTTCATGGCTAAAGAGTTGCATTGGTATTTTGATGGAGCGCATGTGGTTCACCGGCACATCATAACACCTTGAAATCTTCTTAGAACCTGAGAACCATGAAGAGTCACAATACACACCATCATTTCTGGGATGGAGTTAGGAGAGAGAAAGAGAAGATGACATATTGAGATATCATCGGAAGAGTGTCTGATCGGATTATATGCAAATGATGTGTATCAATGTATGACATTTTGGATACATGGAAAGAGTGAAGGTCATTTTGGGTATATAGACATATAAATCTTAATTAAAAGTTTAATAAAAACCAAGAAACATATAACAGTATTATAATAAATCTGATTTGGTGATTACCTCGTGGAGACTTGGTAATGAGCAGGAGTAGCTACCTCTCAGATCATTGTTTCGCTTTTGCATGTTTTACTTTCCGAATAATTTGATTATTAAAATTTCCACAGTCGTTTATACTTTCGGAAGTAAGTAGTGAATTAAGACTGCCATGAATTGAATTGTACAGTGTCTAAGGAGTTAGACATAGCAATAGTTTTCCTGAAATGTTCATGAGTACTTAGAAATGATGATTTGAGTATTGGAGAAACCCACGCTCAGAGAATTACTTCATGAATTCTATCACGAGTAATTCTGAGACGATAATATCTTATGATCTTGAAACAGGAGACATATGAGTTAAAATTTACAAGTCGGTAGTGCATTGATAATGCGTAAATGCATCGGTAACTCGATGTTATAAAACGTATTGTTGTGCGCAATTTGATGAGTAAAAGGCACAAGCATATGAGTTGAAGTTTATTCGTTCCTTTTGCCCTAATGGGAAAAGCGATATCTATGGGCCCCTCGATGATTTAGAGTTGACTTAGTGCTGGCCAGCCATAACGATAATTTAGAAATATACTTGATTGATGGCAGCACAGTACTTTTGGGTTGCCTTCAAAACCTAGCAGAGGACAATATACCTTAAAGAGAGAGAGAGAGAAATTTATTTATTAATATATTATGTAGATAATATATTAATTAGAAATCATAATATTTAATTAATGATTTATCATAAATTAATTAGAATTAGTTTTGGGACCGATTGGATTAATTAAAAGTGCAGGGGTTGAATTGTAATTGTTCAATAGTTTAGCAATATATATATATATATATATATATATATATATATATATATATATATATATATATATATATATATATATATATATATATATATATATATATAGTTAATTATGGTAATGATAAGTCAATTGAATTGTATGATAAAAGGCTTATCATATCAAGAGTTCAAATATGGCATTTATATATCATATGACTTATTAGTCTTGTGCTATAAATAGAGGCCCCCATACCCCTCCTAATTCACACCTAAAAAAGGAGTTATCCTCTTTCCTCTATTTTGTTTCTTGCTTGCTTGGTTCTGGGTGTGAGCCATTAGATGCACAACACTTATGGTGCTTGCTTCTAAAGGATCAAAAGGTATGTTTTCTTTATGAAATTTTTATTATACCTTTAGTGTTCTTATAATGTTCTTAGTTATAGATTCAATAGAGAAAACATATATCCTTATTAGGTTGCATGTGAACTTAAAAGATTTAATTTTATAGTTTGCATAGAACCTTAAACATAGATCCTTATTAGCTTGTTGTTGAAACGGTGGCTTTAACGGTACAAACGGGTGTTGTGGCGTCGTGTAGGGTGGTATGAGTGTTACGACCGAAGGTGTCTTGTAACCGCCAAGGTAAAACGGTGCAGGGCCAAACTAGGGTTGTGGCATGGGGGTATTAATGAACATATTTTGGGGAGTAGTGGGTACCGGAGAGGGAGTCGAAGGTATTCCCGCGATGACAGGTGCTGGGATTGTTGATGGGAGGCTTAGTGGAGTGGGGCTATGACATCGCAGCGGTCGTCGTGCGGTGAAAAATAAGAGAAAACCTAACACACACACTAGTATAGCGGTAGTCAGGGTCGATCCGCAGGAGCTTCGTGGTTAGACTAGATGAGAGATTACCAACTAATAGTGTCACAGCTATAGTCGGAGGATCTGGTTTCTATTTCCCTATCACTAGTAATTGAGTCAACAATCAACACTCAAGCCAAGCTAAGCTATGTCCAAATGACCTAGTCACTTTCTGAAGTCAGAAGTACATCTCTGGGTCAGAAGCAATCAAAGGCATCCAAACTAGACAAACCAAGCAAAGCATAAACTAACCACTAGTTAAAGTCCTACTGAACAGTTACTAGCCAAGGTTTAATGCTTACCAAATAACCGAATTAGCTACTGATTTCAGCTAAGGAAAACAGCCCTAACAAGGTCCAAAACAATATCCAAAACACAATCAATCATCAAAACCAAACACAAACATCCAAACACCGAAAAGCTAAGATTAAATGTAACCAAATGCTTTTCATTCACCAAAACTGAATTTCAATCACAAAACAGTAACCAAATGTTTCTAAAACAGAAACCTAAGTGCTCAAAGTCAGTGGTTGTCACTCCCAAAGACTTAAGCTACAAAACTACTTACTACTAAAAGGAAATTAAATCCAAAAACATAAAATACCAATTGTGAGCTTGCTGAAATGAAATCCTGGAGTCAAAGAGCTTCAAGGTCGATTTTACACCCGGTTCTTTGCTAGGGTTTTTGGCTGGAAATGCATCTATTTATACTTGCAAATTTCCCGCAACCGCGCCGCGCAAAAGTGAAATCCGCGGCGCGCGTACTTATCTTTTCCCGTTTTCTTCGGCATTTGAATGTGTTCCACCGCCTTAAGCCCGCGTCGCGCGTACGAGTTCTCTTGATTTTTCATTCCTTCCCAACTTCTTCCTTTTGCACGCTTTTAGTCCCTGTTTCTATTCTTTTTCTCCAAACAAGTCCTGGCACGAAAAGTGAGAATACCCAGACATATTTGATATAATTTTATCAAGAACAGGGCTCAACAACGCCTAAAATACTTGATATCACTAGGCGTTGTCAAACACCCCACACTTGTGCCTTGCTTGTCCCCAAGCAAGAGAGTTTTTAACAAATTATAATAAAGAATCAAACAATTTTTGACTGTGTTCAGTTTCAAAGTTTATTGCTCTTTTGAGTTAGAGTGGAATAGTTCGCGAAAAACATAATTGAGTTGTTCTTTGGAATTCATGGCTTTCTAGAGAACCCTTGATTACAAACTTTCTGTCCACAATGAAGTGTACTTACTCATTCAGATTCTAAAGGCCGTTAAGGAATTGTCCATGACTTTCGATGTTGTCCGTGTAGCGAGCTTTCAAAAATACCATCCCAGACCAGACGATCTTAGGTGGTAAGGTGCGTAAGGCCCACCCATTTTAGACCTACCGGCTCGAACACAAAGGCCACAGATTGACTTTTTCTTCCTAAATTCCAATCCTAAAACAGCTCAATCTTCTAAACTCGTAAAACTCAACTTATTTGACTAACTAATAGCATGATCACAAATAAATAGTATTTCTTGAAAAATACTAATGCTATCACAATCACAAATCATTCATTTCAAAATTGCAATTCATTAAAAATTTTGAAAAATACTGCTAAAAATTTGAAAAAAATTGGTCTTTTCCCGCAAAAATTTTCAAAAAAATTCTCTTTCGACCGTCCAAACCCCACACTTAAACCCGTACAACGTCCCCGTTGTACAAAATTATTTCAAAACAAGGGAGAAAGAGTTACCCCTTTTTGGACGATAGATTGCTTAGTGCTCAATATCACAGGTATAATTGCGTACAAACGGATCCTTGATTTCGTATTCTGGAGCTGTAGCGCTACAGTGAACACGCCGGTGGTCGAGACAAGTGGAGGGGGCACGGTGACCCCACACTTGTCTGAGACAACTCCTTCTCAAATTGGTATAACATGCATAACTTAACAAACAAATTAAAAAATACACATGACGAATAAAACATGAACAAAAATATACAGATAGATGTGTCATAAGTTCGTACATATATCTCAAAAATAAAAAGAAAGAAAAAGAAAAAGGGGTACATCAATCACTGCCAGGCGGCCTGGAGGGTCCGGCCTCATGACCATGGGCCCGGGCTGGGAATGGTCGGGGGTGTCGGCCCTGCTGTGTGGCCAAATCCAAAAGTACCTCCCCTATCCATGCCAACTGATCATCAATCCTGGCAACCCTGGCTGCCAGGTCCTCCTGGTGTGGCTCTGTCGGGGCTGCGGGTTCTGGCCTCCTACGTCTCCTGCCAGGTTGAGCATATGCGGGCTGAGGTGCCTGCGGTGGCTCGGTCAGGGCCCTGATGTACTTCCCCGGGCGCTGCATCTCAATGAGCCGCATCCTCTCCAAAGTACGCGCTGTAGTGCGGGATGGAGGCAGAGCGGTCAAGGAGGCTGCCACGGGGGCAGTAAGGATGCCATAGGAACGAGCCAGGCGGGTAATGAAATACCCCCTGGCTAATGGGCTGCTGGTGGAGGCGCCGATAGAGTGGGTGGAGAGAGCGACTACGAGGGCGTATGGGAGGTGGAGGAATCTGGATGGATCGAGAAGGACCCACAAGTATGTCATGTCGTCGCCCGACACCTTCTCGCCTCCCTCCCGCTGCATGATGGAGGTGGAGACGATCCGGTGCTTGAGGCGGTGAAGTGGGTCCCGAAGATGACTCTCCCTGGAAGCTCCCGCCTCATATCTAATGTTGGATAGCGATGCCCAAACCTCCATGTTGGGAGCCCTGTCCGGCTCCCCCTGAATGCAGGACCCGAAGAACCGGGTGAAATAGCGATACTGGAGGTCCGCTGGAGTATATAACCCCACTCGCCTCCCGAACTCCCGGAGGTTGCACTCCCTGTGCTCACCTCCCAAACGAAATCGTACCAGCCTGGAACGCGGGTCTCCCGCTCGAGGTGCAAACTGGATGGTGGATATGAACTCCAGCAGCAACTCTGTGTAGACCATGTCCTCGTCTGTGGCCATGATCCTATCCCATCCTCGGCAGGTGAATGATGCCTCCTCGTGGGTCCAGGTACGATGTAGGAATGGGTCAATCGCGCCCCAGAGCCCAGCGTCCCTCAGAATATCTCGATCGATGACTGTCGCCTCAAGGACCCGGCGACGAGTCAATGTGTCTCTCCGTGAAGTGTACTCCACTGAACTGGCAAGCTCTGCGGGGAACTGGAGGAAGGGGTGGTCCAATCTGAACATCATCTGCAAAAGAAAACACATAGCACAAAACAAAAAAAAATTTCAAAATTAGTCCTTTTCCTCCCCACCGCACCGCGGCGCGGCACGGCGTACGGCTGTTTCCAAACCCCGATCCAAAATCTCAATTTAACCTGCTACAACTCGATCTAATCACACCACAAGGTAGCCTAGGTGCCAACTAGCTCATCTAGGGTCTCCATTTGGCAAAACAAACACCCTATGAGCTAGCATTAGCGATTCTAAGTTTTGAACTATTTTGGGCAAATCACTAAAATTAACTACCTAATCGCTAGTTTTAATGAGCAATAGATAGTTAGAATGGCATACCTTGGTAGTAGAAACACAATAAGCAAGAAAAATCGCAAGAAAATTTCAATAACCAGAGCTCCGAGTCGCGTGTGGGTCATGCGAGCCGCGGTTTACCGGCACATCCTCATCAACTAAATTGTCACTTACAGCCCCCTCCACAACATCCTCATCAACTAAATTGTCTGGTGATGGTACAGATTTACACATCACCAGATCAACATTTTCAAAAACATCAAAAGCTGTTGAGTCAGAGGTAGCATTGTCACCTACAACCTCTTCCTCAACAACATTTTCGACCCTCTCAGTGGTCTCTTGACTTTCCCACGGTGTATGCCCTTCCATCACATATTCAGGTGATGCCAGTTCACACACATTATTATTGGTATAAAAATCACTCGCCTCCGGTTCTGGCGAAGGTGGTGAACATTTCCAACTTTCCTCTAACTTATCTAATGAAACTTGCAATTTTTCAAGAGCTTCAGCCTGGTCCTTCTGCTCGTGGTAGTTGTTATACATGAGTACCCAAAAGTGGGCCCAAGTTGCAGAAATGTCAGGTTGAGATGACTCCTCGGTCCGCCATCCATTGTCATCGAATGATCCATTGTAGCAATCATCCTCGTAATAGGTGTCGGCCGGATTTTCATAATCTTCATAATACTGATCCGGGTACATGTAATCACCCATGATAAGTCAATTGAATTGTATGATAAAAGGCTTATCATATCAAGAGTTCAAATATGGCATTTATATGTCATATGACTTATTAGTCTTGTGCTATAAATAGAGGCCCCCATACCCCTCCTAATTCACGCCTAAAAAAGGAGTTATCCTCCTTCCTCTATTTTGTTTCTTGCTTGCTTGGTTCTGGGTGTGAGCCATTAGATGCACAACACTTATGGTGCTTGCTTCTAAAGGATCAAAAGGTATGTTTTCTTTATGAAATTTTTATTATACCTTTAGTGTTCTTATAATGTTCTTAGTTATAGATTCAATAGAGAAAATATATATCCTTATTAGGTTGCATGTGAACTTAAAAGATTTAATTTTATAGTTTGCATAGAACCTTAAACATAGATCCTTATTAGCTTGTTGTTGAAACGGTGGCTTTAACGGTAAAAACGGGTGTTGTGGCGTCGTGTAGGGTGGTATGAGTGTTACGACCGAAGGTGTCTTGTAACCGCCAAGGTAAAACGGTGCAGGGCCAAACTGGGGTTGTGGCATGGGGGTATTAATGAACATATTTTGGGGAGTAGTGGGTACCGGAGAGGGATTCGAAGGTATTCCCACGATGACAGGTGTTGGGATTGTTGATGGGAGGCTTAGTGGAGTGGGGCTATGACATCGCAGCGGTCGTCGTGCGGTCAAAAATAAGAGAAAACCTAACACACACACACTAGTATAGCGGTAGTCAGGGTCGATCCGCAGGAGCTTCGTGGTTAGACTAGATGAGAGATTACCAACTAATAGTGTCACAGCTATAGTCGGAGGATCTGGTTTCTATTTCCCTATCACTAGTAATTGAGTCAACAATCAACACTCAAGCCAAGCTAAGCTATGTCCAAATGACCTAGTCACTTTCTGAAGTCAGAAGTACATCTCTGGGTCAGAAGCAATCAAAGGCATCCAAACTAGCCAAACCAAGCAAAGCATAAACTAACCACTAGTTAAAGTCCTACTGAACAGTTACTAGCCAAGGTTTAATGCTTACCAAATAACCGAATTAGCTACTGATTTCAGCTAAGGAAAACAGCCCTAACAAGGTCCAAAACAATATCCAAAACACAATCAATCATCAAAACCAAACACAAACATCCAAACACCGAAAAGCTAAGATTAAATGTAACCAAATGCTTTTCATTCACCAAAACTGAATTTCAATCACAAAACAGTAACCAAATGTTTCTAAAACAGAAACCTAAGTGCTCAAAGTCAGTGGTTGTCACTCCCAAAGACTTAAGCTACAAAACTACTTACTACTAAAAGGAAATTAAATCCAAAAACATAAAATACCAATTGTGAGCTTGCTGAAATGAAATCCTGGAGTCAAAGAGCTTCAAGGTCGATTTTACACCCGGTTCTTTGCTAGGGTTTTCGGCTGGAAATGCATCTATTTATACTTGCAAATTTCCCGCAACCGCGCCGCGCAGAAGTGAAATCCGTGGCGCGCGTACTTATCTTTTCCCGTTTTCTTCGGCATTTGAATGTGTTCCACCGCCTTAAGCCCGCGTCGTGCATAATTGATTTCCGCGGCGCGCGTACGAGTTCTCTTGATTTTTCATTCCTTCCCAACTTCTTCCTTTTGCATGCTTTTAGTCCCTGTTTCTATTCTTTTTCTCCAAACAAGTCCTGGCACGAAAAGTGAGAATACCCAGACATATTTGATATAATTTTATCAAGAACAGGGCTCAACAACGCCTAAAATACTTGATATCACTAGGCGTTGTCAGGCTACTCATCGGCGTTCCCGCTGCTACAAGGACGACAAACAAAGGTGTAAACAGTGGTTGGGTTGCTGATGTCCCAATGTGGAGAAAGGGATTGAGGCATGCTATCGGTGGCGTCAAGGGGTTTGACATTGGCGGCTGCCATGGCGGTATAGTGGACACAGTGATTGTAAAGGGAACTGTGTTGAGTGTACTCGATGGAGTTTGAGGCATTGCGGCGTCCAAAGACGTAATGGGTCGGATTGGGCTTCGTGAAGAGCCTCTTTGCTGGCCTTCCGACGATGTAGCCATTTAACACTGCTAGAATGTGATTCCATTGTTGTCACACAACGGATGGCGCCAATGATGTGATTCCAGTGTTGTCACACAACGGATGGCGCCAATGATGCGAACCAGACCGATGAGGGCGTCCTTCCGACGATGTAGCCATTTAACACTGGGGGTCAGTCGCACTCCGGAAGGCGATTCCGGGAGGACGCTCTTACGATCAAGTTAGTACGGTGATCAGAGGATGTGAGAACGGAAGAGATGAGAGTAAAGGTTCGGATTACGATGATGATCTTCCCATGGGGTCTGATCATCATATACCGATGTACCTGTATGGAGACCAAGGCGTCAGTCTTGGCAGTGGACCCCTGTGCTCATTGGATGATCTTCTGTGGTCGCCTGTGATTGGCCTGTTAGGCCGACCAGGTAGTGGCTCGTGCACTATCTTGGTCGTCTGCTGTTGACAGTCCACACGGTGGACTGTTACGGGGTAAGGTGTCGCCCTTATATTGGTCTAGGAAGTGGTCAACTGTCTGAAGCTGTCGGGAACTGATAGTGCCAGCGAGGTGGCCACGCGGCCCCTGGCTACTGGCTGGCGGTCTGGGGTGTAGGGAGGGCGTGCTGGCGCATTGGCTAGTGTATCGTTATGATACGCGATCATATATATATATATATATATATATATATATATATATATATATATATATATATATATATATATATATATATATATATATATATATATATATATATAAAATCCTGAGATCTTAAGAACCAAATCTAGATCATTAGATTGAAAAAATGAAATGCCAAGATGAAAAATGGCAGTTTTGTAATTATCAATATTTTTAAGGATATCTTAGGTTTTTAATTACCAGTCACAAGGGCAAATCAGGTACAGAAATTTACAATCCCTTTAATTAAGTTTAACTGATTTACATTAAAATAGGAAACCTTCGATCCCCTCTCTGTATCCTCGCCGTTTCCCTTCAACATTTGTATATCCCTTCGCTTTCGATTAATCAGCACGTGCAGTCTTTCATTTCTCTCTCTCTCTTATTTGGAAACCCACCTCTCGCTTTCTCACGTCTTCCACGTCGGCTCCGTTTCTCCGCCTTCCATTTGATTCGTGTTCTGAAATAGAAAAATGGAAAGGGGAATCGAGGGGCAAGAAATTTCACGCATACGCATACAACCCACTTGGTGTGTTCGATCAGGAAACAAGAAGGAGGGAGGAGAATGAAGATCAGAGACGAGTGAGGACTGTATTGGTCTCTATGGCTTGTGATTTGGTGTTTCAAGTCAGAAAGAACGGTAAGACAGCAGCGGATTGCTGCTGTCGGCGTCGTCTGTAGGTGGCCGGAGCGACGGCAGAGGAAACGATTGGCCGACGAATCTACACACAACTACCGAATCTACATATATGAATCATACTCTACTGAATCTGCATAATGGGTACGTATTTTCTTCAATATGTCCCGATAGTTCTTCTCCTAATTCATGGATATATACTGTTAGTGGTAAAGTCAGATCGTTGACCAACTCGTAGTTTGATATGTTGAATTGTAACGTCAAAAATCTTTATTTTGATGGAATGTTAGATAAGTACTTTTGTATGAATGCTTTAAGTAATGAACAAAAGGTTATGTCTTATGTCTGATATTTACATATGCTTTAATCAATATCTCGAATAAGCTATGTTCTGATAATCTTATAAACATCTGAAATCCAGTCATGGATTTCGGAACTCCAATGTACATCAAGATCAGAAGGTACACTTATCAAAAGACAGAGTTTGGAAGTCTATATTCCGAACGAACACAGAAGTCCATTCAAGATCGACTAAGAACATATTCTCTTGATACTCTGATACAGAAATGGCAGGACTCCGAAATCCAGTCAGGATTTCGGATTATCAATATGTTTAACTTAGAGGGAACATCATACTTAAGCATTCTACAAAGAAGACTGAAGATCAGAAGATCATCTTGTAAATAAGGCAAAGGATAAGCACTTCAACGTATAGGATATAATTAGACTAGATCAGGCGTGGCCTTTTAGGAGCATGTCGGTTGTACTTAGTCCATCTTCAGTCCGTAGGTCTTTATCCAAAGGTCTTCCCTTATCCTATAAAAGGAATACCAAGTCCATCTTCAGTCCTCATGAGTTTGAGAGACTTTCTATAACACTTTTACATTTATTAATATAATCTCTCATTCCATCAACTCTCCAATTCATATCTGCATTTCCTACAGTCTTTATATTTCTTGCATCTCTAAATTCCCTGTCTTTACATTTCTTATTATCTAACTGTTAATTACTTTATGTATTGTTGAGCTATTGATCTATTCTAAGTACTCTTTACATTCCGCAAATCAACTCAAGTCTTCGGACTTGTCCTCTTCCGAAACCTTCCAATTTCGAAACTTTACTTTCCGCAATCTTACTTTCCGCATTTACTTAGAATATTTGGCGACAAAAACTGGTATCAGAGCCTGAGTAGCTGTCTATAAGATTCAAAGTGTCTAGTTTGCTCAATACCATGGCTGTAGCAACAACCTTAGAATCCTCTGTGGATCATTGCATGCTATTATAGCTCAAAACTTTCCTTCTTGTCTCAAACAGTTCAAAACATTCCTTCTTACTCAAAATGTAGATGAATTACTCACTAAATGTTGCTAATAGTGTCGGAGGATCCAATGGAGCTCCTATACTCATTCCTACTGAGTATAATGGCTGGGCATCTCGTATGCGCAACTATCTTAAAACAAAAGGAAAAGATATCTGACGATCTATTGAGGAGGGACCTCATGTCCCTAACTACACCACTAGAGCTGACACTGCTGAAGAAGCTCTAGGTGGTGCACCTCAGCCAAGATTGACTCCTCTTGATATTGAGAAAATAGACAACGACCAAATTGCTTTCACCGAAATCCAATGTGGAATCCCTCCGGAACTCTTTGATCTCATACAAAACTGTACAACAGCCCAACAGATTTGGGTTCTCTTACAAAACATGTTCTTAGGGACGGAGGAAGCAAAAGATCAAAAGCTGGTGTCAAGTCTTTCAGAATACACCCACTTCTCAACATCGCAAAGGGATTTAGCCCGAAACGATAATGTAAGACTAAACAAATTAGTAGATCAGTTGTATCATGCAACTGAAGTTTTCAAATCTCCTGCTAACACTAATTCTTCAGAAAACACCTTTAATTGGGGATGGACAAGAAAATCCACAAATAAAAATTATCCTATATATAACAAAAAAGCCCATTTTTTCAATACCCGTCAAATGAATATGATGATAAACACCATAAGGATTCGACTAAGAACTTTACCAAAACTCCAACCAATGAATCAGAAAACGCTCTTTCTGAGTCAAACGAAGGAGTCAAAATTTCCTTCTCATACTTTTCAGAAGAGGACACTGCCGAAAGCAGCAAATTGTCCACAAATTCGGTAACATTCATGCCTAGACACATGACCTCGGTCCCAAATAATCCACCATCAAACTCTCAACAACACTCTTTCTTAGATAAACTACAAAGTAACTGTGTTACTGAAAAATTCAATCCATGTCTTAAAGACTTGGAAAATTCAAGTAAAGAGAATGTTGATGAAGAAATCGAAATGGAAAAACGTCCAAATAGTATCATCATTAAAAACGATTTTAACAAAATTGTAATCAGAAATCCTAATGCTGTTAACTCATCTAATGTGACTTCTGAACCATCATGTTCCGATACCAAGTCATACTTAGATGCCTTACAACATAATTTTTCAAATAATTCAAACCCGATGAAAACCTCGCTCGAAAAAATTAAAGTTAATCATGAAGAGTCACACTCTTTAAATGATTCTTTATCTGACTCTTCTCCAAGAGAAATCTTTTAAAAAGGGAAAAGACAAAACCTAACCAAAAATGGAGTAAAACCAACCTTAAATCGAAAACATATTCGATCGCCTCGATCACATGCAAGATTTGAACAACGAAATTGTTTCTATACTTAGAGAAAACCAAAAGCCAACTCAACTCTCATTTCTCCAAGTTATACTCGGAAATCTGTTTCATCCACATCCCGAAAGTATATCCACAAGGGATTACTTCCGACTCCAAATATCAAACCCTTTCAGTATCGTCAAAATACCAACTACTCAGATTACAACTCAGAATTTCCAAATTTATCAAAAAAATTCAGAAATAGCTCGAAATGATCCAATAATCTCAAAGAGACCCGATATTGAATTTCTGAAACCTCAAGTTTCATTTTCCGGAGTAACGACAAGTAACAAGCAATCTTCAAGCTCTATCGGAACTAAAATTCAGAACTCTGATCGTTCTTAAAGTATTCTGAAGATCTTGAGTCGACAACAAAATAACACATGTTGTCATTGTTGCAGACATAACTTAAAAACACCCATTACTACCAAACCAGAGGTCCTCAAACATCCTACAAAGATTAATTCTCTGAAACCTACAAAGAGATTTGTTCAGAAATGGGTCTTAAAATCTTCCATTTCAGAATCACAATCAATCATCAATGTATCTAAATCTAAAATTCCCTTAACCCAAACAACCAGAAACAAATCTTACATGTCTAGAAAAACAAATGGGCCCAAACTAACTATCTAATTTTCAGGCATTCAGTGCTGAGGAGCAGGATGACGAATGGCTTATTGATAGTGCCTGCTCAATGCACATGACCGGGAGATTGGAGTTTCTAAGAGACTACCGAGAAGTCAGCTTTGGAGGATACGTCACATTCGAAAACGACGCAAACGGCATCATCAAAGGCTATGGTGTACTAACCAACGGAAACTTCACCATCTAGAAGGTCCCCCTACGTTTTAGGACTCAAACACAATCTCATAAGCGTAGGTCAACTAGTCGGCACTGGTCTCCGAGTAGAATTCGATAATAAATTTAGCTACATTATGACGGGTCCCCGTGATAGATTCCTAGTAAAGTCTCCAAGACAAGTCAACATGTTTCCACTAGATATCTCCATGTTTCTAGGAAAACCAAGACTGTGCTTGTTATCTAAGGCCCACTCCGAAGTCAGCTGGTTATGGCATCGGAAACTAGCCCATCTCAACTTCCGGTATATGAATCAGCTAGTCACTGGAGAAATGGTCAGAGGAATACCACTTCTGAAATTCGATAACGAAAACCTGTGTGCAGCATGTGCATTAGGCAAGCAGAAGAAGAAACCTCACAAATCAATCACCGACTCGAGCATCACTCATCCATTAGAACTTCTCCACATGGACCTCTGTGGTCCATCAACAGTTGCCAGTCAGAATCATAAGAAATATATTCTGGTTATTGTGGATGATTACTCTCGCTTTACCTGCGTATTCTTCTTAAGATTAAAATTAGATACCTTCCTTGAGCTCCGGAATTTCATTACTTCAGTAGAGCTCAAAGTGCAACTACCTGTTAGAAGAATCCGACGTGACAATGGTACTGAGTTCAACAATGGGCAAATTGAAGAATTTCTAGCATCCAAAGGAATAGAGCACAACTTCTCAGCACCATATACACCTCAACAAAACGGTGTAGTAGAATGAAGAAACAGAACTTTAGTGGAAGCTGCTCGATCAATGCTGACCTTTGCAAACCTTCCTCTAACGTTCTGGGCAGAAGCCATCGCAACAGCATGCTTTGTTCAGAATCGATCCATCATCAACAAACGACTACAGATGACACCTTATGAAATCTTAAATGGGAGAAAACCCAATGTCAAATTTTTCCGTATTTTTGGCTACAGATGCTTCATTAAAAATATCAAAGATCACTTGGGAAAATTTGTACCCAAAAGTGATGAAGCAATCTTCATGGGTTATTCACCAAAATCAGTTTCTTATCGTGTTCTAAACAGGAGAACTCGAGTTATTGAGGAAAGCTTCGACATAGAATTCGACGATCAATATCAATGGAGAAAGAAAAATCAAGATATTTTATATGTAAAGGAAAATGATATTCCAGTCGGACATCGACCCATTCATACAGTTGAAATAGACTACGACTTACTCTTTGATCCTCCGGAAACTGCAAAAGATGCCGAAGTTATCCACTCTCCTAATGCAATTCAGCAAATCATTTCAGCCTCAGGACCATCAAATCATTCAGAACCCATATCATCCGACATTCAGGCAGAACCTTCAAATAATGCCTCCACATTTGAGGGGGAGCCTTCGTCTCCCTCCCAAATTCATCAAGTTCAGAAGGAACCTTCACTCCCGGCGACTGCTGAAGGGGAGCCCATTCTCCCTACTCATGTTGATAGGATACCTCAATCCGAGGGGGACCATCAACCCTCAGGAGATGCTTTGTCAGCAGATGTTCCATCAGGAGATACCTTAATCAATTCTTCTGATATTGGATTCAATAGTGCACCACTCTTTACCTTTGAAGCCGATGAAGACACTTTCGCTGAAGAATCACAAAATCAAAACATATCTCCTGAAGACACCGAATTCATTCAAGATGTTCTTCCTCCTGTCTCTGACCCAGCTCTATTTCCGAGACTACATAAATAGACTCGGAACCATCCTCTTAATCAAGTTATCGGAAATCCATCCTCCGAAGTTCAGACAAGATCAAAGAAATCCATTCAGGATGAATGCTCTTTTGCCGCATACATCAGTACAATTGAGCCAAAAACGGTTTTAGATGCTCTAGACGACGATTGGATCAAAGCCATGCAAGAAGAAATAGCAGAATTCAAAAGAAACAAAGTATGAGATCTTGTTCCGAGACCATCAAATCACATAGTAATAGGTACTAGATTGGTCTTCCGAAACAAACTAGATGACATGGGAACAGTAGTCAGAAACAAAGCCAGATTAGTGGCAAAAGGGTATAATCAGATTGAAGGACTTGACTATGATGAGACATATGCACCTTTAGCAAGACTAGAAGCCATTCGGATCTTTCTAGCCTATGCCGCACATAAAAACATTATTGTACATCAAATGGATGTAAAAAGTGCATTTCTTCAAGGTGACCTTCAAGAAGTGGTCTACCTTCAACGACCTCCTGGTTTTGAAGATCTATCTCGACCCAACCATGTGTATCGTCTGAATAAGGCAGTATATGGATTAAAACAATCACCCAGAGCCTGGTATGAAACATTGTCAAACTTTCTGGTATCATTCGGATACAGAAGAGGAGTCATTGATCCTACATTCTTTGTCCGATCACATCAAAATCACATTATGGTCGTACAAGTCTACGTAGTTGATATCATTTTCGGCTCAACGAATCAATCGATGGTTGATGAATTTGCCAAAGTAATGACAGATAAATTCCACATGAGTATGAACAGAGAAATCAATTTCTTCCTAGGCCTCCAGATCAAGCAAACCAAAAGAGGAATTTTCATTCATCAAGAAAAATATACAAATGAACTTCTGAAGAAATTTTCTCTTGAAAATTGCTCTACCGCCAAAGTTTCGATATCCACCAACCATAAAATCTTTGCAGACCCCGAAGGCGAACCCATAGATCACAAGTTGTATCGAGGAATGATCGGTTCACTCTTATACTTAACAGCAAGCAGACCTGACATCATGTTCTCAACATGCATTTGTGCTAGATATCAAGCAGCTCCTTAACTGTCACATCTGATAGCTGTCAAGCAAATTTTCAAATATCTCAAAGGAACAAAGGCAATGGGTCTGTGGTATCCAGTCGGAGACAACTTTAAACTACAAGCATTTACCGATTCGGACCATGCCGGATGCAAATTGGATCGGAAGAGCACCTCCGGAGGCTGTCAATTTCTAGGTGGAAGGTTAGTCAGCTGGTCTTCAAAGAAACAAAACTGTGTAGCCTTATCATCAGCTGAAGCTGAATATGTGGCTGCATCTACCTGGTGTTCACAAGTTCTTTGGATGAAAACTCAAATCCTGGATTATGGTTACCGATTCCTTCAAGTTCCCATTTATTGTGACTCTAAGAGCGCCATAGCCATCTCTCATAATCCTATTCAGCACTCTATGACGAAGCACATCGATCTCAGGTATCACTTCATCAAGGATCAGATCTTACAAGGTAACATTGAGCTCTATTTTATTCTTACTGAAGAACAGGTTGCTGATGTTTTCACAAAAGCTTTACTCCACAAAATTCAACAACTTTCTGGACAAACTGGGTAGGTTAAATCCTGACTCAGAATTCTTCAGAGAGTGATACTCAGTTTCTGACTATCATCTACTCAGAAAAATTCTGGTCAGAATAATTTATGACTTGTCCCTCAGAACCACTAGACTTCCGACTAGCATCTTGCTACACCTACTTTACTCTTAGAAGATCTAAAGGTCGGAACATACTCAAAATTAGGTTATCATAACATTTATCTTAAAGCAAAACTCAAATTCACAAAAGACAACACACATCCATAATTTATTAAGTCAAAAGGTGAGTACATATTCACAATCCATTAAGTCACAGTTACTACATCAAGGAAAGATCAAAATTCTATGACTTAAGATTCTAAACGGGAAAACATTCAAAACAACTAAAACTTCATCCCCGTCGCCCTAGCATTTGCTATACTGCCACTTTGGAGGACTGTCGTAAGTGAAGGTTTGCGTGATTCTCACAGACAAATCACACACACGAACGAGCTTACCATCCGTCAACAGCACCACATCATAAACATCGTCTACAATATAAACCTTACACTCTTTCTATGTATCCAAAATATCTCATACTTATACACTTTATTGCAGATGATCCAATCGGATGCTCATCCGATAACATCTCAATATGTTATCCTGTCTATGTCTCTTCTAACTCTATTCTGGTAATGTGCACTGTGACTTCCTATGGTTCTGGGGTCTTTAGTCTACTTGACTGCACCCCAAGACTATTTTGAGGTGTTAGGATGTGCCGGTGAACCACACGCGCTCCATCAGAATACCAACGGGATTTTTTTACCCATGAAGTCCTTTAACATCATGTCCTGACGTTAATAATTACCACTTTAAAAAAACTTTCAAATTAACACTATCATTTTCACCCCAATCATTTCCCAATGAATTCTCACTTGACTTCAAACAATCCATCCAGTATTCCCAGCCAGACAATGTCCTGAATCCAACTTACTATGCCTTAAGCATCAAGTCATCAGGACATGTTCATGACATTATGATCGATCCAAGAAACTTGCAGAACCCGATCCAATCTTATTCCAAACCCTTTCGGAATCCAAGGATTATTTATAATCCTTGTGTCATGATTTTCGAAAAACTATTTCCTTTTAGAGACTCTTCTCATGCATCTTGAATGTTATCAAGATTATGCTTACAATGGCTAGGTCTATGCTGACAATTCCATCTATCCAATGGATATCTGTGAATTACGTGAGTATGTTGCACCTTCTTAATTTCTTTCATGCCAAGTCATCACACTTTGCAATGATAGGAAACTCCTTTCCTGGGGCTATGCATTTTGAATTTCATGAAGATCATCTTGGTAGAGTTTTGATCTATCTCATAGACGTTTACAACCACTTGAGTATGCCGTATTTCTATTAAGTCTTTCATAGTGATCCGTCTCTTAACACCAAGTCATTACACTTTGTAATGAAAATAGACGTTTCCTAGAAACAGTATGTAACCCATATATGGAGATAGTAGATAACAGCGACACTCCCACTGGCTTTGACACGGTTATGGATTATTCACAAAATCCAGGACTTTTGGCACATTTTGATAATCCAAACCATTCTGACATCTTAATGGAAATCTTTGAGTCTTTTCTCAAAATCCAATCCTTTGGCATATTTTTGAGAATCTAAATGTCCTTTCCTACGAGATGCCCATGGGACGAAACTCGGGGCCATGTACCTTTTGTAATGGCATGCTCTATGTGAGTCCCTATTAGTGTGCCGGTAAACCACACACGCTCCACTAACGACTCACACTATGCCACGCAGAATCCTCTCGGATTTCATCTTCTATTGATAGTGCTTCTCTCGGAATCAATTGCTTGACTCTGAGTATCGACTCATTCAACCAGATGTTCTGCAAGTACATTTCTAACTATGTTTCTTTCTTTTGATGATTCAATTACTCCCACTGGTCGTTAGACCAGGTGTAAAACCAATCAAATTTTCACATAGACTGTGTCTCGCCCTAAGGTTCCCTTGTTTGGCAGCAACCGGGCTCACCAATGCTTCCAAGTAGTCAGATTGTAAATCCGTACCAACTATAGTGTTTTACCACCAATCGGTATGTCACCCCGATCATAACTACTTATGATGGTGATCAATACTACTGGTCAAGAGAAGATTATGTCAGTTGTAAAACAGAAATATGATTTCTGCTCCAAGCCTAGTGATGACTAAAGGTTCTTTCATTTGGCTAATCTTAAACTCATTCAGGACTGTCCCAACTCCCACTGTTTCCTTAGACCATGAGTTCTTTCTATAAGAGCTCTTCTTTTACAGTTGCAGTGGGATAGCCAATGAAATGACAATGCTGATCATGTTCAGACTAATCATGAGGTTCGGATGAACACTACAAGACCCTGGACTTTCTATGCATAAGTGGGATAATCCCAGCTTTACATTTCAGACAGTGTCTGCAAGACCTACTCAGTCTAGGATGTGGTCGGAATATGGTTTATATGGACTGACTGGTATAGAATTCAACTTATTGGAAACTAATTGGCAATGTATCTCATACATCGAGGATAGAACTGTTTCGACCAATGCTCCATTATCTTCCCTAAGACACATTATAACTATTAATGTTCTTGGAAGAGAAAGAACCGTGAAACATTTTTCTCAGTTTATGTTATCGCTCAGGTTATGTGGAACTTGTACTTCCTTTGAAGTCCTTGAACTGTTCAAGGTTTCAATTCAATCGCTTATCCCGATAAGCGAAGTCATATTCGTCATACCGAATGATAAATATCGTAAAGTACAAACAATTGTGTTCTATATCAAGATTCGAGCAATACACAGCAACAGGTGTGTCTGTTGCTCTTAATCTCAATGTCTTTTACATATTTATGTAAACTTATGACTTTGTTAACTTTGTTCAAGACTTGCAATCTTCAGTTGACTCTAAGTCAACTGATTCCAAAATCCTATCCTCTGGATCTTTGGGTGATTCATTTCTTGCCACATGTGCTTTAAAAAAGAACTTAATCATCATCTGACTCTTAGTCAGATGATTCCATAGTCCTGTCCAACTGGACCTTTGACTGATTCATTTCTTGACACATTAAGAACTCAATTCATCAAATGACTTTAAATCAAATGATTCCAAAGTCCTGTCCAACTGGACCTTTGGTTGAATTGATTCTTATAACATTTGTATTAACAATCATAAATGACACAATTCTTGAATCCAAACACTTTGGATGTATCAACATTCAAGTTATTACTAATCACACATTCAACACATTCATATAACATTTCAAGGACAATTTCAGACAACAGTCGTTAAAAGAAAATTGACAATTTTATTACAAATAAAAATCCTTGAAAAATGTAATATATGATGGATAATGTCAAAATGCATCTAAGGACAAATAACAATATTTTAATATCTATCTAAACTTCAAAACTGCACGAGCTGGAGATCCAATCCAAATGTGCTCCTATACGCCAGAGTCGCGTGCCTTATTGATTCCCTGCATACAAACAAAAAATGTGACTATCACATTATGTATCAAGAAATCTTGGAACAGAAGTTTTGAGGTTTTTAGATATACCTGAGCTTTCTAAAGATTTAGAGCATCTTCCAATCTTTCCTTGACTGTATCCGATTTAGTGGATTCCCAGTTTGAGACATTTCCAGACGATCTCGACCGTTTCTTGTTACGTCTCTTCACTGGGCTTAATCCAGAAGTAGTTGAGCCATTGGAGCTATGCCTGTCCAAGAGTGACTCGTATAAAGTCAACAGTGGACGCATTTCCATGAAAGTCTTTTTCTGGTCTTCCTTTCTATACGTCTGAATGAACAGATCGTACTCACTTGTCAGCAAAGCGAGTAGAATGTTTACACTCATCTCCTGACTCATGGAATAACCAAGTTTGTACAATTCGCCTATGTACGCTTCAATCTGAAGAACATGCGAATTGACGCTACTCCTTCTTTTAGCTTGCACTCTGCAAGTCTTTTGAAGATCCTAGCTCGTTCCTCTTCAACTGGTTTTTGGAACTTTTCCTCAACCAGTTGCATTAACTCATATGGCCCCAAGGATTCAAAATCCTTGCGGAACTCGGGGTCAATGGTCAATAGCATGAGGTCACGAATCTTTTCGGATTCATCAACTAATAAGTTATGCTTATCATAAGAACCTTTTATGATGACTTGTTCCGGTGGAACTGGGATCGGATACTCGGTGAGATGAAGCTTTCCAGCAATGACGAGAACCAGTCTCCAATTGTGAAGCCATTCCTTACAGTTGAGGCCAGTCAGCCTTTCCATATTCGGCAGGTGCATTCTGATGCTTTCAGAAATAGGTGAAGGAGGAGAAGGAGGAGAATTGACACTTGACATCTATAAAAGAAACATAATTTATTAGTTTAATTGGTCCTTTTAAATAATTACCCAATTTATTATTTTATTAAGGCTAGGACCCAAAATACCCCAACTATGATGTGAAGAGGGATGTCGTAATCACAACATAATGGTCATTAAGGTAGATAACACACTTATCAATTTCATCATATGAAATTCCTAGGTCTATTGAGATTCATTGAACTATTAAATGGCATGTTTAATCTCAATTGTGCCCCACTGTTTGTGACTGGGATGCCGAGGATCACAAAATGGATGTGAATAACCATGCAAATTAGCTTGGTACTCTCGAGTCAATTACAATCTCTAATTGATGTGCCGGTAAACCACACACGCTCCATCAACAATGATAACACCCGAGAAACCCATTGCAACTCTTTATGAACCCCTATTGGTGTGCCGGTAAACCACACACGCTCCACCAATGTTTCATAAAGCGCAATGTGCAATTTCATGGATTAGCACCAATTCACATTTTTCCTAAAGTAACTAGATTTGGGTTTTATTAAGTTGTTCCAGTACTTTGAATAATATCATTATACTTTTAATGAGATTAGGCGGTCCTATCAAACCCGTTCGGCTAACGACCCTCCACTGATCAGGCGAGCGGTGGGTGAGAGTGGACACCCATTAGGCTGTCATTTTATAGGCAGTCTCCTTATACCCACTTTATAGATCACCTTCATGAATGAGGCCTACTATTGATTTGACTAACCATTAAATCTTATATATATAATATTAAATTTTAATTATAATATATATAAGATGAATTTTAAACCTTTTAAAATGTTTCTGGTTTATCTTTTAATTTATTAAAATTTAAACTATTAAATTTAAAATTAAGTTAAACCTTTAAATTGTCTTTTTAATTAAACAATTAATTAAATTTGGATATTTTAGACTTTTAAAATATTCTTAGATTTATCCTTTAATTTTTCAGAATTTAAGGCTATTAAATTTAAATTAAATTAAATCTTTAATTATCCTTTAATTAAACAATTAATTAAATTAATTAAATTTGGATAGGTACTACAAATTAATCAAATTAATTTAAACCTATCTTAAACCCCCTAAAAATAGAAAATCAAATAATGTGTTTAAGGTTATCCAATTATTAAATAGTTTAAAGTTACCAAAAATAGAAAACCTTCTAAAACCCTAGGCAATTTTCAAAAATTATATGGGGAGGGGCTAGGGTTTCAAAAACCCTAACCCTAAAATCGATTGGCCTCAATTAGGGTTTAGAAACAATAAACCCTAAATATTAGGAAAAACTGTTATAGCAATTCAATAAGAAAACAGGCAAAAGCTCTGATACCACTAAAAGGTTTTATGCAAATCTATGAACTAAAACCCTAAGTTCACATGCAACCTATGAGGATCTATTTTTTCTACTATTGAACATTACATATTTCCAAAAAGGCTACAAGAAAAATTACTAAAGAATAAAATCAGAAAACTAACCTTTTAGTTGTTTCTTGCAAGTTAAGCAACGCAAGTGTCTTTCCTCAAATGAAGTCACACCCAAAACTAGGGTTTTCGAAAGTTCCAGAGAGAGGGAAGAGTGGAAAAAGTCGTGGCTTTTATGGTGCCTAGGGGTCTCTATTTATAGTTTCCAAGTGGCTACCAGATAAGCCTTTAGAGATAAACCTTTTTGAATTCAAATAAGATAAACCTTTATCTATCAATTCAAATCTATTTATCCTAACATATAATAATCGAAATTATAGATAATCCCTCCATAATTTCGTTGACCACTTAAACTACTATAATTGTCACTTACTCAACTATTGAATAATTACAATTCAGCCCCTGCACCTTTAATTAATCAAATTAATCACCAAATTAATTCCAGATTAATTTCTAATTAATTAATATAGTTTCTAATTAATATATTATCACCATAATATGTTAACAAACTATTTATTTTATTTCTATTGATTTATTGATCATATAATAAATCAATCTTTCTCTCTCCTGGATTTTCTGCTAAACCTCTAGCCATGAGGGCAACCCAAATGGACTTTGCTACTATCAATTAGGTAAATACAAATTATTAGCCATGCCTTAGACACCTAATCCAACATAATCTTGAAACAATCTTGAACAGCCTACCTGTGCTCCCTTCAACCTCTGAAGGAACCCCAAGAGGGGGAAGGGCGGGTCAAACAGACGAAACAGGTCCAAGTGGCACCAAAGAAAATGATGACGAAACCATGGTGGATACAACAGAAGATCAACATCAGAAGAACCAAGAAGAAACAAACAATCAGGAAAACGCCCACATTAGTAAGGGCGGGTCAGAGAAAGATACAACTACCGCCAAAGAGATCACTGCAGAGCAAAAGTAAACAGAAGAAGGACCAATCCTTAAGGAGACTCCGGAAGAAACGTCGACTCCGAAAGAGACGTCAAAAGAATCTCCAACAAAGGTGCAAACACCTCATTCTTCTCCTCTGAAAGTTTAGATTCCAACAGATGAAGTTCCATCGGAAGATGACATTCTCACGTACTCGCCAATCAAGGAATCCAATCCCCCAGAAGTAAAAACCAAGAAATCAGAATTCTTTGATGCTCAAGCTCTTCGACATACTGAAATTTTCAGCTCCGAGTCCGATCCTGACAAATTTAACCCAACTGGTCTCAGAAGATCCCCTGTCAAAACTATCTTTTCAAACCCTCTCATTCCTCGACCACTGACCGATTCCGACTTCAAACCCGTCAAGACGTACAATCCTCCTCCTACCCCCCAACACAACTGGGACATACCTCTGACTCCAAACGAAGATAAGTATGTCTACTCACTTGATTTCTCACCAACCCCAGGATTCAACAAAGGTCTAGAAATCTTCCACAGGAACCAAAAATTCCTAAGCTTACATACCAGACCTCAAGTTGAAACATGGTCAATCGATCCAATCACATGAGTACGAAGTCTCAAGAAGAGAAGCTTCCAGAAGGCCAACTATTACGAATATGAAATAATCATAAATAACAACTATGACAAACCAATTCTGGTAACGGAAGCTAACTTCCGAATGATGAATCCAGCAGATCTCTTCACAATAGTTCGGAAGCTATCAACCAAAGAACATCAAATTGGTAGAGAAGCTTATGTCACAGTCAAATGATTCTTACATCGTCTTCTTGAAGAATTCTGCACTGCCGATGCTAAATTATTCCATCTAGTTAATCCGACAGACCCATTCCCATAAAAGGTTGACCTTTCTATGCCGGAAAACAGAGACAGCTGGAAAAGAGGTGCCACCTTTGATCCAGTACTTGGACTTGTTTACAAGAATCCAAAGCAGAAAGGATCCCTCTTCTTCCTTCGTGTTGAGCATATCAGAAGACTCCCTAACGTGAACATAACAGAATACATCAAAGCCATTAAAAAGTCACAATCATCAGATGCAGAAGCAAAGAAAGAACTGATACTAAGAGTAGAATGGCTACTAGCTGTTAGGAAATTCTGGTCATATGCTGTGAGACAAGGTGTGCTGGATAAACCTTGAAGATAATGACCCAAACCCCTCGATTGGTCACCGAAGGGGGAATTGTTAGTGCTAAAGTCAGATCGTTGACCAACTCGTAGTTTGATATGTTGAATTGTAACGTCAAAACTCTTTATTTTGATGGAATGTTAGATAAGTACTTTTGTATGAATGCTTTAAGCAATGAACAAAAGGTTATGTCTTATGTCTGATATTTACATATGCTTTAATCAATATCTCGGATAAGTTATGTTCTGATAATCTTATAAACATCTGAAATCCAGTCATGGATTTCGGAATTCCAATGTATATCAAGATCAGAAGGTACACTTATCAGAAGACAAAGTTCGGAAGTCTATATTCTGAACTAACACAGAAGTCCATTCAAGATCGACTAAGAACATATTCTCTTGATACTCTGATACAGAAATGCCAGGACTCCGAAATCCACTCATTATTTCGGATTATCAATATGTTCAACTTAGAGGGAACATCATACTTAATCATTCTACAAAGAAGACTGAAGATCAGAAGATCATCTTGTAGATAAGGCAAAGGATAAGCATTTCAACGTGTAGGATATAATTAGACTAGATCAGGCGTGGCCTTTTAGGAGCATGTTGGTTGTACTTAGAGTATTATTTTATTCTAGATAAACCACCCTAGTCTGACATTGTATTATTATATTAATTTCATCCTTCTTGTCTGACTGAAGAGAGACGTGTTGTCTCCTCTTCAGTCCGTAGGTCTTTATCCAAAGGTCTTCCCTTATCCTATAAAAGGGAGACCAAGTCCACCTTCAGTCCTCATGAGTTTGAGAGACTTTTTGTAACACTTTTACATTTATTAATATAATCTCTCATTCCATCAACTCTCCAATTGATATCTGCATTTCCTACAGTCTTTAGATTTCTTGCATCTCTAAATTCCCTGTCTTTACATTTCTTATTATCTAACTGTTAATTACTTTATGTATTGTTGAGATATTGATCTGTTCTAAGTACTCTTTACATTCTGAAAATCAACTCAAGTCTTCGGACTTGTCCTCTTCCGAAACCTTCCAGTTTCGAAACTTTACTTTCCGTAATCTTACTTTATGCATTTACTTAGAATATTTGGCGACAACATATACATACAAAGACCAGATTGATTTCCCTAAAAATCTTTAACAATGTTTATGAACTAAAATTGTAGTTGGATTAAGAAATTAGGATCTTGATTATAGATTATTCTGTTATATGATGAGTTCTTATTGTAAATGGTTCATACCCTGATTCAAGTGATAGGTATGTATTTTTTAGATCAATTAGTTATCTTCAATTCTTTGAAGCCTGCCAACTGTTTGTCAAAATGTCATTAGACTTTTGAGATAAATTGCATACCCTGTCTTTGTGTAAGCTTACATCAATTTTGGTAAGTCTTTACAAATTGAATCATAACGTTTTGTTACAGGTACGCTCATTGACACTTGATTTCAAATTGTAGGAGCTGTCTGTCATCAAAGACCGAACATCTTTCAGCGGGGTAAGTAAACACCCACCACTCTACTTGAATTCAAATGTTCTTAAATATAGATGTGCTTTTTCATATTTTTATAAATATTGATGTATAACTGTGTGCATATACGTTCTTAAATATATATGTGCATATGTATAAATGCATATAGGTGCACACATACATATACACATATATGCATATATCCACATGCACATAAGTGTATAAGTTGCCTATTTGCATAAATGGATTTGTACATTTGTAAAATTGCATAAATGTATATGCGTGTGTACATAATTGCATAAGTATAGGTAGGTATATGTGCATATGTGCATAAATGTATGTGATTATTCTATGATGTACCACTGTTTCACTATGTGTACATATACACTTGCACATATGCATATATGCATAAGTGAATATATGTATGTTTTTCATAAAAGGACATGTGGATAAATGTATGTATACTTTTGTATATGTGCATATATGTATTAACGTATATGAATATTTTTCAATTGTTTATATCTATGTTTTTTTGAATGATGGTTCAAATGTATATATGTGCACATACGTGGTTACGCAAATAAACATATGTATGCATACTTGCATATGTGTATAAATATATATGCTGATATACACATCTGCATATATGGATTTGCACATATATGTTTAATTGTTTAAATCCATGGTATACGTACATGTGTTGCATATGTGCATAAATGCATTTTTTAAAATGGTACAAATGTGCATAAGTGTGTGTCTGTATTTGCATATATGCATACATATATATGCCTATGACCATATGTGTATATGAATGCAAGTATTGTTTTTAATATTTTTAATATGTATTTTTATTAACGTTCTTGCAGGTTTTAAAAATTTATCGAGCAATTTGAAGAAGTGAAAAGCTATAAAATGAAGAAACATGACAGTCAAGGAATAAACAATCGAGATATTATGAGTTTTTGTTGTATTTTTTATATTTTATGTATGTATCATTAAAAACAATTGTACATTATTGTTTTTAATAAATTGGTTTTTTTATTATTTGTATTAAACTATTATACATAATAATATGTTTATATGAATTTAAAAAATATACATATACGCACCTGGTACATAAACATGTGTTTTTCTAATTCTAAAATCTGATTTTTTTTCTTGAATTTAAAATTTTTATGTTCTTTTTTT